>VWZX01000352.1:3055474-3109845 GCA_013399015.1 Galbula dea
TCCCCTGGGAAGGCTGCGCTCGGCCCCCCCCCCGGCCGCAGGAGAGCCGCTGCCTCGACCTTGCTGCCCGCCGCGGCGGGTCCGTGGGGGGAGCCGCCGCCAAGGGCCGCGACGACGATGTCGGGGCAGTCGATCACGGACCGCATCACGGCGGCGCAGCACAGCGTCACCGGCTCGGCAGTCGCCAAAGCTGTCTGCAAGGCGACGACTCACGAGGTGATGGGCCCCAAGAAGAAGCACCTGGACTGTGAGTAGGAATCCGCGGCGGCCGCCTGCGGCCTGGCGCCCCGCGGCGCGGGCGGGGGGTGGCTCGGGCGGGCCCGCAGCTCGCTCGCCGGGGAGCCGGTTTGAGCCCCGGGACAGCCGGTGTGGCCTCTGCCCCCCTGCAGCGGGCAGGAAGGGGGAGCGGGGTGTCCTGTGAAGCTGTGTGAACCTAACCGGTTTGCCTTTCAAAACTTACCTTGCACTTGTAACAAAGCTTGAGCTTTTGTAACAAATATATCCTAGCCTGGTGAACTCTTGCTGATGAGAGCTGCTTGTCTTGTGTGCTGGGGATACAGTAGTGGTTATTAATCCGGCACCTGGTGAAGAGTTGGGCCAAGAGACGTGGCTTTACTGTTGGGAGCACAAGTTACGTTTTTAAGCACCCTTCTGTGCTTCTGGTGGAGTGCAGCTGTTTAAATACTTACAACATTGTCTGAAGTATCATAGCTTTCTGTGTTATAGCAGTTGAAACGAGGTAAAGAGAAGGGCAAAGGTGGACCAATACATCTCTTCAGAATGAGAGTATGTTGCCTCCGATAGATTTTAAAGTCAAAATGTTAAAACTCCTTTTTGTACCAAAAGATGCAAAAAGTTACCTTTGATATCTACAGAGTATCAGTGGTGTTGATTTGCTTCAGATTTTGGTAACTGGATAGCAATGGAAGTTACTGTTTAACTGCTCATAAGCGCACTGAATGCTCCCAGCCTTGTACATTGTGCGGTGAACCCCTTCACCCAGCTACTAAAAGTGAAGGAAGTTTGTGTGTTGCCATTAGAGAGAGGAAAGAAGACCTAAAGCTTTATGCTGATTTCTTCAAAGCCAAGGGAGCAGGCTGATAGTTTTACAGGACTCATTCAAGTTGGTAGTACTAAGGGGAGTTTGCTCTTCAAGCACTCAGAAGTGTACTCGGTTACGTTGTTTGAGGATTGCTTGACTTTCTGATGCTGTGGCACTTGTCTGTTTAATAGACTTCTTGTGTGAGAGATCCGTATGTGAATTAAATAGTTAAAACCAACCAAATATACATTTCTCTTTTGCTATTGATCTGATGAGTGGAATTCAGCTACAGTAGCGAATGTTGCAGCTAATGTGTTGAAGTTAAAAGCCTTGAAACTAGGTGACTGAAATTTTTTTTTTAAATACCTTTTTAAAGTTATCTTGTTTTATCTTGTCTTGTATTCTGCTTGTGGTAGAAGAACTTGATGAGGTAACCCTTGAGTTCAGAAATGACAACATAACAGGAAACNGCGGGGACGCCTTGACGCTACAGCGGGGTGACGGCACCCGCTCCCCACTCGCTGACGCCTTCGCTGACGGTGAGAGCCCCTCGGGGACACGCGGCCGCCCGCCGCGCCCCTTCCCGCCACCCGCCACGCGCCGAGCGCGCCCCCGCCGCCCAGCACCGCCCCCAGCCCTCCGGAGCGGGGCGGGCGCGCGGGGCGGTCACCTGACGCCGACGCCGCCATTTTGTCCGGGAGCGCAAATGTGAAACGGAAAGCCAGAGCACAGTCCGTAGAAGGACGCACTGCCGAGTGGGGCCCGGCGCGGCCAGCCCCCTAGCCGGCGGGGCTGTGAGGCAAGGGGTTGGGTTGTGTTGCTTTGTCGCCGAGCCCTAAGGCTGCGGGAAGAATCACCCTCGCGTCGCGGCGATCGAGGGGAACCGGTGAGGCGGAGCCCGGCGCGGAGTTCCCTTCCCGGTCGCCCTCGCCGGCGTCGCATCGGAGGGAGCCGCTGGCGCCCTTCCCCTGGGAAGGCTGCGCTCGGTCCCCACCCCGGCCGCAGGAGAGCCGCTGCCTCGACCTTGCTGCCCGCCGCGGCGGGTCCGTGGGGGGAGCCGCCGCCAAGGGCCGCGACGACGATGTCGGGGCAGTCGATCACGGACCGCATCACGGCGGCGCAGCACAGCGTCACCGGCTCGGCAGTCGCCAAAGCTGTCTGCAAGGCGACGACTCACGAGGTGATGGGCCCCAAGAAGAAGCACCTGGACTGTGAGTAGGAATCCGCGGCGGCCGCCTGCGGCCTGGCGCCCCGCGGCGCGGGCGGGGGGTGGCTCGGGCGGGCCCGCAGCTCGCTCGCCGGGGAGCCGGTTTGAGCCCCGGGACAGCCGGTGTGGCCTCTGCCCCCCTGCAGCGGGCAGGAAGGGGGAGCGGGGTGTCCTGTGAAGCTGTGTGAACCTAACCGGTTTGCCTTTCAAAACTTACCTTGCACTTGTAACAAAGCTTGAGCTTTTGTAACAAATATATCCTAGCCTGGTGAACTCTTGCTGATGAGAGCTGCTTGTCTTGTGTGCTGGGGATACAGTAGTGGTTATTAATCCGGCACCTGGTGAAGAGTTGGGCCAAGAGACGTGGCTTTACTGTTGGGAGCACAAGTTACGTTTTTAAGCACCCTTCTGTGCTTCTGGTGGAGTGCAGCTGTTTAAATACTTACAACATTGTCTGAAGTATCATAGCTTTCTGTGTTATAGCAGTTGAAACGAGGTAAAGAGAAGGGCAAAGGTGGACCAATACATCTCTTCAGAATGAGAGTATGTTGCCTCCGATAGATTTTAAAGTCAAAATGTTAAAACTCCTTTTTGTACCAAAAGATGCAAAAAGTTACCTTTGATATCTACAGAGTATCAGTGGTGTTGATTTGCTTCAGATTTTGGTAACTGGATAGCAATGGAAGTTACTGTTTAACTGCTCATAAGCGCACTGAATGCTCCCAGCCTTGTACATTGTGCTGTGAACCCCTTCACCCAGCTACTAAAAGTGAAGGAAGTTTGTGTGTTGCCATTAGAGAGAGGAAAGAAGACCTAAAGCTTTATGCTGATTTCTTCAAAGCCAAGGGAGCAGGCTGATAGTTTTACAGGACTCATTCAAGTTGGTAGTACTAAGGGGAGTTTGCTCTTCAAGCACTCAGAAGTGTACTCGGTTACGTTGTTTGAGGATTGCTTGACTTTCTGATGCTGTGGCACTTGTCTGTTTAATAGACTTCTTGTGTGAGAGATCCGTATGTGAATTAAATAGTTAAAACCAACCAAATATACATTTCTCTTTTGCTATTGATCTGATGAGTGGAATTCAGCTACAGTAGCGAATGTTGCAGCTAATGTGTTGAAGTTAAAAGCCTTGAAACTAGGTGACTGAAATTTTTTTTTTAAATACCTTTTTAAAGTTATCTTGTTTTATCTTGTCTTGTATTCTGCTTGTGGTAGAAGAACTTGATGAGGTAACCCTTGAGTTCAGAAATGACAACATAACAGGAAACCAGAAAGTGGTCACAGTTTGCTCAATAGTTTGAGAACTTCTGAAGCTTAAAAAGAATATAGCGTATTGTTCGAAAATATCCTTTAAATAATGTCATCTGGTATAAGTTGCCTGCACAAAACAAGAAAATGGAAACCTGGAAGAACTCTTAACTTGGAGAATACCATAAACTGAGATTGACTGTCAAATTCCTGTGAATACCATTTGATGCAAACATGTTTAGAGCTGTCAGTCTCCTGAATGTCTCCTTCTGTGCTGAGTTTTGTGTTCTGATGTAATTCACTTTCTCAGGCTTTGGTCTAAGACAAACAAAAAAACTTGTTGATCTGACTTGGTATCTGAAATAGAGAAATGCTTTGGTGGGCTGGGGAAGAAAAAGATGTGAAAAATGGTACCACAATTATCTCTGTAAGGAGTTTAATAAAAAACAACTCCCCGTGAATGTTCTCCAGTCTTTATTGAGTGTACCCAGGCACTGCAGTACAAGTATTTTCCAGTTTAAATGAATTGTGGAGGAAACTATAGCTTCGATTAATGCTCCACTACTGGTTGTACCTTGGTCGGTACATGTGTGTGTCATTAAAAATGCTACACCATCTGGTATTGCTTGTAATTGCTGCCCAAAAAAACCCTTCACCAACAATGTGTTTTCGAGAGTTGCTATAGTTGTATCAGGGATGGTGGAGGAGTAGCAGTTTGTGCACTCTATTCAGATAAATTCTTAAAATCCCCTAATTGCCAAGTTTCCTCAGGAAGAAAAACTATAGTATTGCAGTATGGATATTTGTGGGAAGATGTTACACATGCAGTGTGTGAACTAGTATTTAGAGTTTGGGGTTTTGCCTGGCTACTAACTGCTGAGGATTTCTTGAAGAGCACAAAAACCACACACACAAAAAAACCCCTAAGCAATGCTAGTGGGAGTACTAGGGCATTTTTTCTTTTTAAAGTAGGTCACAGTGTACTCAATAAGTCAGCAGATCTATTTCTGTAGTATTTTGTAATATTTTAAGATAATATAAAACGTTATACAGAGGCTGATCTTTTCTCTTAGTAGACCACCTGAAAGTCTTGTCTCTTCTTACCCAGTGCGGGTTCTCTCACTTCTCCTTAGCCTCCTGAGTTTATGCTTTTGGTGGCACATCTCTTCTTGGTTAGCTATCCATAATACGAATGAATAAATTAAAGCTATAGCCAAGTTTGTAGCTGGCAGGGTAGAACAATAATTCAGAAAAACACAAACCTCTAAATGCATTGCTGACTAAACTTTTAAATGACCACAGTAATAAAGGGAAAAACAAATCCTGTTTATCTTGTATACAGTCCATTTCAAAAGCAAGGAGGAGGGGGAAATAGTTAATGTTTCTCATCAAAATGTAACCCTCACAAGCTTGCACCTATGCAACCATTTGATACCTTGTAAGAAGTGATAATAGAGGCACTGTAGGATTGTATAGTGTAGCAGAATTAGGGTCTCAATCCTTTCACCGTAGGAGAAAGTTCAGGTCTCTACCAAATCATCACAAACTTTGTTTTGCCAATAATGTCATGTTATGACTGTCACGTTTTTGGGTTGGTTTAGTATCTGCCAGCTCTTACTTCTGGCAGCTAGAGCTCATGATGGTCGGGTGAATGCTGATGCGGAGATCTGTAAGTTATGACATGGTCTGGAGAAGAACTCTTGAACTCTTCCACAGGCAGTAAAATGTGTCTTGCCTTTAATTTGAAGCTCTTTTGTAATCTGTGAAGCTTTTTAATCCAGTAATTGAAGAAATTCAGCTTGAACAAAAAGTAGCTAATGTTAATGAGCTATAAATGTGGCGTTTTTAGAAACTGCTTAAGGCTTTTTAAAAAACTTTATGGGCTGTCCTGTATCCTTGTGTAGTGAGGGAGTGGAACAGAATAGATGAATTGCTTTGCTTCTGATAAAGCAACTCTAAGTTCTGATTTAGCTATTATATAAGTGACATTTCAAGACTGCTATCAAATCTGCACTGCAAAAGTACAAGGGTATAAAATATTTGTATCTGTCAGGTGTCATATTTTTAATTGAATCTTCCAGCAACAACTGTTGCATTCCTTAGTCTGTATTGCAAAAGTTTTATGAAGTGGCTTTTTTTTTTGTTTGTTTGTGTGGGGTTTTTTGTCATTGTTGTTTTGATTTTTGCTTTGTGGGGTTTTTTTCTCTGATCTATAATTTGTGGTGCCCCTTCCGAAAAGTAAATGTTATTTTCTTTTTCAAGATTGCTGAGGTTAACGGAAGTGATCTTAAGTCTTACATCTGTCTTAGAAAAGTTGCAGTCTTGTGACAAATGGAAGAAATAAAGCAATATTAAACTCTTATGGCTGTCTTTAACTTATGTATTTACAATTCTCTTCAGAGAGATATTTCTGAATCAAGAAAATTATGACTTTTTTTGTTACTTGAAAGTTTGTCAAGGGTTAGTGCTGGACTGGCCGCTAAATGAGTGGCAGATGCTCTCTACTAATCCCTCTCCTGTCCCAGAGGAGAAGAGAAAGGGAATAAGGGAGAGAGACTTATGGGGTGGAAAAGAAAACTAGAACTATTTCAATGAAAATCATAACAATAAAATTAAATATATCCAAATATATACAAACCAAATATTGTACCCAACCGTCTGATGGCAAGGAAGTCAGTGTCACTACTGATGCTGTGGCAGACGCTGGGCAAGTCCCAGACTGGACTCTGTGGCATATGGAAGCTGGATTTTGGAGTTGGATCCAGGAACACGTGGATTGGGATCAAAGGCAGAACAGACACAGTCCTTGGATGCTGGCCATAGAAGAGGCTTGACCCTCATGATCCCTCAGCTTTATACTGACATCCATGGAATAGAATGCCTAGTTGGTCAGTTTAGACCAGAGGTCCTGTCCACTCCTCCCTGCAGGTGTTGCCTTTGACCCTGCACACCAAGGTGGGTGACAAGATTTAGCAGTGACCTTGGTGTGCACACCAATCCTTGGGACTAACTGTAAACATTGTTTTATCACTGCTAGAAGCAGATGCTGCCTGTGAAAACTTGCTGTTAATATCAGTGCAGTTACTGAGAAGAGACTTAGCTGAAATGTAAAATCACTGGACAGAATTAGTTGTGTTTTAACTCAAACCAGGACAAAATTGAAAAGTATGTCAGTTATTGTCAATGCCTGGCTGAGGACTTCCAAAACGCCTGATATATTAAAAACCAGAAATTCTGGGTTTATGCATGCTGGTCTCTGAAGAGCTGTATGTTTTCATAGGTTATGAGATAGTATTTCAGTTGAGCTGTGGAAGAGAAATCCTTGGTACTCCACAGCTCCTCCAGGCTGGTTGAAAACCCCTATGGTACTTTTCTGTTTTAAAGCTGTTTGATTTGTTTTTCTTCCTGTGTGATGTTAACATCTTTCTGAATTCCATTCTAGAAATAGCACCACAGTTTCCCTTGCAGTTGAAATGATTCCTCTGGGTAACTGGCAAAATGCTTTGAGTTATAAAGTGTTTATACAAGTAGTGCGATAAGAAAATGAGCATTGCTTGCCCCACACATTTCATTCCAGATTTTGCTGCCGACATCCATATTACAGTTGCCCAGCTGTCAGTCTCTCAGGTGCATGTGTTCCTGTGTACTTACAGATGTATGGTGTAAATGGCCTTTTCCTACTTTGCTGCCAGCTGTAACAGATCCATAGTTGTTCCTATGTAGATGGTCCTGTTGCAGACTTCAAAGAATCATATTAAAGAAATGACGCTTGTGTTTTATGTATCTCAATTGCTAGAATTCAAATGGGATGTTAGTTTTATTATTACTAGTTGTAAAATAATAGTTGTAAAAAAAATAGTTGTCCTGAGTAGCCTTATGAAAGTCTTTTTAAACTTAATGTTTTTGCAATACACTCTGAGGGAAGTCCAGTCTTGTTCTATAAAATGCACTAGTTTTTTTTCACCATTCACTTTTAGTTCAGTATTTTAGAGATGTTTCTTTTGCCTAGGCATGTGTTCTTTGGTATTGGCAACTGTGGCTTACGTGTTTGTGCATTCAAAGAGATTTTTGAAACCAGAGACCACGCTTGTGCTAAGGGCCGTTAGTAAAAATTGTCTTCAGGGGAGCCAGTATGTGTTGTCTTCAGCATGTGTCTGAAGTGCATCGAACTTGCAGGCAGTTCACCTCCTCAAGCACAGCTTGAGTTAGACTCTGAGTAGACCCACAGATGTGAAACAGTTCATTTTGGTTGCCTTTTAAAATGGTCAGGCTCATGTCTTGCAGAAGCAAGTAGCACATATTGGAAAACCTTGCTAAGACTTACAGAACTGCTGGAACTGTGCTTCTCAATCACATGGAAGCACACTTGTGGACTAGAACCATAACATACAAACTTCTCAAATGCACTAGATGTTTATCACCTTCCACTCTGTTACAATCACATGGCAGAAGACTTTGTCTTAGTCTTATGTACCAAAGCAGAAGGCAGTTGCTCCCTTCTGAAGATCGACATCTGGATGGTTTTTTTGTGGTAGTAAACCTTTATGATAGCATGATAAGTCAAAGGATTTTTTTTATGGATATGTGGCATAAGAAAAGGTGATCTGTTACAGCATTTGATGTAGTTGCTAACAGTAGGATTTCTATCACATTGTGCCTGAGCAGCAGTGTAAGAACACATTTGATGCCAATCTTAGACATAAGTATAGGCAAGGGAACTCCCATCTGCATCGTCTTGGGGTCTACAGGAACATCTGCTGGCAGACCTTAGTTTGAGGGAAGGTGACAATCTTGAAATCTCTGTGGAGAGTGCTGGCAAAATATGAACATAGCTTGGCTAATTTGACTTGAGAGAAGAAAGGTTTGGTTTTAAGTTGGATCTCTGCCACTTTCATATATGTAATGAATGTTCTTAATATCAAAAATCTTCAGGGAAAAATTTGACTTGTTTAGTAGTCGTGTGAAGAAAGAGGACTTTGTGAAGGAATATTTTCGATAGGCTGTGTGGTCTTTGACCTCAGCAGATCAGTGGAATCTCTTTAACTGTTACCTAGCAGTAATGTTATAGGTACTGTTCTGTAAGAGAGTTTGTGGAGGTTTTGTTGGTCATTTTTTTTGTTATAGTCGATTTTTATAAACAGAGACTAGTACTTGTAACAGTTCTGTAACATTTCTGTGTTGGTCACAGACACTTCAGTTATGTGAAGAATACTGAGCAAGGTCTAAGAGGAATGCTCTTATAAAACTTGCTTATAAACTGGATTTAGGAAGTCTTATTTCCTTTGTTTTAAGACAATTATGTAGAAATGTCATAACAAAGTTCTCATTCAGTAAATGAGGCTGTTGAATTGAAATTCAAGTTTTCTTAGTGTATAAATTCTGGAATTGGGACTTGCTTCATTGTAGGGGCAATAATTCTCCATGGATTGCTTGGACTCAGAAATTTTTATGTACTACTTAATTTGACACAGCATCTGGCAGTGATACAGCTGTGAGTGTTGAGCAGCATCTATCAAATGACTTCTTTTTGCAAGTTTTCACATTTGTAAACATTGGAATGTTTTAAATACTACTCAACGATAAGGTTTTGATGTATTGCTTAAAATTTCTTTTCAAAGCTCTTTTTGTGCAGTATTTCATTGTTTTTGTGTCTTAGTATAAATAATGAAAGTTTTCATCCCAACTTACATGTTTTGTGCATGTTTGGAAACCTTTGACATCAGAATGAAACTACTAACTTACTAGAATTTGCATTTTATAGCTTTCTACTTCAATGAGCTACTATCTCAAAATCTTTGTTAAAATTACTCTGGATATTAAATTATTCTAAACAGTGATCTTTAATCAAAGGACTTTATGTTCTTAAACAGATGTTTAAGATACATCTGTAATATATTCTGTGCACTAGAACAGATATAAATTCTAAGTGAAATATTTCTATGAAGTATTTTGTCCTGAACTCTCGAAGTCATATTTAAATTGCTTAAGTTAATGGAGTCTGTCCTCTACATACTGCCAGTAAGACAAACTGGCTGTTTCAGGGGTGCCAACACCTCAATGTTCAGCTGTTGCCCAACTTCTCAAGCACCTGCCCTTACTCAAGCGCTTACATGGACAAACCACATAATGAGCAAAGCGGCTCTGCAGTCAACAGCCTGCTCACAAACTTGGCTTAAAAGGCCACAAAGGAAGCTTTTCAAACTAAGTGTTTGTTTTACAGGCCTTGCCCAGTCCTTAAGGTGTACTTTGATCACACCTGAGCCAAATTTAGCTCAGAGAGAGTGTCTGAGGTGCATGTCTTGAGGGGTTTACAGTAGTCCTGGGTACAGCTCTTTGCTCTCCGCAAGTGCCTTTTTCCCATATATCTGCTGGAGCCTGTTCTGGTTTTGCACCAGTGCTTGGGCAGAAACTTGAAGCTGTTCAAGCTCCTAAGTTAATGTTTTAGTATTGAGTTTACAGTCAGACTTGGACACAGAGGTTTTTTTTTTTTATTTTTATACAAAAGCCTGAGAGCTGCTATGATCTAGTGCAAAATACTCAGTAGGTCAGAGATCAGGTTATTTTAGCCAAGTGGAAAGGTGTGTAGATGCAAATTCTTGCTCTTAAGGCTTTTATTAAAAAAAGAGGCTTATTAGAGGTTTGTAGCATCTCATTTGCTGTTATGTGTGTCAGTACTCAGGCTGGGGTTGCAGAGTACTTGCTGCCTGTTGATCTCATGAGGTACAGACAGCTTAGCTTTTTCTTGCTTCTGATTTTCTTTTTTTTCGGTTAGATTGAGTAACTTCAAGCATTGAGCATTCAGGTCTACACTGGCTTTAGAACAGTAATTTGAGCATAGAGCTTCTACTGGAGCAGGTTATTCATTGATGAAATATTGGGACTGTATAAAATTATTGAAATGCTTTTGAAGTTCGTATTTGAGTCTTTCAATAAAATGCAGTGAATTTGAGCAAGGAATGTAAAATAGCTTATTTCTTAAACAAAGAACTGAAGTTAATGCTTCCAGTATGAATTCTTAATGTAAAAACACAAAGTAACATGACCTTTGAGCATATAACGCATTGTAATGCTTTAATTTTTTTTCTTTAATTTAGATCTAATACAGTGCACAAATGAAATGAATGTGAATATTCCACAGCTGGCAGACATGCTCTTTGAGAGAACTGCAAACAGTAGCTGGGTTGTAGTGTTCAAAGCTCTAATTACAACACACCACCTCATGATGTATGGAAATGAGGTAAGATGTGATTAGTTCTGTTCAAGCCCTCTTGACAGTGTTTCAGAAATTGTTTCAATTTATGAAACATTGCATATGTACTTCAGGTTCTCAGAGGTCTTTGTTTTTCATCTGCTGATGGCTGTAAAGTATTTATCCAGAGAAGAAAGCATTCTTTTAATACTTCAATACCAAAATATACCAGTTTTTGCGGTTTACCTGCAGGTATCTGGGTTGGGCTATGAGGAAATGAGTGACTTTTGTAGAATGAAGACTTAAAAAGCTTATCATGAACTTTCCTTCATTAGACTAGTGCTTATCAGTTAAGGACACAGCAAAAGTCTTGTTAGTACTCCATAAATGTGCAGCCAACCTATTAACGTACAAGAATACTTACTGAAGGAGGGAGGAACATGGTGACTAAATTTGATCTTGCAAATCATCATTTAATGGGCTAAATCTTTATATGGTGTTGCCATTAACATTTCTACATAACAGGTTTCTATTGCATTTAGTTCACTTAAATTATTTCATCACTATTTCTGAAAAGCTTCCTAGACAATAACATGGCATTAGACGTGTAACCTCTTTTACACAGTCCCTCTGTTAAAAACTAAACTTTGTTCTGCTCAGGTGACAGTTTAGTCCTGAGCTTGTGTGTAGTCATTCTCCTAATACATGATTGTGGCTACTGTTAATATTGAAATTATGATTCTTAAAGGAACTGCTTCCAGCCATTAAACTGCTCTGAAAACTTAGTGTTGCCTCCTCTCTAAAGCTCTGTGAACTTAACTGAAATGAATAGTGTGCTTTGTTTATCCTTCTCAAGGTTAGTTATGTGTTTCAACAGATAATAGGCTGAAATTGGAAGATAATGTGAAGTAATATTCACTGCTTGGAATTCACTATTTATTCCAAGTATGAAGCTAAACCAAATGCTGTAAATTTTATATTTTGTTCTTTTTTTCTTTTAATACAGTTCATATCTACACACTGAAACTTGAAAGGAAAAAACCCCAAACAAACAAAAACCAGATGACTGAATCATAATAAAAAAAAAATCAAAATTTAAGAGTTGTGAGCTACTAGTCAGTGTCTGTTTGCCCATAGAGCATTGGGCAAATTCAACAGAAGAGTTGAATTTTTGTCTGTGCCAAAACTGCTCCTCAGCTCTGAATGAGGGTATCCAAAACTTGAAAGGTGTTACTTTATATCTAAAGACATAATGTGTCTGGAACACTGGTTCTGTGACTTCAAGTGGAACATTAGTGTACTCATCACTTTTCTCATACATTAGAGAGGCCTTTTTCTTAAACAGATACAATATTATCAGATGCTGGGCTTCTATTTTAAGTGCAAGTAAATGTAGCAGAAGGTCAAAATACTGTCATAGCAATCACTGTCTTGTGGTTTCTTGTTCAACATGACTACTTATTTCTTGTGATGAAGTTTTGGGTGAAATGGAATAAAACTCCTTTCACCTCTGCTATGTGCAATGCGAGACCCTTGACATCTGGAGACAGTTCTTGTCCCTTTTAAAATGAGATTCGGAACAGTAGCTTATTTTGAAATGTTCATAGACACCATTTGAATATCACTGTACTGTTTCTGATCATGTTCCAACTGTTTTTGTTAGAAATTTCTTTGAATGCTGTGCTAAGATGTACAACGACCAGATAAACCAACTGAAAAACAGAATAACAAGTTAAAGCAGTGCCAGAACTATTGTTGGGCAAGCTGTGTTGTAGACTTGTGAACTCCAAGGCTGTAGGCTGAAAACACATCTGGAGTTATTGATGAGGTGATACCTGACAAGTTGGGGAATCATTTGGTCCCTTGGAAGGTGGAAGTACTGCTTTCAGTTTAAGTACTTGTGAGAAGAATTCTCTTTTTGCCATGCTAAACCCACATTACAATTCCCAAAGAGCAGGTGCTACACTGAGCCTGGCTGAAAAAAATGCCAGTTTTGTGGAGTGCATTAGTCCAAACCTGGCAGACGGGTGGAATTCCACTGTGAAGGGTGGAGGAACAGGCCCTGAGTGCTGTGGTGGCAGAGGGATTCAGAAGAAAGCTGCAACAAGTCTGTTAAGCCCTACTGATCATAATCCTCTTGTATGCACTGAGATACGTACAAAGAAGCAAGGAAGTCAAGAATCAGAATCATAGGAGATCTGTGTGCAACAATGGCAGAGAAACTTCTTAAACTAGCTTTCCACCTGCATGTTCTTCTCTTACTCTTGTATTTATTATTTGTCCAAACTTAAATGTTTAGTCAGGTCTCTGCATATAATACATATTTATAGCTGTAACCCCAATGATGCTGCTCAGAACAGTTCTGGAAACATTATTGTTGTTAATTACTTCTAAACTTTGTAACTAAGCCTGACTCCTACAGCAGCAGTTGAGCTGGGAGCTCAACATGGGGAGCTTGGATAATCAGCTACCACTTCTGTTTTGTGTTTTCCAGCCTGTCTGTTCTACACTACAAAGTCAACCTAAGCAACTCCCTGTAGGATTACTAGTCTTTTATTTATGGGTACTGACATTTTTATTTAGTTTAAATATATATTTTTGCCAAATAGTTTTAGATTTCAGAGGTTACACTAATCAGTAGTTTGAAGTTTTCCTTTGAATTTCCCCCCTTTTAACTAGTTTCTATTTCTGATAGAGGTTACTAGAAACAGTAACAAGGTAAGTGTAGTTTTCTTGTAATATGCTGAAATGTTTTGACTCTCACGAAATGAGATTCTCAACTTTTTCTTCACCAACAGCGCTTTATCCAGTATCTTGCATCCCGAAACACTTTGTTCAATTTAAATAACTACCTGGACAAAAGTGCAATGCAGGGTAAGGATCTTTCACTGAAGGAAATAACTCTACTGCTTTTGCTTTGTGATGGTGCCTGTGTCAGTGCACTCTAGGAGACAAATGACCTTTAAATGAAAAGGTACTACAATTTATTACAGCATGAGACATCAAAAACTGTCTGGCCAAGAATGTAGACACTGGGAAAATGAAACTGAGTTACCTAGCTGAGTGCTAGAAATTTGTAGTGTATATATCATCTGCGTACACAGCTGGAAGTGTTGAAAAGTGAACTCGGTGCTGACGAGAATAAGCCTGATGAGTATTAGCACAGTGAACTATTTCTGCTGTCTTATTTTTGTGTCTCAGGAGTAAATGTTTACTGTTAAAGTGCATGGAATGGTAACTGGGAATATGCTATATAAATAGTGAGAACTCCTTCAAATCTCTGAGGTCATTAATTACTTGTCAATGGTAGAAAATATTTGTGTATTTATGTGGTTTTTGAGGCATTGCAGATAACTTATTGAAGTCTTCAGCATATATTTTTAGTCTAATTTCAAGAATATCTTAAGAGCTTCTTGGTTCTTGCCTAGTATTTTAATATTTAGGTGTCTCATAATTTTAATGAATGCTTTCCTAATCTTAGCAAGTTGTGAAGAAACTGTAGCATTACATGTCAAGGGGGGAAAAGGGTCAATCTCAAGGCTCTGGAAAGGGGCTGTGGAGGGCTTTTTATGCAAGTTGATGTAAAATGGGCTACTAGAATAGTTCTTGAACTTAAAAGAAACAGTACCACTTCAAAATGTCTAACTTACAAATGCTTAACTTTTAGGCTATGATATGTCTACATTCATTAGGCGATATAGCAGATACTTGAATGAAAAAGCACTTTCATATAGACTTGTAGCAGTTGACTTCACCAAAATGAAAAGAGGGTAAGACTTTTTTTTTTGTTTAATCTTTCATACTGAGGGTAGAGAAATGCCAGTTGTTCTTGAGCTTGTCATAGACTGGTGTTCTTTTTCACCCTTTGTAGCAATATTTTTTTAACAGCATAATATGCTGAACTTGTAAATATGTCTTCTGTGCTGTAGGATAGATGGAGTGATGAGAACCATGAATGCTGAAAAGCTTCTGAAAACCCTTCCAATCATACAGAACCAGCTTGATGCGCTCCTTGATTTTGATGTAAGTACTTTAAGCTCAGTGTTAGGTAACATTCTCTCATTTTGAAGTGAAAGTTTAATTATTTTATTAAATGCTAATTCTAATTTACTTTCTTATTCCTTTCTACACAGGCAAACCCAAATGAACTAACAAATGGTGTTATAAATGCTGCCTTTATGCTCCTCTTTAAAGATTCCATTAGACTTTTTGCAGCATACAACGAGGGGATTATTAATCTTTTAGGTATGTCAGAATTTTTTTAGCTTTGAAACTTTTGTGAAAAATACTGAAAGAACTAAAGAGTATAGACAATTTCTGACTGCAACTTCCTAATAAATTCTCTTGTCCATTACCATTAAATTAAGCCTGTCTTAGTTTCAGTGCCAACTAGCATAGGCTTAAATACACACTTCTGCCTTTAATAGACTTCTTAAAACAGAATCGAGATGAGTGGGTGACTGGTGAGACGCAAACAAAGGTATCATGAACGTGCAGTGGATAACTTTTTGACACTGGACTGTAAAAGTATTCATGAGATACCTGGTATTTTGAGTATTTAGTACAGTCACACCGTGACTGACTTCTGATTTCCCATACTTTCTTTACAGCTTGATTATTCGCCTTTACCTGCTACCTGGATCTACATGAGCCTGGTAGATGGCATGCAGGGTTTTTGGGTCATGAGTGATGAGCTCTTAGCAAAGTCTTGTAATGACTGTCCAAATTTCTGGATGAAAAAAAAACTCTGATCAGTTTTTTGCATTAATCCGTTAGTTTCTACTCAGTGAAATATCTAGAAGTAGGGCAAAAGCATGAAAAAAGAGGACATAGTTGATTCTCCTTTTGATAGGTCAGTTCAGTGTATTTTCTACTTCTGATGTCTGTTAGATTTTGAGCCCATCCATTTACAAACATTAAAACTTAGTAATACAGGGTCTAAAAATGTAGATGTGTACCAAGAATATTTTCAAACTATGAAATAATTGGCATCATTGCCAGCTAATGAGCTGACTCCCCCAAGTACTTAATTTAATAAATGCAGTGTTTCATGTCCATGCTTAATAAAGCTTTGCATTATATTTATATGTACTGAAATAGAAAAAACAATGTTTTTTCAATTGGCTTATTACAGATGTCAGATACTCATGTAAACTTTGAATAGCTTTGAGCTGCTTCTCTATTCTTTCCTGGAAGTTTGTCTCAAATCAACTTTTATAATACCATGTCAGCTTTTTGCTGGGGAGGCTGTTATCTTACAAGAGTTTTATTTGCATCCTCAGAAAGATATTTTGATATGAAGAAGAACCAGTGCAAAGAAGGCTTGGATATTTACAAAAAATTTCTAGCCAGAATGACCAAATTGTCAGAATTCCTCAAAGTAGCAGAGGTAAACAAATTTACATTTATGAAAAGGATATTATTTAGTTGTCTGTACTGGTACAGTAATCTATATTCATAACTTCACAAACCAGATTGTTTGCTTAATGTTGCTATGCAAGGAAGTATTCAACAGATTAGGTATTTAAAAGATTCTATACACTCATTAACATGAAGTGAGATTCTTAGATATCCTTCTTATTAGCCAGACAATATAGTAATCTTTCTAAAGTGCTGTTAGAAATTTTGTTAATAATCCAGAACGTATGAACTGGATGTTAGTGTATATACAGTGCTCTCCTTTACCTTACCTGCTCAAAACAGAGAAGCAATTCCAGTAAGCAGTGTGGATGTTTCTAATGCTTCCTGTAAGCTTTTCTGCTTGAAGAAGTTAGGTGGGATGAAAAGTTGAGTTTGCTTTGAGATGCAATTCAATGCACATGTGATTTCTAAGGTGTGTTCCTAGAGTAATTCACACCAGTTTAGAAAATTAGGAATATGCCTTTTTAATATGTTAGTTTCTATGTAGCATTCAAATATTACTGATTTTTATTTTCATTGCCACTGCATGCAGTAATGTATGTTTGTCCTTTTTTTTTTTTTTTTTTTTTTTTTTTTTTTTTTTTTTTTGGTGAACCTAGCAAGTTGGAATTGATCAGGGTGACATTCCAGATCTTACTCAGGTCAGTGTACATATCATATGGATTAACCCAGTTTTGTCCTTTGTTTTTAAAGATTGCTGTGTATCATAGTATTCATCTTGAATGTACTGTTCTATGTGTTTATATATGGGAAGTATGTATGGTGACCTTTCCTGTGGGTTAAGTGTACTCAGTTTTATAGTTTGAAGCTCTTAAGATTTTTTCAATTGCTTAAAGGAATAAAACTCACAAAATATTTTTCAAAAACTGGGTTTGTCACAGGGGATTCACTGGCATGTAAGCCACAGGCATCTTGTCATGCCTTAAGGAAGACCTTCCTTTTCAGTAACTTAGAATTTTCCAACACACTTAAAGATTACAGTTGCCTAGTTCAGTCAGGATTTTTTTTCTTTCCCCTTTCTATTTCCTGAATTGATTTGTTGTTTCTGAATCAGCATGTAATGCTGGCTTTGATACTACACAGTAGTGTGAAAGATGCACAATACAGGTTGTGCTCTGGAACGATTAGTTTAAAAGGTGGAATGCAGGGGAAAACACCTCCTAGTGAGGATAAATTGAGGAGTAGAAAGGAGGCAAGAAACATGATTTGACCTGGTGAATAGGAAACACTGATAATCTTCAGAAAGGCACGAACTTATTTGCAAGTTCCTTCCGTTCATAGGGACATTGTATTTCTAACCTAGGACCACCTCAACAGGACAGAAGCATTTGATATTCTTTCTGCATCACAGAGTAACCTGACAGAGTAAATGGCAATCTGTCAGGAGACTCAGGGAATAAACTGGAGTGCCTTAGACGTCTAGAGTACTCAAGCTGTTTATAAGGAGTCAGGATGAAATAGTTAAATTCTAATGTATAAACTTTGAACATTCACATCTAATCCTACATTACCTTCACAAAATTAAATTGCATGGGTTAGCCATGTGAAATTATATCTACTGTGAAGATTTGCCTGAACTTCATCAGTATCTTTTTAATATGAAAATCAAATCTAAACCACAAACTTCCTTTGTCAGTGTTGTTCATTACTGCCTACAGTGTGATTTCCATCTGAAATTATATATTTCAAAGTACGAATCTCTTAATACTTGCTCTTGGCAATTAATATTAGCCCCTTTAAGAGCTTCTAGGCCTTTGTGGTAAGAAAGAAATATGACTGCAACTAGCAGGGTGAGAGCAGATAATGAGGGAAAACAGTAGTTTGATGTTTTCTGTTGTTTGATCTTAGCGTCTTACTCTCTTGATTGGTACTACAGTATTCGGCTGGTCTGTATTATGCTAATCAAACTATATAAGTCTGAAGTTATACTTCACTGGGTTTGTGTGCCACTTGTGCAGTTAATTGGGTCATTATCAGGCTCTTCAAAGCAGGGCATTTTATATTTACGGAGAAGTGAACTTCATTTTGCTGGTTTTTATATCTGAAACTTTCAGGGAGCAAATGCCTTTATAGCTACTGTTCTCACAACACTTTTTCTAATAGCTCGGCTGTTTTGTTTTAAGTGCGCTTAGATGTGAAAGGCAACTCTGGTGGTAGGTGCCAGCATCCTGTGTATTTTGGCAATTTTGGTGCTGTTGTTAAGCATTCCACTCCCATAGTAAATTTCATGGCATTTAACAAGAGTTGAAAAATTGTACAACAATTTAGTGCCACACTGAAACAATTTGCTAAAATTTCTTAATACTAGGCTTTCACAAAAAAAATAATTTTCAGTGTGCTTGTATTTCCAAAGTAAGTTCTGGCAGGATCACTACTTTTGTTTCTATTCTCATGTACTATATTTTTTTCCAAATAGTCTGTGTTTCTAGTGTATGTTCTGTTTTGGGATATGCATATTTCAGAGTTTCCTGAAGTTGTTCCTGACAGCAATGGTTTCATGTCTTTGGAGGTTTATTATTACTGCTACTGTATAGCCATTTTTCTTCTTTGATTCTAATGTTGACACTAGTGCTGCTTTTCTGGTTCCTATAGAGAAAATACTTTCCTTTGTAGATGCTCCGTTTAACTATTATGTTTCTTACTGTATTTCATGAATGCAACTGGGTCATTTTCCTCTGTAAGGATGTTAGTCTGTCAGATGTCTTTGAGTGTGGGGTGGGAGGCCAAGTCATAAAATAAAGCCTTTTTTGAGTCATCATTTGGCTCAGACCTCTCTTCTGATACAAGACTGCTAAGATCTGTTCCCTCAAAATTTCATTCCTGATGTTTTGTGGGATGTCTGCAGCAATGAGAAAATTCAGAGAAATTACTGTTTGGTTTTAGGTTTTATGATAAAGGAAGTTGTTCGGAGGTTTTTAGAAATAATTAGAATATGCTTGTCCGTATAGATAGGTTTTAGAGTGACTAGAAAAAACCCTAGACCAGGAAAAACCTGGAATGAGAGGATAGTCTTCTGCTATTAAGATTATCTAGCTATGTCATGCAGTGCCTTTTGCCAAACTATTGTTCCTCCTGAAAGGTTAAATCGGTTTATTTTTGTTCCTTTTACCTCTCCAGAAAGGTGTTTCAGAATGTTCCCCCTTGGGGTTTAGCAGTCTAATTTGAACACTGAATTTATTCATGACCAGTTGTTGAAGTAACTACTGTCTTAGCTTACCTTGCTCTATTTGTAGAAAGAAATATCAACTCAGGCCGTAACATTAAGCCAAGCAGTCTTATAGGATTATTCTAATTGCTTTTCTTTGCATCTCTTGTAGCTTGAATTGACCTTCATTGAATGTGGGAAGCTAGAATTATGCTCAGTATTTCAGAGGGGAATTTGCCAAAGTGTTGTTTGATTAGTATTTTTCCTCTTTCCAGGAAATACTGTGGTCTGGGTTTTGGTACAGAAGGGCTTGCAAGGGCAAGCTTGTGTTTTTTTTTCCGAACAATGCCTGTCGTATCTGTTGTCCCTACAGAAATTTGGCAAGTGGTAAGAGAGGCTTAATGTCTCGGAAACCCAGCCAGATGAGGAAGACTGAGCTGGCAAGTAGATTAATCCATCAAAAAACAACCTTATTTGAAGTGATATTGCTAGTTTCTAATCTTTTAGGCTACCAAAAGCTTTGGAGTAATTGAGTTGATTTTTTTTTTTTTATATGGTCATGTGTTGAATAGCTATTCAGTCTGCAGTAAGTATTGTTAGGATCAGGCTGAATTGTATTGAACATCCTGCTGAAGTCAAGTGTTGCTAATGCAAGACTTTATAAATATTTGAATGGAAGGTGATTGGCTTTTTGTTACAGGGGAAAGGAGATCCTAAATGCAAAAGCTTCATTTTGGTGCTTCTCCAAGTTTAAGGGAGTACTGCTTAGTCATTATGGGATTAACCTAGCAAATACTGTTGCCAAAAACAAGAATGCAGCTTTCATACACAGAAGCAGACCTACTCTGAGGGAATCCTTACTGCTTGTCTCTGTGGTGCCAGTGCTTTCAAAGAACCACAGCTGGGTAGACAGAATCCAGGTGTGTGGAATGACAACAAAACCTAAAAGCACAGTTACTGATGTGTGAGGTTTTGGTTGGGTTTAGTGGATGGGAAACTGATCTGTGTAGTAAACCATGATGTGTTATCTAGAAGCAATGCTTCTATAAATACTTTAACTTTAGGCACCCAGCAGCTTGCTTGAAGCATTGGAACAGCATTTGGCTTCTGTGGAGGGAAAGAAAACAAAAGAAGTCTCTGCTGCCAGCAGGTGAGCACACATTGAATTACAACGATGCCTATACTTAGGGTATGTCGTCTTCATACTAAGAATTCTCAAGATTCAGTCATTTGGTGTTCTACTTCAATTTTATTCACTCCCAAATACATCTTTCTAAAAGTAAAAATGAAGCATCCAGCGAGTAGCAGCCTGAGAGCTTAGTGTTTGAAATCTAGGTATGTCTGCCTGTGTCTCTGGCAGACTTCTTGTTATGCTGTAATAAACCACAGAGCTGAGACCTTGTGTATTATTCTTTTTTAGCTTTTGCTTGTTTGAAATTCTTTGGCACTTTAGACTTCTAAGGCATTTGGGTTTCAAGGCTCTTTTAACCCAAACTAGGACAGTATTTATCTTTGCTGTCAATAATCGTCCTCTCAAACCATGACTACTTCTTTATGTGCTTAATAGTTCTTCAGTCCCTTCTCAGACAGCCAAAGGAGCTTGGATGCTTTGTACTGACAGGAATTATGTTATTCTTTTTGCTCAGTACAGTATCAATATGTATGAACAGTACTTCTGACTGAAGTAGATCATCTCTTTTGGCATAGGCATTCTCCCAGAGAAACTTGGTAAATGCTGATAAATGTACCAGTATAAGCAACATTCCAGTGTTGCTATCTTGCTTCTCATGTACTTTCTTGCAACTCTGAGGATTCGCTCCCACAGTATTCTGCTAAGTAGTATACTATCTAGGGAGTAACTTCTATGCCTTGTTTAGTGTTACATGTATAATATACACAAACAAGCTTTTTGTGCCTTTGCCACTTGGATGGAATAGAATTCCAGTCTAGTTTGTGTGACCTTAAAGAAAAAAGATAATTGGTATGTTCTGCACTTACAGTTCCTACCCTCCGAATCTTGAGAGAGTATTCCTGTGTATTCATGCTGCTTTTTCACAAAACTCCCTCATTACTGGGATGTCTGCTTTCCTGTACCAGAGAAAAGGCTGGAGTAGAAGGGGAATGACACACAACTATATAATGTGTTTGATGATTAAACTAAGTGATGTGCATCAGACTGTTTTTCTTACTAAAACTTTTTTATTACTATTTATAGAGCTAGTGCCCTATCCAGTGCTGTTTCCACGCTTGCCAATACAGGAATGTCATTTAGCAGGATGGATGAGAAAGAAAAGCAGCAGGCATTGGAGGAGGAGCAAGCTAGACTGCAGGCACTTAAGGTACTATGTTTTTCACAGGCTTGCGTTCCTGAGATTTTGTTTTTGAAACTGGACACAGGTGAAAACCAAGACTTGCTTAAAATAGTCTATCATTAATCCTCATCAGAAGAGAGCCCAAGGCATGATTCTGTAGGATGCAGGTGTGATGACTGCCAGTATGTAATAACCCTTCTACCAGGAGAATGATTTGGAGGGCAGACAGCTGATATAAATCACTTACGTTCTTCCTTACAAGAGACTGTTTATCTCAAAGAGTCACAAAATGAGTATGCAACAGTTCTAGGCTATATCTCAGCAGCTGAACATTGGAGCACAGAAGAATCACACTGAAGTCACACAGTTAAAAAAAAAAGTATTTAAAACCTCAAGTACTGTCTTGGTTTTTAAAGACTTTGTTAGATACTTTTATCACTAATTTCAGTCATCTTTTCAGGGCTTTACAGAAGAATCACTTTTATTTATTAAGACCATAATTAAAATTAGGGTTTGGAAAAGGTCTTCCGGACTGAAGTGTTAATAAATTAATAAAACTAAAATGCAAACTGCATTTCATCTTTCAGGAGCAGCGGTTACGAGAGATTTATGTAGTATCAAATTCCACTTCCACATCAGCATCCCCAAGCACCTTATCAGGAAAAAGCGTGAATACTGCTGTAGCTGTTGACCTCTTTGCAGCACCAGCACCTACCACAAATAGGTGAGAGATATTGTGTTCTGAAGCAAGGAGAAATTACTGCATTGGTCTGTACCTCTGTGATGAACTGCAAAGCACTGATCCTCGTTATTTCTCGAGTACTTTTAAGAGTAACCTTTTGCTGGTGCTTTCCTGATATACTTACAGGAATTTTGGTATCAGTCAATAAGAAATGTTTAATTACTATTCTTGTTTTGTACCACTATTACCAATGGGCTACTAGTGAGCAAGGGAAAGTGAAATTAGAAGTGTCCATATAACACAAAAGTACTTTGTATTTTTTTTTCTTATTCAGCATGCCCAACCTTTCTGGTGATCTTTTTGATCTTCAGCCTGCATTTGTTCCAACTGTGCAGAGTACTCCAGCTATATCAACATCAGCCAGCAGTGCTTGGGGAGGTGAGCTGATAGAATTATCTGACTGTCTAAATAATAAGTGAATTCCTAGAATACAAGAATAAAATACAGATTCAGAATTAATTGAATCTACATCGTAAACCTTGATTTCTTTGCATCCAAACATTTCTGTCCTTGACCGAGTATAAAATAAGTAATCTGAAAGCTCCAGCAAACTGTTGTAAAATAAAAGTAGTTCCTTTTTGACACATTACAGTAGGTGTCAGTGTGTAGTAGATGCAATGAAGGAGCTATTCAGTAGAGGACAGAAGAAGAAATGTAATTAAAAATCAAAGTTTAAAAAGGCCAGGGAGTATAAATTAAGCAGCTGGAACTGAAAAGATGTTGGACTAGTATTACCTTTCCATTAAGGGATATTTGATACAGTTTTCATTTAACTGTGGTGGCGACTTCAGACTTCTTAAAACAAAGCTGCTGTTCCCAGTTTCTTGGGCACAGCATTCTCTGTACATTTGTACATCTCCCTAAAGAATAATCAGGGTAGCTGCCATATAAATGTCTTAAATGCTGAAATAAGGCAATGTTAACACCACTATAAGTGTTGGAATTTTAATAGGTGGAATTGATGCCCTTATGCACTATTTAAAAGGGAGATTCTTGAAGCCAAAAATGTAGTATCTGACTTTTTTGAATGTCATTCTCCCCCTCCCACCCAATGGCAATACTAGAATTACTTTCACTAGATGAAGAGGGTTTTTGTCTTAAACTATGTGTGTGTATCCTTAATGAGCTTAATTTACAGTTTGACTGTAAATCTAGAGATTCTCTTGTTCAGTCACTTCAGTCTGTTTTTCTTTTCCATTATTTGTACTCTCTGTTCTTTCCTTCACTTCTGCATCTGAAAGGTCCTTTCTCATCCTCAAATGGTTGTGTTGG
Source organism: Galbula dea (assembly GCA_013399015.1). Lineage (NCBI taxonomy): Eukaryota > Metazoa > Chordata > Aves > Piciformes > Galbulidae > Galbula > Galbula dea. The sequence goes on from VWZX01000352.1 coordinate 3,079,053, forward strand.
TTCTCCACCTCATCTGGACATCTTTGACATGAAGCCAGTTGAAGAAGCTGTAAAATCTACCACCCCTTTCATCAATTCTGCTTTTTCCTCCAAACAAACAGTGGAACTGTTTAGTGGTAAACAAACAAACCCCATGTAATTTCTTTGCAACTGGAGATAATCATGCTAATAAACTGGGCCATGTAATCTTTTTGTGGTTTGGAACAATCTTCACTTTTTGTTAAGAAGTAAAAATGGTGCATTAATTCCAGATGAAGTAAAAATGTTTCCTTAAAGTTTTATTTCTGTAGTTGAAATAACTCATTATTTTGTTTAGCTTGCCCAACTTGCACATCCTAAGACTTGCAAAGTTGCTGGAATTTTTGCTGATTTCTTTCAAAATGCAGTCTCCTTTCTGTTTTGTAATGGGGAGTGCAAGAGATATTTGAGTTTTTCAAATTTGTTAAAGAACAAAAATCCTTTATTACTAAAACCTCTTAATTTTTAACTGCAGACTTAATTTTTGGGTCCCGTCTTCCCTTCTCCTTTAAACTGATCTTATTTTCTTCTCTCTTTTTACAAAGATGACTTTAGTGCTCATAAACCTACATATGCTTCTGTGTATCATCCTCTGACTGTTGATGGTAATTGGATTTTTACTTCTTTAACTTTCTGGTTTCACTGTAATGAGTGGTAGTTTTCCATGGGTGTATTTGATTAAACTTTTTTTTTCTCAGGTTTTCCTCTTCATTCAGCTCCTCCAAGTACCACCTCATCAACAATTAATGTGGACTTTGATGCTGTTTTTGGAGGAAAATCTGCAGCACCAGAGCACAGGACTGCAAGTGGTAAAAACTAGCTTATAACTACTTTACACCCTACAGGCAACAGTTGCGTAACAGTTTAGCATAATTGCTATTGCAGTTCAAAGTTTAGAACTTAATACATTTGTGAGCTGATGATAGGGCTGAAAAGATAACAGGCAATCAGTTCAATTGTAGTTACTTTAAAACTAGCTTGGACTAATCCCTTATACTATGTAGTAATGGTTACCTTTCTTTTTTGGGGAATGAACTTTGGACGTGGCCTGTTTGGATATCTCCTAATGGGTAAGTTTATGTTAATATGTTGTCAGTGCTGGTGACTTCAGTGTTTTCTCTTGATGCATGACAAATCAGTTCCCTCTGGCTTCACTGAGAGATACTGTACTTAGAAAAATGCAAAGCTAGTTCTGTGTATGTGTTGCTTGAAGACCAGCTGAGTTATGCTCTTTCTCTCGGGTGCTATTTTGCTATAAATTCAAAGTCCTTATGAACATAGAGCAAAGTAACTCTTGTATACATTCAGGATACTAGCATATCATGTAATTACTGCTATATTGTGTTACCAGAACACTTTGAAACTCTTAACAGCCTTCTCCCTTCAGTTTTAGGGGAGATTCAGCTTAATTTAAAAATACCATCAGTTACTACTGAAGTAAAACTAAAGATTCTTTGTACTGGATGAGTAGCTATAATATATTATTCCATAAACAAATAAAACAAGGTCTAATTAGGCTTCTGACTAAGCCTTAAACACTTTCCAGTGTGTTGAACCTCCATATACAAATACTTAAACTCCTTGGTGTTCTGTGATTTTTCTGGGTTATGGATGTTTTCTATTAAATTCACTGTAAGTGTTTTGTTAATGTTTGCTGTTATGTTCTTTGTTTAGGTTTTCACTTTCTAGATGATGTATTGCAACCCACAGCACCAACACAAAGTCAAAGAGCCACTTCAGCCAACCAGCAAAGTGGAAAAATTTTGGCCAATGACCTTGATTCTTCACTTGCTAATCTAGTGGGAAGTAAGTATGAAAGTTTTAAGTGTAACTTTCCCATTTGTTACTGAAAACAAAACACACATGCACCCCACTCAATTAAAAATACTTAACAGATTTCTGTCTGTTCCTCTTTTTCCCCCAGATCTTGGCTTTGGAGGAACCCCATCCAAAAAGTAAGTGCATGTGTACTCGAAAATATTCTTACATTACTATTTTTTTATAGTCTCTGAACACAGTTTACTAGCACTAATATGGCAAGTATCTCAACTCTTGCAAGTAATCTGGTACCAAGAACAACATCAAAACAGTCAGTTTGTGGTCATTCAGTGTAACGTGGTCAACCTTAACTTTTGAAGTAATTTAGTTAGTTTTGCTATTGATGTGTTTTTATGAAGCACTATAAAAGATGTAGTTACGCAAAACTCCAGTTAATCATTATTTTGTACAGTGCAGTAGTGATAATTTACTTGTAACACAAAACAGAACCTCCAGACTTCATGCGCTTACCGAAAAAGAGATACATAAACTCAGGATTTGAGAAACTACTTCTTCCACCCAGAGACTTCAGCTGTGTTCATGTATTAAAGCATGTTTTGGTTTTCCATTATGTTGTTGTGACTCTAGGTCTTGACTCTCTGAAAACTAATACCACAGTTTTCCTTTAGATCAGATATGCAGTGGACCCAGCCTACAGAGAAAAAGCTTACTGGTGGAACTAACTGGCAAGCAAAAACAAGCACTTCGACCACGTGGAACCCTACTCCCTTACCCACTATTCCACATATGGTAATTTTTGTGCTATAGGAAGCAAGCTTCATTCTAGCAAATGCTGCTTGCTTCCTTGAATTAACTTAAAGAATAGCAAAGGCTGTTTGGGTCAAGACTGGGGGTGGGGGGGAATGCTTGTAGGATCACTTATCAAACTGATTGAGGTAGAGATTTTAGTATGCTTTTTTCCCCTCACTGTAGAACATGTCCACAAAAGACTTAAATAATCAGTCTTTCACTTGAGGTGTAGCTCAGTTTATAAGTTATTTTTTAATTGAAACAAATTACCTCTCCCAAAAGTATATCTGATGTGCATGTTTGAGATGCTCCCTCCCACAAGTGCACACACACACCCCCCCCTTTAAGAATCCTGAGAACCTGTTTCAAGGGCAAACCTGCTGTTCCATCTGGTTTTTGCTCCTTTTTCAGTTTTATCACATGAAACACTGTTGCAGCTCCTGCAAGGCACCTTAATTATCAGGTCAAGCAGCACTTTGGACTTTTGATAATGCTCAGCGGTAACTTCATATTTTTCACTCAGTATGAAATACTGAGTTAGAAGGCTTACAGTTACTTAAATGAGGAATTTTCATTTCTCAGAGGGATCTTTGTAGGCAAAGGACTTTTCCAAGTATCTTCTATGCATATATATTTGTACAAATATAAAGCTCTTCTGGAATGTATCTACCCTAGAAAGAAGTAGATTGTTCATCTCAGTTATATGTACAACTGGGGCAATTAGCTCATTACCTATGAATTTTGGACTGCTGTCTGACTCTACTTTCCAATAAGAATAGCTTTGCATATAATGCCTATTTCCTGATGTTACTTGAGTATGCTCACTGAAAATTAACAGAGTTGAATAGAATATTAAATTCAGTATTAAACTCAAAAACAAAACTCATGTTTAGCTGAGAGGATGTCTCAGTTGTATAGCATTTTTTTATATCAGACTTCTGAAACAAAAACCCCACCTTTCTTGTCACCTCCTGGTGCTCTAGAACAGGGTGAGTGCTGATGCATTTTTATTTCTTAAGGACAGAGGGCACCTTAGCACACTGATTACTCTGAATTGGGTTGTGTGTTTTCATGTGTTCATATTTAATCCTTTCTGATTTAAGCATGTGAGTGCTTTATGGCAGGGAATCCGCTCCCTCATTTGCTTGGCATTCCAACAATTAAGGATGCAAAGAACTCCATCAGCTATAAGCATCTTTAAAATTAGTTTCCCAGTACTGGAAAGGGTCAAACTGTCCTGTCTTGGTCTGTGGCATTGAGTACTAACCCCCAGGCTCCTGTATAGTCTGCATATTCTTTCATAAGGAAGTACTTTAATTATCAAATATAATTGGCACTACTTAACAAAGCATGGCAATATGAAGTGCATGCATCCCTGCCTGTGAACATAATTTGATGTAAGCTATTACCAGCTTAAGATGCTCTTCATTTTTCTTTTTTCATATTGTGATATGTTGCAGAAATTGGTGTGTGAGCAACATTTACCTCACTAAACATCCGTTGCTATTCTGTTTCCTCAGCTGAGTGGTCACTGGCTTCCTTGTTTTGTTTTTTTTTTTCCTATGCTCTTCTCACATAGAATGGGAGGGAGAAGGAATATTGCATGCCATGCCCTCTACAAGCTTCTTACCCAAATTTTAGTGCAAGCAATATACTTAAATCTGTCTAGATTTAGTAAAATTTAGTTTTTCTCCAAGTCTTACCAGTGACAGCTTTCTAGGCAGGGAGCACATCCAAGTTAACAGCCATAGTTACTGATGCTACTGTCCTTGCACTTTTTTCCTGCTGCTTTAATTATTTCAAAAATGAGTTGAGCATAGTTCCATACAGTTATGGTATTGGATTTGAATTCATCCCTTGGTTAGAATTTCCAGTTCAAATACCTCTTAAATAATTTTCTGTCCTTACTCCTTTTGCTGTGCCAGAATGGAGTACACTATCCTGGATATGTAAGTCAATTTCTTGTGAATATGTTGGATATTTTAAGTATTGAAAAAAACTAGTATTTGTCACAGTTCTGTTTCTAGTATACATCAGCTGATCTCAAATGCATCATTTTTCTTGATTGAAGGTACCTGCTCCTATCGCATACCCATTGACCACACCTCAAGTGCCTGTATATGGAATGGTAAGAAGTGTGATTGTCTTGTCTTCCTGAAAAACCTAGGTGTCTCCTTCAGTGGGTTTCATGGTAGACATTGTTACGCTCAAAACACCCTGAAACATAGATATATTGTTTCATAAGGTCAAAAGTGTGTGAAATCAGCTTTTTCACCCTGTGCATTGGAAGAGATTTACTCTCAATTTTATAAAGCAAAGTTTTTTAAAAGCTTTGACTTCACCCTCTGTGTGCCTGTATGCTTATTTTCTACTACGCTTAAAATGTGAAAAGTTGTGTCTTCTAGAAGTAGTTTGGATTTTATTTAGCTGTTTTGTGCAGGTTGTGTGCAGTTTTTTGGGTTTTTTCCCCTGCAGGTACCTTCTCAGGTTGGAGCTGCTCCTTTGATGGCACCTCAGTCAATGATGTATACACAGCCTGGTCTAAGGCCAACAAATCCCTTTGCACCTGTTTCTGAAACTCAGGTGAACTGTTTACTTTAATCTTGAGATCGCTTTCGAAGTTTAGTCTTGTGGCTAACTTCTCACAGTGCCAATATTAAGAAAATGGGAGTTGTGAAGAGATGTAGAATTTAGACTTCGTATGGCATTAGCTGAAGACTTGGTTTAGTCATTGGCTGGAGCACTGATGAAAACTTTCTGAAGGGTCAGGTGGTGGTGAAGTGAAAAAGGCATGGACAAGAGATCACACAAATAGCAGAAACTGTGTATTCTTGTCATCCAAATATGTTGGTCCTAAGGTTCTTTGGGGATTTTTTTGAAGTGACAGACCCTATAGTGTTAATTAACAAGGCAGTTGAATAGACTGATGATTCTGAAGCACTGGAGGCTGTTGTGTAAATGGCATTAATCTGTAATCTCTACTTTTCAGATACAGTTTATGTAGAGCCGCCAAAGCAGCAAGATGTGAGAGCAACCAAATACTGGTAAAAAAAAGAAAAAAGACTGAAATTCGATCTTTCCATGATGTATTCCTAAACAGGGCAACTGTTTCTTCCCTGTATAATAGAATATTGTTTTGAATTGCAATGCTTGAGAGATTCTTGTTTATAACAGTCACTGCAGTGTGAAGTCATGTTTGTTCACTGATTTTTATTTCTTGTTTTTAACTGCTCAGCAGAAATCTATTTCATTGAGGTTGTCTCAGAAGGTGCAAGCTGGATCATCATCTTCAAAGTTGAGAAGAGGGATTATGTGATTGCTCTACAACCTTTCTCATCAGTGGATTATGTTAGGAATTTAACTGAGGATGTCAAATCTGTTTATTTTCTCCATAAATTCTGTGGCTGTTGTAACCAAGACGCAACACAAATGAAGTTGAGCAATAAAATTTTTATGTGCTCTAATAAATACTCAGAGCAATGCTTGCATTATCATCAGGCCAATATTGTGTGAAATCAGACAGCTTTTTCACATTAGAATAGCTTAGAGTAATTTACAGTCTTTATAAGGTGAGTTTGAAATGCTGTGAATCAACAAGATATATACATATTGCGCATAGATAAACAGAATAGATTGCTCTGTTGGCATGTCAGTGTTGGCTGGTTGAAAGAGCCAGGCTCTGATGTGGGCTGAAAGTCTGATGGAATAGGGGAAACGCATGTGTTGCAGAGCAGCATTTGCAGCCTCCAGTGTGTGACAGTAGCCACACATCCATCAGGTCTCTTCTTTGCAGATAGCATCTTTCGTAGCTCGAGGAGGAGCAACTTTGGGAGCCAGTGAATGTCAGTAACCCCAAGAGCAGCAAATGGGAGCAATTTGAAAATCTTGTTGCTGATTGCAAAAGAGGCAAGAGATGCAGGTTCTGGGTTTTTTTTCTTTTTAGAAGCCCCATTGGGTCAGAAGCAGCAAACCTTTGCAATAGTGCTGACACTTGTGAACTGGCAACTCCATTGAAGTTACTCAGCTGAGCAAATAGCTTAAGCTGGTTTTCTGAAATAAGAACCTAGTTGTAAACCATAAAGTAATTATTTTTAAATGTGTAAATACGTGCAAACTTTTAGATAATCTTTTCTTTAATGCTGCAGTAACCTTTTTCTTCTGTAGTAATTTCAAGGTAAAAATCTTATTGTTAAGAAATCCAGACTCTTTTTGAGAGGAGAATCTTTTAAATCAACTAATTTATGGTGTATGCTATTCATGATGGCTTCTGGCATATCTTTTGTATTTAACAATCTTCCTCCAAAACTGAAGTTGGCTGTGGAAATGCCTTATCTTGTGTTTTTTGATGTCTGATAACAAGTGATAGCATTAAAAAAAAAAAAAGGAAATGGAATCAGGAGCAACTTTTCTTCCAGAAGTTGTGGTGGAATACAATGAGAGGGTCTCCTGTGAAATGACTTCTGCTAGTGATTAATACTACAGCTCAGTGCTCAAACAATGAGTATTTTTCTACTTTTGTTGCAATAAACAGGCCTCCAGAATAGCATGTCTTTTATCTTCTGGGGAGTCTGTAACTGCAGATATATCTGACTCTCATTATAAATGCAAATAGGCCTGAGAATCTTTGTCAAACTGTCCTGCAGAGAACTTCTAAAGTACAGCACCTTCCTCACAGTGGGAGCAAACCTTCTCTTTTCCTAAATGTTTAATGTTGTCCAAAGAGTGCAAAAGTAGTATTTCTTATCTGTAGGGAAATCTTTTGGCCAAGTGAAACAACTCAAAATAAACAAAATTAAAAACCACCCCCTAAGCCTTGGAATCAGTAACCACTACCTTCCTGAGAAATGTAACCTTGCAGAAATTTAAAACTCAGTTTCTGAATGTGTATTGAAGCTAAATGAATTTGGACTGGTGTATAGCAATTTAATGTTCAAGTTTGAATTACAAAGGGCTTCAAGCTTTAATCCACCTTTACTAGGTTGAACAATTGTACAGTTTTAAGCCAATGAGTTCTTCAGTGCCTATAGTTACCCTCCACTTGGTGAGGGAATAGATGCCATTTAGAATGAGTCGTAGTGTTGAGGGGACTGTTTATTTAAGAAATCATAAATTCTATTGATTTATTCAGCACTGAAAAGTCTTCAAATGAGAGCAGTATATGTAGTAATAATGTCTGGGCATTAGTGGCAGAGCTGAGTGTGCTATAATCAGCCAGTTTCTAGCACTGTAAGCTGTTGGGTCTCTTTCATACTGAGTTGTATAAGTCATAATCCATTATTTTACTAAAATATGCAAATAAATGCCTGGCAAACCGTATATAGTTGTTAAGACTTAATTCCAGAGCATTCTGAATATCTGGAATGTACTCTGCTCAGAAATGGATTTAGTACTAGGTATAGTTTGCACTACTTGGGACTTGCTCTGGATTTTTTAAAGGTTCTTTGGTATGCTTTCTTGGAGTAAAGCTGTCTGATACCAACTTATTTAGTATTAAAAACAGGAGAAACAGCCACAAAGTACATCCAAAAAACTTTATAAACTACCTTCTTTTCAGTCTCATTCTAGATGTTTGTACATTAAAACACAGCTTTCAGATTTATCCTTATGAAGAGAAGATTGCTTTACACACTTCTCCCTGCACAAAAGTGCACAGAACTGCTTTTTGCCAACCTCTTCCTTGTGCACATATTGGAATGCCTTAAATGGCAGAGTACTGTGTTTTAAAAAACATAGTTCATACATGAGAAGTGAAAAACAAGGACTTGGGTTGCTGTCATGGCTTTTATGGCTCAGAACTTGTTCTCCAAAAAGCACTTTGAAGACAAAGGTTGTTCTTGTGGCTAATTACAGTTACCCTCAACAGTTGCAAGTAGTAGTTGTGATCAGTAAAACACTGAAGAGAGATGTATATAGATGTGACTTTCCCTTTTGTTTCCTTCCAAATTGTTTGATCAGAATCCTGTTCTGAATATGTCAGAAAGCAGATAACTAAGATGTCACTCCATGTTTGTCTGAACAGGAGGAAGACCTGAAGTATGCTGTGTGCTTTACATTGTTGTACTCTAGTGGGTCATTCAAAGCCTAACTGTTGGGACTTCATGCTGCTACAGGGAGGCTCTTTATTGTGGGATATACCATGCAGTAACCTCTGGGGGAATTTCGAAAGGCTGATCATGTTAAGCCTGTTGGACTTGAACATGTACCTCTTTTTAAATAACTGGGGTTTTCTAGTGTTCTCTAGATACAGTTTGACTTCGTCTCCAAGAAGTTGTTGAATTGGTTTTTTATTTTGTTTTTAATTTTGGACGTGTGTTAGAGGAATCTCAGTTCTGTGCACATAGTGGTGGAGTACTTTAAGTAAAAATAACAAATGGACTTTTAGGTTAAAAAAAAACCCCAACCCAACAACAGAAAACCTTCAGACTACGTGATTAAATACAGGGTGTATCCCCATCTGGGTTTTTTGATGGGTGGCAGGGAGGGTGGGGTTACTGTTAGAATAGTATGCACTGTGGATCGGTGCTTCATTTGTACATATAAAGGAAAACTTTGGGTAGTTTGTATTGTAAGGACAGCATCTAAAGGCACTGTGTATCAGTCGTTTATTTCCATTTAAAAGATTATATTTTTGAGCAAAGGAAACTGTACATGTTATCATTTATACATTATGGATAACTAGGAATAGAGAAAACCTGTTGCTATTACTCTGAAGATGTATCTGATTTGTCATTGATATATACATTACTGCATCAGTACTTTATGCAGAGTCTCACGATGATCATTTATTTAAAGAGATCGTAGTAACTGGTAGAGTTACAACAGGAATTGTAACATCAGATCTTTCAGTATATCTGAAATGTGTATCCTTGTGATTATGTTTAGTCCTTTACCAAATGTTTGGCTGGAATTTCATCTTGGAGCAATGACGAAATAGGTGCTGGAACGGATTTCCCTCACCCCAACCCACAACACTTTACATTATTTATTTAATAAGTCTTGTTTTGTATGTTATGTTTTTCCCCATAACAGGTTTGTGCCTTTTATTGGATATTTATTTGAAAGGAGCTACTCTAATTTAGTTGGTTCAGGATTTTTTTTTCAGATGCATTCTTGTACAGCTGTTCCTTTTATGTGAGTTCCTTCATTTTATAAGAATACAGAATGTGTGGAAATTATACTAGCCACAAACTGGAAACAAATTTTGAGGGTTTATGTTTTATCAATTTTTTAAAAAGAAGCCTAAGCACAAGACTGGCTGTGTTGATATTTTAACTGTGGAACTTCATAATTTGTTAATATATGAACTGTTTGGTTTTTTAAAGTGCTTGTATCCAGTTATTTGATGAAACAAATTTTGGAAAAAAATAAACTTTGGCACATGCAACCTGTGTGTGTGATCCTTCTTGATGTGTTCCTAAAGGATAGCAGCAGCTGAAATAGTTGCTGCTTATTCTGTATTTACATATACTGTGGTGTTATTCAGATTATCCCATCCAGTCCAAGCTGATAAGTTTTCCTAGGATCCAGTTTTCCTTTGGGAAGCAGTGACTGGTATGTTTTTTGTTTTTGTTTTTTCCTGTGCAGGGTCATTGGGCTTGACTTGGGATGGGCAAGGGAGGGAAAACACACAGCTGCTGACATCACACGGTTGGTGACTTAAGGCTTCCTCCTCAGGTGTCTGGCAGTGTTCAGATGGGAAATAAGTCTTAACCAACACAAACGTTTGGTTTTGTTCTAGTTTAGTACCCGGGGAGTTATTAGTGTAGGCAGTATAGGGGTTGTTACCGTCGATCTGCATGTTACTCTGTGAATATCTAAAGATCAGAACTTGGCATCATGGAGAGGTTTAATTGTGGAGTGTTTATTGCTTGTAGCCACTCATGAGCTTTCTGATGACTGGATTTTGGGATGGTGTTTCAGTCTTGTTTATCTTGCCTAAAGTTTGATTCCTTCCCTAACCAGTCACCAGTTCAGCAGAGTGCTGAGGACCTGGAGAAGACATGCTCGTATGATCTGCCTTTTGCAGAGGTTTCTTATTTATAAATTAAAAGCCCTGAAGCCCAGTATTTTTAGTAGCTGCTTTTTTTGTTTCAGCAAGCAGTAGAGATCTGTTTTCAGGTAGGAGCTTGACCTATTTTGGAGCTAATCCCAGCCAGCTGTTAGGTCCCTGTTGATGATCGAGCTCTGGGCAGTAACAAGCAGCTGTTAGCAGGGTTAGACCTGACCATGTTTTCACACTGGAGTGTGGCTGGAGTCCCTCTCGGGACTCTGGTGAACTCTGGTTGGTAGAAAATTGAACGTATAAATACGAGGCAAACTTTATGTCTGATCCTTTAGAGATGTTCATTGTTTATTTCTGTTTTCTCTATTATACATGTGTGGTTTGCATTTTTTTTACGTCAGCTGAGCTAGAATAGATAGATATAAACGCTTGTTCTCAGAAACAAGAGCACCTCCAAAGCACACCTGTCCCGGACCTCTCCCGCCCGCGGGGAACCCTAAGAGCCTAGCCCCGCTCCGGCCCTAACCCACCAATAGGCGGTGCACTGGAACGGCTTCGTCCTGCCTTGCCCGCTCGCCTCCGACCTGGCGTCAAAGCTTCGCTCAAAGCCTGCCAGCCAATGGATGGAGAGGCGCTCGGCGCGGACGTGATGACGTATGACTCCGGCGTCCCGGCGAAGGCCGCGCACGCACTGTCGGATCCCCAAGATGGCGGCGGCCACCAGCAGCGAGACGGGGTGCGGCGAGGCGGCGGCAGGCGAGAAGCGCGGCCCCCTCGGCATTCCCGAGGCGGTTTTCGTGGTGAGCGGCGGCTCCGCCGGTCGGGCCACTCGGCGCCCCAGCGGGGGGTTGGACGGCGAGGAGGGGTCTGCGCTCTGGCAGCTGGGCCTGGCCCCTGTGAGGCGGCACCTGCGGCGGGGCCGCGGCCTGTCGGGCGGGCGGTGCCTGAGGGAGCGCGGCGGCGGGGAAGGCGGTGGGGCTGCCCCTCACGGCCCGCCCCGCCGGGCTCTGGGGCTGAGCGGGAACTACTGGCAGGACCCCGCCGTGGCGGCAGAGAAGCGGCTCCCTGTCCTGCCCTCCCTCCGCTCCCCCTGGGCCTCCCCATGCCTAGCGCCACGGGTTTGTCCCGTGGGCCTGCCCTGCTGTGCTCTGCCAGTGGCCGTCGAGACAACCTCGTATCGGAGCGCTTCTCATCCCTCCAAACCGGGCAGGGTCCTGTGCCCTGGGGGCGTGGAAGGTGCCTTAGTCCTAAGGTTTTTCACGGGGTGGATTGCTTCACTTGGATTTTCTCTTGGTGTTGTTAAGTATTAATACGTTTTGCAGCAAACTCAAATCCCTGCTTTAAGCATTCTCACGTTATTTCACTGGCCAGTTCACATGCAAATGAGGCGTGCAACGTAAATTGAACCCTTATGCCGTACATACTAAGCTATGGTTCCTTACAGCGGTTCCTCCTGCACAGGGCACAACATTGGTACTTCTCTGTCATCTCAGATAATGCCATACTGCACTCCCAGCACCTTTATCTGCATCTTTCTCCCATAATCTAGTTCTTGGTTGTTGAGCAGAGTCATTCTTTACAAGTGTTCATGGTGTCTAGCCAAGTTTCCTTACTTTTGAAAACCAGCAAATGTATGTCTTTTTGCTTATTTATCTGACTTCACAAAATGATTTACCAAGCATTTAATAATAACGTTGACTGATCAAAAAAGAAGAATTATTTATTGATAGTATAAATCGATCGTAATGTCAAAATTATCTGTTGCTTGTTTCTACTGTAAGGTAGCTCTTGGTGCACTGTCTTGACTGCAACTTTAATTTGTTTGATCAATAAGTATTGATCAGATTGGCTATAACTGGCTGCCTTGGTGTCATCTTGAAACATCAGATCTCTGTCCTGAATGCTTTGTTGATTGTGCTGCTTTATTACTGAGGTTTTCATGGACTTGAGGCTTTCTTGCCTTGATATCTTTGCCAGAGCTGTTTGGACTGGTCAGCTATGACTGCTCTTAGAGAAATAAATGGTTCTGACTTGCATTTTGGTATTTGTAGGTGCAGTGCTTGTGTTACCTGTGTGTTTTGCTAGGGCATTGGTCCTGAACAGGTGGGTACAGTACCCTTGTTTTCAGTGCATCCAGATCCTACTTTTTCTTTTAGGTTCTTTTCATAATTATTGGGGTCTGGTAAATCTTACTGGGATGTGAAACCATTGCTTCCTGCAGCTAACTTCCTTCCACCTCCTTATGAGAGGTTATCATAGGTGGAAGCTAAAGGAAAGGGTCATGGCCTTAGCTGCCCTGCGAGACTTCAGTCTGTGTTTCAGAGGACAACTCCTGGTCTGTGCTATCTGCAGTGGAGGTGGCCATGCTGGCAAGAAGCAGGAGATAACCAGGCTCAGCAAACACTTTGAGTGTGTCTGTCACATCTCTCGTTTTCATGCTGGTAGCTGTTGATGCAGTTCATGTTTCGTTCCACGTAGTTCCCTTTTGATACTTGTGTCTGAAATGTGAGAGCTGGAAGAGTTCTGGGGGTTGTGGCTTAGTTTTGGGCTTTTGTTCAGTTCTTCATAACCTTGTATCTGGATCTAAAGCCAATTGAAGTTTCCTAAGTCTCAGTTTTGAGAGGTGCTCTAATCAGATACAGAAGCCTCTGCAGAGAGACCATTGACAATCATCTTGGAGTAATTGGATGTAGATGATAAAACAGACTTTCTTTTATTCAAAGTAAGCATATGCTAAGAAGTTTCTAATGCTATTCTGCTCCACAAAGTGAAAATACTACTGTCTTGAGGGTGGTTTTTATTGCAGGTTTTTTTCTTCAGAAAGTAAATTGCCATTTCAAAACATTGTATACTATTATGATGATAAGGACTTGCTGATTGCTTGTTTGACGTTCTTCCCCAACATGCATTACATGGGCAGTCTTAATGTAAATCTTGTGTTCAGGGATGTTTTCTTTAAGTGTCTTGATTCAGTAGAGACTCTTCAAACAGTTTGTGGCAGATACCTTTTCTTAGGCATTGATCTCTGGATTCTTCTGCCTCTCTGGGTTTCTGGTGGCATTAGGCACTAACTCAAGGTTTCACTGGAGTTTAAAAAAACGCTCCACATGGAACTTTCAACTCTGTTCTCTTTAGAACTGTTGTTCAGATGTTCCAAATAATATGCCTTCCTTATTCTGCCTTCCCTAGCATGTATGTGAGTGGGAAGAGAGAGGAAGCAAATCTGAAAGCACGTCTCTTGTTGTATTCTCTGTATCACCATTCCATAGGTGATAGCTTTCTGCAGAAGCAGAGCAAGTGCCTGCGTCTCTATTTGGGTTATCACTCAAAAGATAAACATAAGGCTACATGGGAATGTGGTGTCCTGCTCTATTTCAGGGCTTTTACAGAGTGTTTGTGTGCCTTGGCTTAAAGTTTGCAAAGACTGTGTTACCCTCACAGGATATAACAGTCGTGTTTTGCTACTGCATTTCTTTCCTAAAGGATAGAGATGAGTTTCAGCAGGTCCTTGCAGAACCTGTAAGGGAATTCTGCGGTCGAGACGCTGTGCGACACACCGTGAGGCAGGGATCCTAATAGCACTGACACCCAGCTCTGCTGCAAAGCTGTTCTGTTCAGCCTCAAAGGAGTGACCATGTCTTGGCCTCACATTTGCTCCCAAGCAGCAATGCTTGGGAGTTGTACTCAGAAAACCTGGGTGGTAAACCTGAGTCTGCCCTGAACTGGGACACTGTGTACTGGGAGGATCACCAGCATACAGGGGGCCTGGGTTCACTTCTCAGCATCTTCATTTCAGGAGGACTTGGGTTCTGACTGTACAAACAGACACTAGGTGAAGCAGAGGTGAGGTGCTGGGCAGTGTGTGGGATGAGTTGTTGCCCCCTGATTTTTCTTTCTGTCCTGGGTGATTTGCGTGATCAGAATAGTTTCCACAAGAGGGAGTTCAGAACAGCCTCTGCCCTGACTTCTGCAACACTTGCCTAAATCTAATCCTTGGTTTTGTGGGGGTCAAAGCTTCTCTGCAGGCTTCATCAGGAGGCAGGAATGCTTCTTGTCCTTTTGCCTGTGAGGTAGCTTAAGGCATTTCTTGGCCAGTTAGGCTGAAACAAAGTCTCTTGAGTTCTGTTGTACCACCTAGATCATGCTACCTGCTGAAGTCTGTTGAGTTCATATTTCTGCTGCAGATTTCCTTAGTGATAAGGGAGGTGGGTTACTTCTTACCAGGTTTGGTAATTTCATAGTAGGTTTCTTTAGGCAAGAGAGCTTACGAACCAGCTATGTGTCTCTTATTACTTTAGCAACGAATTGCAGTCTTTTTCTGACATGAAACTACTGGAATGGAAACACCTAGTTAAAAAGGAGAAATTGAAGAGGCCTGTGGTAGGCTTCCATCAGATTTTGCAGAGCTATATGGACAAATAAGGTCAGAATTACCTTAGCAGATGAGTGTGGTCATCTGGAATTACACACAAGTAAATTTCAAGCTCAGAAACACCCAGTTGCTCTCTGGCCTGACATGCCTTTCAGGGGGCTGAGAACATTGCCTGCAGGCAAGTGAACTGCTTCCTGGGAGTCTGACAAGGCACTTGCAGAGGTCAGCATCCTTGCTTGCTCAGGGCTGTCTTTGCTGGCTGCTGTTCCAATTGATGGCAGGACTGGCTGGAATTGTTCTCTAGAGGTTTCCCTGCTTTCCTGCTGGGTATGGAAGGAGCTGTTGAAGACAAGCTGTTAACTGCTATAAAGCCTACGTCAGCAGATATCATAGCTTTTCCCGCTTTGCATCTTTCTTTGCCATCCACAACATGCTTCATCAGGCTGTGATTCTTTTCCTTCATCAGTCTTATCCTAAATAGTTTATAATCTGATTAGCCACAGAGAAACATTATCCCTGATTTACAGACAGTAAACCAAGTTTAGCCGTGCTCTGAGTATATCCACCCCTGATAGGTATCATTTGACATCAGCCAGGACTGAAAGCACCACTAACAAGGTACTAGCAAGTATGGCTATGAAATAATCGTCACATCTATTCTGTAGTTCCCTGCCAAAACGAGGGGGAAGGAGGAAGTGCAAAGGAGACTAAGAAAGGAAGCAAAATGATTTTGTACTTCAGGAAAAAGGAAAAAACAGTTTATTTACATATAAAAACCCCCTCTAGCCTTAGCTGCAGCAAGATGATAGTATGACTGTATCTAGGATTAATGTAAAACTGCTGACATTGAGGGTTTCTTTCTCCCCTTAAAGGAAGATGTGGATTCTTTTATGAAACAGCCTGGAAATGAGACAGCAGATGTAGTTCTTAAGAAGTTGGATGAACAGTATCAGAAGTATAAATTTTTGGAACTTAATCTTGCTCAAAAGAAAAGAAGGTAAGTCATAATTTTTGCACAATTGGGAAATGTTTAGCACAGTTCTGGGTGGGTTGTTTTGGTTGTTTTTTGGTGTTTTTTTAATAAGTATTTTTTTAAATATCTCAAGAAGTAAAAAGTTGATCTTAGCAGCACTAATAGTTGCAGTACTTCTAGGATGGCCTAGGCCTCATTTTGAGAATTGCATGCAAAGGAATTACAGAATTGCTGAATTGGTCCTTAGCCTTTAAGGCAAAAAGTACTGCTGTAGTCCCTTAATCTTATCAACCTGGTGTAAATAGGAATATGTTTTTGTCAAAGGCTTAGTAATCTCATCTCTCTTCAGTAGTTTCAGCCTTGAACTGAAGCTGGGCAAGAAGCAGATTTTAAAAGCTAAAAATCAAAGCTTCAAGTAATATTTTATTTAGATTAAAGTTCTTTCCCAGAGCAATCCCCCTCGTAATTCTACCAGAGCCCTGCTTTGGGAGTCGCTGCTGCCTGAGCCTGCTGGTGGCAGAGGAAGGTGAGCGAGGAGGCCAGTGAGGATCCCAGTGCCTCTGCTGGGCTGCTGCAAAGGCTGAACTCTGGCGAGAGCTTTCCTTTTAACAGTGCCAGGTCTAGTAGGTCTAAACTGTTTGATAGAGCAGTTTGTAGACCTTTAGAAGAAACACACTTGTCTTTTACCTATAGTCATTTTTATCTGTATTTCTGCTGAGGTTTCCCTCTCCTCCAGAGAGATAAGAAATATGCAGAAATACACCAGTTTAGCCAACAGGTATCTGTTACCGTCCATACCTGTTTGCCCCAGTTTGGAAGCTGAGCCTCCCTACGAGGAGAGGCCGGGGAGGCTGTACCTGAGGTGCCTTTACATGCTGTCTTTCAAATATGCATTTGTAAGCCTAGGAAACTGCTAGAGTTTCAAGTTTTAAAATGGGTGTTGGATTGTGTAATAAGACTGATCATTTGTTTAGGAAACTTTGTTTCTCTGTAAAATAATAAATCATGACTGTTGTTAATTCACAGGCTAAAAAGTCAGATTCCTGAAATTAAACAGACATTAGAAATTTTAAAACACATGCAGAAGAAAAAGGTAAACTATTTTGAATATCTAATGAGTATGAGAAAAGCTAACTACCTTTCCACCCTAACAGAACAGATTGCAAGAAATGTTTTGGAGAGCACACTTAATATGCCTTTATAAATAAGAGAATTGTTTTTAAAGGTATGTAGTACTTTTCAAAAGCTAGTTCAAAAAAAGTTGATGTTTGTAATGCAAGCTTCACTTTTAATAGTGTGTAATTGCAGCTAAGCTTTGACTTAATCTCTGTTCTTCATGGAGATTTCTGTATTGTTTTTAAGTATATCTTTTTCAAATGCTTTATTCTTGGAGCTCTAACTTTAATGTGGAAGTCAAATTATGTAGAGTTCCATTAAGGTTAATACTGTGTCAATGGCAAAAAGCAGAGAAGTGTGCTCTTTACTGTAAGCTTTATGTCTTTGAGTTTCCAGTGAAAATAGCAATTTTAAGTTTTATCATTTGTCTTAAGGATTCCACAAATCCAATGGAAACCAGATTTTTATTGGCAGATAATCTCTACTGCAAAGCGTCAGTTCCTCCTACAGATAAAGTTTGTTTGTGGTTGGGGGTAAGTAAAATGGAACTTTCTCTGAAACTGTTTAAATAACATAGGCCTGTAAAAGAGAGTGTTTGTTGCTGTCTCACCAGCACTTCTGGTGGCTGTGGGCACCATTCTGTTCCTGTGTGCAGAGCGGAGCTGTGTCCTGTCAGCAGAGCAAACCTAATAAGGCAGTTTCAGCTCATTGGTGAAGGCTTTGTGTTTGATTTTGTGTGGTGCCTGAACAGTTAAGGCTTCAGAGAACTTGAATTTTATTGCTGGATTGTTCTTACAAAAAGCATTTTCATGAAGGTTTTCCTTGTCAGTTCTGTCACATCATGGTTCAACTTCAGCCATCCAGCATTGCCTAGCAGGGGACTGTGCCCAGCAAAATAACTTAAGTTTGGCAAGTAGCTTCCCATCTTCTCTGTGGTATTTGTATTTAGCATCTTGTTTTCCCTTTTCCTGCATGCTTTTAGGGAACGATGGGATTTCTGTTCTTTGCAGGTACCTGCCAGCATTGAGAGTGGAATTTGTGCTAGACTGGTGGGATCAGAGCTCAAAACACAGATTTCGAAGTACTTAAGGCATGTCAGATTGGGATATCTTGGATTCAGAGGTTTCCTTATATGTGGAGACAACCTGCTACAGTTTATTCTGAAATGGCTAAATCCTGGATTTTCCCACCTCCCTGTGTTTGCTGCCAAGCAAAACCACTTGGTTAGGACAGAAAGATTGTTTACATACAACATCCAAACTGACAGAGCAGTTACTCCCAACCTCTCCTACTTCTTGTCATAGAAAGAGGAGGTTTGTCTGGTACCTGTTGTGAATTTTGAAGATGGTCTCCTAAAAGCAGATTTTGACTTTCATGGAGTATCCCAGGTTTATTTTGTAACAGAGTATCAGAGAAAGTTCCTCCTATTGCTACAGAAAAGCTATAATGAAATACCCCCACAAGCTGCTTGTTATATTTAGGTGTTCTTGGCCTTCTGCCTTTCTCCTGGTTGCTCCCAGCCTGCACCTTGGGCTATGAGTGTTACTGTCATTGGGGAAATGATTCCTTCCAGTTGTTCTCAAAGAATATGGACGCATCTTGCAGCCCTGTGTAGCATGCCCTGCACGGGAGCGCGTCTAGGTAGTGGTATGTGGTTCATGAGTGGGACAAGGCTTCAGTGATGCATCTTCACTTAATATTGCTTTTTTATCTTTTTATGTGGTAGCTTCTTACTGAAGTAAAGGTTTGTAGATTAACAAACCTTTACTTGGGGGTTGGACTAGATGACCTCTAAGGTCCCTTCCAACCCTGATAATTCTATGATTCTGATAATTCTATGATAAAAACCACCACGGTATAGGATAAAGGCTTTTACCCATATTGTATCTTTCAGTACCTGTAACACTTCTTGTTAGTGACCAATGCCATTTAGGCTCTTTCTCAGTGTTCCACAGAGATCCTAAGGTCAATCTTGAATGCAACAGAAAAGGTTTTTAGAGTTGTGTGGCACTTGAAAGATGCTGCTAGGAAACATGAAGTCTCTCACTTTTCAAATATGGAGAAAGATGAGATACTGATACCTGAAAGGCTAAATGCAGTCCACAGGGAGAGAAATCCCTATATCAGCTATAGGATGATAATTTTTTTTCAAATGTCACTAGGGGGGGTTATTCCTCAGTTACTGAAGTGGTGGAGGCCTTGAGTGGATTCTGACATTGTTTGTCCTGAATCTAGTTGTCCTGGCCTGTCAGGACAGCCTTTTGTTAACAGAAGTGCTAAACAACAGCCTGAAATAAGCATACTACAGTTTATTCCTTACAATGCAAGAGTGAAAGCTTTCTCAATCTTTCTTTTTTTAGGCCAATGTGATGCTTGAATATGATATTGATGAAGCTCAGGCTCTGTTAGAGAAGAACTTGTCAACGGCCACAAGAAACCTTGATCTTCTAGAGGAAGACTTGGATTTTCTTAGAGATCAGTTCACCACTACAGAAGTCAGTATCCTTTTTATTTGCAGGGGAAGAGGTTATGTGAAGGCTAACATATAAGTAATTACCAATTTCCTGACATGTCTTTATCTCAGACTGACTGCCCTTAAAATTCAGCAGCAGTCCAGGAACTTACCCTTCTCTAGCAGGGAAGCAGGATATTGTGTTTCCAGTGCTGATGGTTGGTGTGTTAGATACAGCAAAGCTTGTCTTTGTGGTTGGGTCCCCACAAAAAATATTGGGGAGTTTGCAAACCTAGCCTGGGAGTGAGCTGGAAGCATGGATCAGTGCTGTGGATTGATGGCCAGCTGGCTATTCCAGAGCAAAGCAAGTCTTCCTTTCTGCTAGACCATGTGAATGTTGTTCTTCAGGCTGTTGCTAATCACACCTGATTCAGCTGTTGTACAATGTTCTCCAAGTAGCACAAGCCCTGCTGCAGCAAGCTTGGGACCAGCCTAGGTATTGCTTAACTTTTAATACTTCATATTTAAAACCTATTTAAATGAGGGTAGCTGTCATCTGAAGCATTAGATTTAATAAATGAAGACACAACTATTGTTTTTTCAAGTTGTTACTATCTCAGTGCTGCAGGAAGTGATGGATGCCTGAAATAGGCAAATACAGCTGATAATGGGCAGGTTGACTGACAGGAAAAGTGTAGCTGTATGTAAAACTGAAAGTGTGTTTCTCTCTAACATCTTTTTGGAGGTTTTTAAGTAATTGCTATAAGTGCTGCAGTTATTAACAGTCACTAACAGTATTCCTGTGCATTAAGACTTTGCACCAAGTCAGCTCTTTCCTATACTGAGTGTTACAAGTAAGTGAAGTGTGGCCAACTCTATAACCTGCTTTTTGTTTTGGGGTTTGTTCTTTTTTCCCTTTCTCTTCTGAATGCATGAGCCATTTCCTTAATTCCACCCCCTCAGATATGGCTAGAGTTTATAATTGGGATGTAAAGAGAAGAAACAAGCAAGATCCTTCCAAAAACAAAGCGTAGTTTTGCCAATTTTAAATATGGTTTCAATTTCCAAATATTTTTTATTTAAACACCCCCAAAGTTCATTCTTAAGGGACTGAGTTACTTTAAGCATTTCAGTAAATGGTAAAACATAAAAACTGATGGCAAGCACCATTTTATTTATTTGTAACCTCAAAATTTGGTTTCATGCATGCTTCATGAAATGATTTGAAAAGGCACCACATAGTCCAGCAAAGGACATAGTATTTTGACCAGACCAGTCTGTCATAAACAAATTTCTACCTGAAAGCTTGTCTGTAAAGTTGAGGGGCATGTATGAAATGGAGTCTGACATTTTAGCAGGTCAGGGTAATGCAGGAGTTTATTTTCTCATCTCTGTGTGCAGCTGGTGAAGTTAAAGTCAGCTTGGGCTGGGAAGACACACCTGTAATGTTCTAGGAGACAAAAAATACAGTGAAGTCTTGGTTTTTGTTTCAGTCAGTTAACTGGCAGCATCAGCCTGCAGGCATTCCTGGATAGCCACTTTGGATAAACTTGTTTTTAATAGTTACCAGTTAGTTAACTGCTTGTTACTGAACTCTCAGCACTTTACATACCACAGTCTGTGACCTGTCTTCAGAGAAGAGTGGTAAAGGGAGTAACCAGCACAAGCTATGTCAAGACTGCAGCTGATCTCGCCCTGTTTTTTCATACATGTGCACACATTGCTTATTTTTGCAAATGTGTTGGACAAGAAGGACACCAAAATGCTGACAGCCTGTAAACAAGAAGCCCCCATTTGCCATCCCCTAGACAAGACCTCCGGTTCCAGTGTCTTAATGCTCTCAGCCTCCCAGGTGGTGAAACCTGTATTAGTGAGGATGGTTCCTGAAGCATGACTTCAGGTGTCGACAGCAGGAATATCTTTTTGGTTCTTACGAAGCCTTGTGAGATTGTTGCCTTTTACCTCCACAGTTTCTTTCTAAAATGAAATGCTCAGTGGTGATGTCAGTGGCTAATGTTCACATTCTGTGACTGAGAATACAGGTTTTGCTGCAAAGTAAATGCAAATGTTAACTGTTCGACCTCCATGTAAGAAATGATATACCTGTAAATTTTTTGTACTTTTATTTCATGATATGAAAATAGTAAAACTAAACAGTTGTGGCAAACACCTGCTTTTGTGCATCTTTCTTTATGGGAGGAGGTCAGGCAACTGATGTGTGGTCTTTTACAATGGTTCCCTCTCTTAACTGGCAGTAGGGAGGGGAGGGGAAAAAATTCAGTTGAAGCAGCAGCCATGGAAAGTGTAGCTGCTGAATACTGGCTGGAGAGAAAGGGGGAGTGCGAGTCAGCACATCTGGATCTGTGAATACCAGCAACTGACCAGACAGCTCTGGGGCTGCAACAGGGATGGGCATAAAACAGGTAAATCCTTACCACTGGTCACAGGTAAGCACCTGGGCTTGCTTCTTCCATACCTTTTCTGTTCCAGTGTCTTTGGCTGTACAGGGTAAGGGTGAGATCTACACGAAGCTCCATGTGGGGCTGCTCTGCTCCCTTTTGCAGAACATGGGCAGTGACAGGCACAGCAGCCACAAACATCCTGATTTCTCTGGCAAGTTTCTCTTCCATTTGGATTAATGAGATACCAACAGGCTAAAGTGAGCTCCCCCATCCCTCTGGCTGGTCCTAAGGCAGCAACTGCCTGCCTTTGTTGTGCACAATGAAACGGCAAGTTAAGCATTTCTGCACCAGCAAAATAAGTCCTGTGTGCAACTGCCAGTGACCTAGTGCTGGGGACGGAGGGGCGGGGGGGACAGCATGGGAACTGGAATAGCTCTAGGTCTAAAAGGTATCTGGCTTATGGGGATGGGAGATGGCAGTGGCCAGTGTAACTCTTGGTTTGGCAATTGACTGGTTCTGCAGATCTAAGCAGTGGGCCTTGGTCTTTGGAGATAAATATATAGCAGATACTGCTGCAAACAACTCCTGTTTATTGTTGAGTCAGTTCCTATCAGACTTCCTCTTAGGGCTGCAGTGTAGGAGTGATACAGGTAATAGGTAGCCTACTGAGAAAGAATGGGGAGGAGGAAAGAACAACAAAAAAAGGAAACCACCAGAATTTCTTTACAAGTTTTGAATTTCACATTATCACATGGTAACCATTTTGCTAAATACAAGCATATTTTCAGTCACATACAGACAGCTAAATACAGCATTATTTTCACATTTCGTTACAGTGCATAACAGAAAGCAAGGAAAGTGTATAGTATGCTTTTATCCTGGAGGTTGTGAGCAATTTCAATCTAACATGCAGATTGTTTTTCATGTGGTAGACACCACAGAAAGTTGTTAGCTTAGCTTTTTTTTTTTTAATTTTTGTCCTAGAGTAAAATAGCTCCTGACCTGTATCCTGTGAAAGGTATCACCTTCTGATTTCTCTAAGTCCCTCTTGCACTAGAAGTCAAAGCATTAAAACCAGTTGTTAGAAAAGAATTCTTAGCATATCCTAGAAGTTCTTCATCTTAGAAAAAACATTCCAAATTTTGTACAGATTAATCTACATTTCCTCTATTTTAATAAGCTGTCTAGAAAATGCAAGGAATTAGAAAAAGATGTAGATAATGATGTCTCTATCATTTACTGTAACCATTGATTCCCTCTAAGTAGTTAAGACTGTGTGAGGTTTTCTTCTGTCCTGTTCCTCTTAGAATTATCACACTTGTCTTTTAAAACCGACTGTTTACTCTGAAGACCTGAATGCACTTAAGGAGTTAGGCTTTCTGGAATTTCTCTCTGGGATCAGTAAAGAGGACTGTCCAAAACCCCTTAAATAAAATACTGGTTGTGATCTTTCCCCTGCTGGCCAGGTTCCTGCACAGAGAATTAGAGAATTTTACTATTGCTAAAACACTGATCCAACCTTTAAACCCCAGTAATGCGACACTCCAGCTCTCCTACCCTCAGACAAGGCAACCCAATAGACACCTCCTGAACAGCTGGACCCTGAAAGCAGTTGCCTTCCCATTCAGAGAATGGAAAGTTTCCATTCAGAGAAGGAAGAAACTGATTCTTCTGTAGTTGTCCTTGCCTTTGTCAAAACAGGACTAACAGACCTGGTCCCAGCAAACCTTGTGCTTTCCACTGGTGTCAGCCCATGAGAGCTGCCAAGCTCCTGTGGTGCTCTCTGCATCAATCTTCTCCAGCTTTGCTCACCTAGAAAGAGATTTTGTAAAGGGTTTATTTTTCTTTTTTTAATCTTATCTTTTAATCTCTAGGGCACTCAACTCGACCACAACTGAATCTTCCTGGAATTCACACGGTTTTAGCATAAAGTTTTTGAGATGTCTGAAGCCTAGTCAAGAGGGATCAGGGGTTAGCAGTGACAAGCTATATCACTGCCACCCCTCCCTTGCTCTGAATTGGCTACCAGTGCCCTCCTAAAAGGTGCAATGCTGCTGCTCCCCTGCAGAGCCCAGGAACTGAACTTGGTACTAGAACACTGAAAATAAAACTGTTACTCAGTTGCAGGGTCTCGGTTGTTGGTTGGGTTTGTTTTTTTGTTTTTTTTTTTTAACAGCTTCACTACAGAAACCACAGGGTTTTTTCCCATACAGACCTGCCCATGTGCTACAAACTGTGAGAACAAGTTCAAAGGAAGAAATAGTCTGAACTCAACAGCAGTCAAGAGCCATAATTTTATAGATGGGGTAGCTTAAAAAGCTGTGACAAGTATTTCATTGTTCACTTTTTAGAGGCCTAAAATCAAATCCTAGCAGCTTCCTGTGGTTTTTACCTAATCCCTGCCCCTGCCCATTAGCAGTTTGTAGTATAAAGCTTGCAAAGTCAAGTTTAAAAAAAAAAAAACAAAAAACAACAAACCATCTCACTATAGTTTTGTTTGTTTGCTTTTAATAGGCTGAACTTCCCTCGTTTGCTCCAGGAGCACAGTTACCTGCTGCCCTTCAAAAGCTGAATTTAGTGGAAGCAAAGCTTCTAAGTGGTGAATGGCATTCCCAGAAAACATCCACCTACATACAGCTTTTATAACACAGCTACCATCCCATGATGACCAACCTGAGACGGATCCTCTTTTGTCAAATTAATACATGAAGGGAAACAAATTTTACTCTTGAGCTTGTTGTGTGGCTTTCCTTTCCACCTGCTCAGACACTTCTGTTGTGTGCTCCTCCTTCCCAGTGCTAGCTGTCTTCTTCCACAGATGCCAAGAAAGAAAATAACACTTTAACAGCAGAAAGTACTGATAGAAGCTGTTGCTTTCCATGCTATTTGTAACTTCTTTAAAAGCAAACCTCACCTTTTAGAATGTCTGATGCACCTGAGTTAGCTTTTCAAGTTGTTTTTTTTTTAATTTGTTAAGGGGTTTTTCTTCACCACCACCCCCACCTCCTTTCCATTCCTCCCTGTGACCTGGCGGGTAACACACCTTAAAGTTCAGCACAGTGCTGTTATCAAGAGAAAAATGCTGGTGTGTCCCACCTGGCTGCAACACCCCAGCCTGAAGAGCTAACATATGAGGATATGGTTCTCTCTGCACACTCTTGATCACTTAATTCTATGGGCAAGCCCTGACCTCAGAGGACTTTCAAGGTACTCACCTAGGCAGTAGATGCGTAAAACTGCATTGACTAATTTCTACGGGAGCAGGAGTTC
Source organism: Galbula dea (assembly GCA_013399015.1). NCBI lineage: Eukaryota > Metazoa > Chordata > Aves > Piciformes > Galbulidae > Galbula > Galbula dea. Next base: position 3,104,226 of record VWZX01000352.1, read on the forward strand.
CACTTAGAATCCCAGTTCAGCACAGCAAAACCCAGCAATACTGGGGGAGGGAAGGGTGGTGATAATTGACGTTTTTATTACCAATCAACTAATGGTTTCCTCTTTAAATCCCACAGATTATTCTTTGCTATCAAACTAGGGTCAAGAACAGAAGAAAGACAATTCCAAAGTACCCACACCATGTCAGTAAACTCTTCCTGTGGAGTTGGCCTTATGAGGAAATGGTATCTGTGCTGCCTTTACACCTTTCTGGTAATAAAGAGCTGGCACAAATGAAGCTGTCCTCTTTCTTTCTCTGTCTGCCCACCTGTCATGCTACGCAAGTATCTATACTGTGGCTTTCACGCCTGGCAGGGAGCTCTGGACTGACTTAGAAGAGGACATGTACGCTGGCACATGCCAGCCCATCCATCCAGCTCTCTGTGTACCCTCTCTTGTCTCGTGCAGCCCCTCATTTCTGCTTCCTATCTCCTTACGATGTCTACATGCACCCTCACTCGCTCTGCCGTAGGTTTGTAGCCCCCAGTTCTGAAAGGTTATTTGGAACAGAACATTTCTTTCCCAGGGATCTGTTCTGGTGTCCAAAACAACGTGGGAGGATGTTCACAACAGAGTGTTGCTCTCCCTTCTGTCACACTGAGTTCACTTAGTAAAGTACATTTGGTTAGTAGAGTTCATCACCACTTGCCTCACTACAAGTGCTCAGCACAAACATCGCCTATCTGATTTCACCACTTCTTCTGAAGAGTGCACTACGTTTGGGACAAACCCACTCTTTACCCCTTCCCATCCCTCCTGGATTGAAATATCTCCCCGTTTAACCAGCTCGTATATATCTCGAGTCAGATCAGTGAAGGCCTTCTCCACATTAATGGCATCCCGAGCTGAGGTCTCAATGTACTTCATACCATATGCAGCAGCCAGTTTCTCAGCCTCGTGCCTGGTGACTTGCCGCTGTGTATCCAGGTCACACTTGTGACCTACCAAAACAAAGACGATCTGATACGGCTGGACGTGCACCTTGGTCTCCTCTAGCCACTCGTGAACGTTCTGGAAGGACCTGCGGTTTGTAATGTCAAAGAGGAGGAGTCCTCCAACCGAGTTCCTGTAGTAGGCTCTGGTGATGGACCTGGAAATGAAAGAGACACAAAAAAAGTGTAAGTTATAACTGTTTGGGAAGAATGGCAGAGCAGGTTTCACATAGGAGTTGCTTGGTTTGTTTGCGTCTTCTGACTTTTCTTCTTCTCAAGACAGATGTAGTACTTCTGAACATACATCTGTGTTTAAGAAAGCAGCGTTACCACCACCCTGTCTACACCGCAGAATCAGGGCAGAGCAGACCATTCAGGCAATGGCTTATCACTTTTAGCTAGTGCTCTGTAGAGCCTACCATTCAAAAAGACAGCTACTCTTGGCTTAAAGATTTCCTCCTTGGCTGACTGCCCCACTGATATCACAGAGTATTAGGAGTTGGAAGGGACCTTGAAAGATCATCTAATCCAACCCCCCCTGCCACAGCAGGATTCCCTAGACCAGGTCACACAGAAGCACATCCAGACAGGTTTTGAATGCCTCCATAGAAGGAGACTCCACAACCTCTCTGGGCAGTCTGTGCCAGTGCTCTGGCACCTCAACTGGGAAAACACTTCTACATGTATTCACACAGAATCTCCTATGCTTCAGCTTACAGCCATTGCCCCTTGTCTTGTCACTGGGCTTCACTGAGAAGAGCCTGACCCCCATCCTCCTGACACTCACCCTTCACATATTTAAAAGCATAAATAAGGTCATCCCTTAGTCTCTTCTCCAAGAATGTCACAGCTCTGTTCAAAATCCCACCAACACTTTTTGTCTCTGTTTTCTATCACAGAGTTCTAGATGCCCTTTGCTGTTAGTTTAAAGAGCCCCATCTCCTGCCACATGAGTTCTCCAAATACCAAACACCTCTAAACCCATTGGTTTAGAAGCACTGTAACAAATGGAAGGCTTCATTTGAAGCCAAACACTTGTTTTTCTGACAGGTACATAAAAGAAGGAGGCTACAGATTTAAAAGGTAGCCCATGGGGCTTTATCTCACCTCCATACACTAGCCCCTGCATTTCCTCCTGCTACACCACTGGTCAAAATTACATTACAGCTAACAGGAGCAGCCAGTCTGACCTCCTGAGCAACAGCAAATGCTACAACAGCTTCCTAGGGCCATCTGCATTACTGCTGGTCTTGTTCCTGTCAAATACTGACCCAAAAAGATCCCTGAATCATGGGCTGAGAAATGGGAAGCACCTCCCACAACACTTCGGCGCAAGGGCAGACTTCAACACAGCCAGAAGCAGCATATGAAACCAGCTAACACAGCGTGAAAGAGCAAGCTTGAGACCACAAGGCTGAGCTGCAGGTCAGTGACTACCACACATGGGAAAAACAAGAAGCTGCAAAACTGTCCTGTTTCTGCAAAGTCATAGGCTCAGTCTAAATCCAGAAGCAATGATCGATTTCAGTCCCAGGAGGAATTCATGCTTGGGCTTGAACTTTCTTTGCTGGGAAAAAAATGTAAGCTCTGCTGCATTTCCACCTGGGACAACTCCTCCAAGACTGCTGTTTGGGGTTAGTTGGCCCTGTACTGTGTGTATCTACCGAAACTGCCCCAAGAAAGGACAAACTGCAGTTTTCAAGGATTGGTTTATCAACAGACGTGCAGTGACAGGTGAAAATCCAGAGCCAAAACTGAGAAAAGCCAGAAGGGGGAAAAAAGACAGTTGGCTGCGTTTGGCTAATTTCTCCTCTCCCAATTATCTGGCTGAGGGACAAGAGTAGCTCTGCACATTTGGCACTGAGGGAATTAGAGCTGCCTTTTGCTATCTAGCCAGCTGCAAACAGATACTGATGCTTTGAATCCACCCCCATGCTGTCACAGGCAGTTCTGCTTCTCCCTTGTGTTCTGTGCCATCAACCCTGGCTCCTCCTGCCAACACCAACAATGCCTCAGGTACTTCTGAAAAACATGACAGGATCTAAGCTGAACACTGCTTGGAGGTAAAATCAGGTGAAGGTCTCAGTGTCTTCTCTTAAAGCCTTTTCCACAGACTGCTTTCCTTTCCTTACTGACCTGCAGGAAGCAAACATTGTCTTCATGCTGCACATCACCCCCCAGTTCCCATCCCAGACTCCAACCTTCCCTCCTCCTGCCACACTCAACCATGCTCATGCAGAGCAGTATAGGGCTTTGTACCTGATTTTGGCGAAGTTTTACCCTAAAGATATTACCTTTTGCCTTACCCTAAAGATACTGTTCTGTACCCATGGTGGGACTTTTGTACCTGGGGTCCATGCCTGCTAGTTCCAGTCTTTTCCCCCTTGGACAAGGAAGAGCTGCTGGCTGGAACGAAACAGCTCTTCTGTAGGGGATGGCACACAGTTCCAAGTAAGGGCCACAGATGCTTTTGATTTTGTTAACATCATACAACACCAAATTTCAGCTAAGGAAATCACAGTATCTGAAAACCAGAGGTGGGCAAAACATACTGGATCCAGGAAGAATTGGATCCTGCTCTTCTACAGCTCCAGAGCAGCCTCAAGACTGCCCCAAGCAACAGGTTCCAGGGCTTGATCAGGCAAAACAGAAGAGCATATGCTTAACTGTAATTTATATGCTGACTACAAGGAAATTGCCTCTAATTTATGGAGAGTAAAAGAGCTCACCACAGGGGTCAGGAATAGCACAAATGTAGCACAGCTGCAGACCAGAGAAGGCTAACAAAGTGTCTTCAGAATAACTACAGTGGTTTCTGCCTTGTGGGGCAGCTGTTAAACTATGCAAAGCAGAGTGCAAATGCTCAAATCATGGAACTGTGTGACAAAGCAGAGCTGCTTGTTACAAATGTCCTTCTGAGTAAATTTCCTGTGCTATGAGGAAAAAAGGTCACAAATTCTGGAGAGCACCTGCATCATGATGCTTCTTGCCCATGCCCACAAGCCTGAGAGGTTTCAGCTTATTCCAGTATCACCTCCATCTTGCCTTTTGCCCAGGAAAACAGCTTGCAGAAGGAGCCCAAGAGCTACTGTCCTTAGGGGGTACAAGTTGTGACAAGGTTAACAGGAATTTGAACAAAACAAAACAGATTTTGTTTCACACCATAAAGGCACTTGGATTTGCTCACTTCCCTCCAGCTTTTCACATTGGCAACTTCAGTTTGGACTTTGGCAAGGGCATTTCAAAGTTGCATGATGTGGGGTTTTTTTTTTTCTATTGCTCACTGCTCCTGCCCCTTCCACCCTTCCTGCTTTTCAATGCCGCTGCCCCTCACAGCAGTGCAGCTTGCCCTTGCGCTGAAGGTCACCTGGCTCATCACACTTAACAACCCCAGTGCAGGGTCAACCCCCAGCACTGAGGGTAAGCAGCCTCCAGGGCCCCGGACTTCCCAAAGGGTAGAAGAAAGGAAATTGAAGCCACTCAAAAGCTTTTTGCTCTTCACAGCAGAGGCAGAAGCAGGAGCAGGGGTTGACAGCCAGGCATGTTTTCTACAGACCTCAGCCCCAGATCCAAAGCTGGAAGCTGATGCAACTGCAAGCTAAAGTACCTCCTCTCTCAGCTGGATAAAGCAGCAGCTCCTCGCTCCAAAAGGTTGCAAGGTAGTAGAAGGAAAACCTGTCAGTGGATGAGGACCAACTACAGCACATACTGGGCCAGAAGCCAGTGCCACAGATGTGAAGGAAGGTGGTGAGAGAGGTAGGGCTTAGGGGAAGTTTCATCCATTGAATGAAACCAAAACATTCCTTAGGCGGGTCAGAAGTAGAAGCTATGTGAAGCTGCGCAGAGATGTGGATCTCCCAGAGGGAGGATGATGAAAGAGCCAACGAGGGTTGGAGATGCATGAAGAATACAAGCAAACAGGAGGCAGGGAGCTGAGGCCCTTCCAAACGAGCACTGTGTGAGCAGCATATGCCCAGTGACAACACCAGGTCCCCGTTCAGCTGGGGCCAAGCCTGCTCCAACTGCGACTGCTCATGAGCTGTGGGAAACGTCTGGTGCGGTCCCACACACCTCATCGAGGCTTCGTTACTACTGCTGACTCTCTCAGTGCCGGAGCAGCGCTCAGTGTGGCACTCTCCAGAGCGCACCCGTCATCCCTGCACAGCCACAACCAAGGGTTTGGCCCGGCCCTTCTCCATCCTACGGCTAGCTGAGCTCAGCTGTTGCTGCAGAGAGTCCAGCCACATATTCCACTGCATTCAGCGAACAGTGAGTGTTCAGTAACATCCTGGTTACTGCCTCCCTGCACCAACGGGGAGCAGGCGCTTTTCCTGCCGTGCTGCATCCACTGAGGCACAGCTCCTGGCTCAGGTCTGGGAAATATCCTCAAAAGCTTTCGGGCTCCGTCCACCTCCCTATCAGCAGTGCGGTTAGTCTTTTACAACTCTGCCCTATACATTCTGCGCATCCTGCAAACTCCATGCAGCCTGCACACCCTATAAATCCCACATGCTCAATACATCCTGCACATCCTCCACGCGGCCATTGGGGGGGACACAAGTCCCGGCTACAGGGCGCAGGATGCTTTCCCAGCGGGCTTTGAGGACATCGCTGCCAAGAAAACCCCCAAACAACCACAAAATGAAAAA
>VWZX01000352.1:3110003-3446542 GCA_013399015.1 Galbula dea
GTTTGATCCTCTTGCCCGGCTCGATCTCCACCAGCCTGGAGAAGAAATCCACGCCCACCGTGGGGTCGGAGATCTGGGCGAATCGCCCCTCGGTGAAGCGGCGGATAAGGCAGGACTTGCCCACGGTGGAGTCGCCGATGNGGCCCGGGGACAGGGGGGGAGTTGGTGGCCCAGCCTTGCTCTCTGCTCTGCGGCCGCGCCGCTCAGGCGGGCCCCATAACGGCCGGCGCAGGCCCTTCGACCAGCTCCCTGCGGCCCCGTCACCGCCGGCGCATCCCGCCGAGCCCCGGCCTCGAGGGGCTGCACGGACCGCAGGGCCGGACGGGCGCCGGCCGCCGCCTCAGGCCCTGCCGGCGCGGCCTCTAAGTCGCGGTGCCGGCGCTGGCGGCCTGGCCGAGGGTCGCTTCCCCTCAGCGCTACCGCGCAGTCCACTCTCCCCGCAGCGCCGCGGCGGCCGGTCCCTGCGACTGCAGGGCCCTTGCCCCTCCCCACCGGTGCCAGAGCCGGTGCGGTACCGCTGCCGAGCTGCGGGATGGAGGCGCGGCCAAGTGATGCAATGGCGGCCGCGCTCTACCGCACTGGCGGGAGGAGCCGACAGCCCCGAAACGCGGCCGCTGCAGGAGCCGTGCGGAGGCGGGGCGCGGCGGGGCGGGACCGTGAGGGGCGGCGGGGGCGACGGCGGGTAGCCCGAGGCTGAAGAGATCCCTGGGGCTGAGGGAGACGAGAGGCTGAGGGAAGCTAGGGGCTATGGGAAGCCCCGGGGTTGAGAGGGTCCCCAGTGGCTGCAGGGAGCCTGGGGCTGTGGGAGGCACGGGGCTGAGGAGAGCGGTGCCAAGCCCAGGGCCATGGCTGAACTAGGTGGGCCAGGCAGATCCCAAAGCCAAGGGGTGCAAGGCCAAGGCTAACCTTTCTCATCTCCACGGTGAGGTGGGTCGAGCAGGGCGCGCAACACCTTTCTTTGTTTTAAACCCAATCCCATTTCTGGAGAGACTCGGGCTCCTCACCACCGCGTTAGGAGCTTCGTTCCCGTGGACATCTAATGGGGGTGTGGTCTAGTGCTCCTGGCACTTCTGGAGAGCCTCTGCTGTGCAGCAGTGCCCTGGGCACTGGGTCACTGTACCGTGCGAGCCATGGCTGGAAAGGGACAATAGTAATAGTAAGGGATCTTACTAACAGACTCATGAAAACCAGTATATATACATACATATAATGTGTATGTTTACGTATATATGATATGTGTACAGTCCCAAAACCAATAGTTACAGACATTAAGTACCCAGCAACTTAAAATACCACAAATCTTAACAAACCCATTTAACCTCGCTCTGTTCAAGCGGGTCCTGGGCTCCTCAGGGCAAAGCACAGTGTTCAGGAGCCCTCAGACTGCAAGTCCCAGTTTTCACTGGGCTGTCCCAAACACTCCATAGCAGCACACAGGTGGACTCACATGGCTCTATGGGATACAGGTGAGCACCTGCTTGTTCATCACTTGCCAGAGCAGAGTTTGGGTCTCTGAAAGGGAAAATGGACATGTATGTTATTAAAAACAGTGACTAAAATGTGTGTGTTAAGTCAAACAAAAAAAAAGGACTATTGAAAGTGTTGGTGGTTTGGTTTTTTTTGAAAAAGATGGTTTTATTAAAACCACTATTGAAATAAATAAACACATTCAGAGTGGCTATTATATTCATTAGATCCTCATATGAGGATCTAATGTCATATAGAAAAATGACATTTCTATAGGTACGAGCTAGTTAGCCAGCTTGCAAACTGGACTAGGACATTAGAGAGACCATTTCAAGGAATAAATGGCAAGGAATTTTTTTTTAATATCCTTTGAAATATATTTATTAAAAAATAACAACCCCAAAAGACCCTACTTTAACATACATGAGGACAGGAAACAAAGCTGATGAGGCAATCTGCACAGCAACAGAAAAATATTAAACCTATAAATCCAACTTAGCAGTACATTAACCAGTGACTCATGGCCAGCGATGCTTTGGCGGGGGATCTGTTGCACTTTACGGTATGATTTCTGAGTATTCCATACCCATTAGTTCAAGCCCACAACAAACTGTAGTTCCTTTCAGCTGGTTTTCTCCCCTCCCAATGCACTTGCACACACAGTCACCCCATTCCCTTTCTTCCAGTGGTTTGACTGCCCTCCAGCAGGCACAAGGCACTCACGAACCCACTCTGCCAGTCAACCATCAGTGGCATCTCCAGGAGATATCTCAAGGCACAAGTGCCAGTGGACACTTCATGGCAGCAGTGTGAGCTACAGCAGGGAGGAGTCAAAGGACCCTGACTTGCAGGGGTGTGCCAAGAGGAGCCAAGGAGAGGACCAAGGAGTGGGCTGGTGCCCAGCAGACGCTGTCATAAATAGAGGAATTCCTGTATTCCCCAGCAAATAAACCCGCAGGATCCCATGATGCAGATATTGTTTCCATCTTCTCTGAACACATGCGTATAGATGAACACACGCCGCGTGACTAGGCAGCCACGACATTAATTAGCAGCAACTGAGAAGGTAGGAGAAAATGAGATCCTGGGAGAGCCTTTGTTCTGGTACTGTTTTAGAAAATGGAAAATCTGGTGTCAGAAAGAGAGACAGAGAGTAACCTAGATTTGATGCAAAAGCAGGTTTGCTGGCTGGGGACAGGATAGTGGGTGCTGGTGGGAGGCTGTAGGAGTGTGTGCACTGACAGCAGCATTCAGAGCAGCCCCTGTGAGCTGCCAGCAGCCCTGCACTAGGGCAACCCCTCAGTGCTCCTTCCCTGGGGTCCAGGGCCAGTTCCAGAGGAAACCCTCTCTCCCTGCAGCTGCTAGCACTGGAGGAGAGCTGCCCAAAAACAACCTCAGCATGAGTGACAGCACAGCTGAAGCCACGCTGGAGTAGAGGGACCAAGCTCTTGCATCTGCTGGCAGCACCCACAAGACCCACAAGCTACTTCAAGAGGCCAAGTGGAACTCCTATGTGGGCAGCACTGCCATAGAGCCCTGCACTGCACAGCCAAACATGGGTTAAAGCCCTTCCCAAGAGCTACCAGTGCACAGCTATTAACAGAGCTCCTGCACTAGGTGAAAAACATCCACACACCAGCCACTGTAGTATTTCTTATTTAGTACACATATTTTAAGTCAGGAAAGCTGGGACAAAAGGGTGTGAGAAACACTCTGTTGCTGCACTCTGCTGCCTGCAGTCCCTATCCCAGTAAGTAGTTCTGAGTAGTTTGCCGTTCACTTGTCATTTAGATTTTCTCCAAAACCACCTAGTGCCCTTGACACCCCACTGCTGGCAGCTGGAGGCTAAAGCCATCCTGATGATCACTGATGTTACAAAACTGGGAGGAGTGACTGACACACACCATCAGGCTGTGCTGCCATTCAGTGAGACCTGGACAGGCTGAGAGTTGGGCAGAGAAGAACCTAATGAAGTTCAACAAGGGCAAGTGTAGAGCCCTGCACCTGAGGAAAAGTAACTGCATGTACCCTAACAGGCTAGGGTTGACCTGCTGGAAAGTAGCTCCATGAAGGATCTGGGAGTCCTGCTGAAGAACAAGTTCACCATGAGCCACCATGTGCCCTCGTGGCCAAGGTGGCCAAGAGTCTCCTGGGGTCCATTAAAAAGAATGCAGCCGGCCGGTTGAGGGAGGTTCTCTTCCCCCCCTACTCTGCCCTAGTGAAGCTACAGCTGAAGTACTGTGCTCACTTCTGGGGTCCCCAGTTAAAAAGAGACAGAGAACTACTGGAGAGACTCTAGCAGAGGCTACAAAGATGCTGAGGGGACTGGACCATCTCTGTGAGAAGGAAAGTCTGAGAACCCTGGGCCTGGTTAGCCTGGAGAAGAGCAGACCTAGAGGGATCTGCTCAATGCTCATAAATATCTAAAGAGTGGGGGTCAACAGGACAGGGCTAGACTCTTTTCAGCGGTGGCCAGTTATAGGACAAGAGGCAATGGGTGCAAACTAGAATATAGGAAGTTTCACTTAAATATAAGGAAAAACAACTTTCCTTTGAGGGTGCCAGAGCACTGGACCAGATTGCCCAGACAGACTGTGGAGTCTCCTCCTCTGGAGATTCCAAACCCATGTGATGGTGATCTTGTGCAATCTGCTCTAGGTGAACCTGCTTCATCAGGGGACTTGGACTACATCCCCAGAGGTCCCTTCCAACCCCCACTATGCTAGGATTCTGGGCTTCTGTGATCTCCAAGCCCATGGCAGCACTACGAGGAGGAGAGTGCATCAGCACTGCATGCACCATGCAATTTTAATGCCCTTTCAGTTTCCAAGGATACAAAAAACAATCAATTAGAAACAATCCCTCGCTGCAAGGCTGGATGCACAAGAGCTGCCTGAGGTGGCCTGTGCCTGTGCTCCAGCCTGGGACAGTGCAGTGATCACACACATGCTGATGCAGCAGAACAGCTGAACCCACAGGCTTACATCCCCTTGCAGGTTTCATATCCCAGCCCCACTGGCAATGGAGCTGCTTGGCACAGCAGAGATAAACTGCACCCAAGTGGCACCCTACAAGTGTACTTTGCCAAGCAGACCAGAGACCAGTTACAGGGCACACACCAGGGTGATGGGAGTGCTGGGAACAGGGCTGGCTAAACACATGTAGCAGACAATTTATTAGCTAGTTCCAAAAAACCATCCCTGTTAAATTATGTCTGTCCAGGAGATGTGACACAAAGACAGATTACACTGACAGCAGGGACATGATTCCATCCATGACCTGCTAGCTGATGTGTGCCACTGTAAAACCCAGGACAGAGGGAAGGTATTAAGTGAGTTGATGTTTATTATTTATATGATGCCCACAGTTAGGGTGATGCAGACAAGCGTAAAGCCAATAGCACCACAGGGTGCTCAGGAACTGAGAGCCCACCTGGCAGCAGGCACTGGGAGTGTAATATAGGACTTTGTGACAAGGTGACAGCCTTAGAGCCTCCAACAGCAGCAGCAGGAGGGAAGTACAGGCAGGGCTGAATGCCAGGAGGCACATGGTGAAACTTCTGTCCCACACTGGCTTTTGGCTAGGCTAAAGTGCCTTTTGTAGAGGTGGACTCCTGTGGCAGACTGGCAGCCTCCATCTCCAGGAAACTTGTCTAACCTCCCTCCACAAACATCAACCTGTCAGCAAAATGCTTCTAGTGAGCAATGGAGTACTGCAAACCAAGGCAGCTCCAAGCATGCTGGCTGGAGCTCCAGGGGTGGCATCTTGCAGAGGCACCACTGGTCCCCCAGTGCCATACTGGGATCAAAAAAAAAAAGCAGTAGCACAGACACAGGCTTGAAAAATATAGTCACAGCTGAGTGATGCTGGCTCTCCCGTTAATGATCCTCCATTAATACAGAAGCACATTACCCAAATGCCTCTCCTACACTAGGTGTCCAGGCTCCTTCTGTAGCCAACAGAGAGAGGCAGGAACATCTTGAGAGTAATTTATCCCACTCAGCTTGGTGGAATCATCCTCCAACACTGCTGCCTTTCTCTCTTGGCCATAGAGGAACAAGGGACTGACCACAGATAGCTTGAATTGCCCCATCCTCTGAGCAGGAGGCTCCTCCAAGGAGATTAACACCACCACAGAGATGAGGCTGCAAAGCCAGCCAGGATCTTTGCCAATGGGAGAATGTGGGAGAGACACAAATGCAGAGAAACTTGAGATATAACCAGAGAGACCTCTGGAGTCAACAGCAGTGCTCCAGGGCAATGGTAACATTTGCTTTGCAACCTGAACAGAGAGATTAAATCCTCATACAGTGTGATCCCCATGGGTGGACATGCACAGAGGATAAGCTTGTCTCCCTGCATCCCTGCCAAGTGGCAGGGCCACTCTCTGCTGCCACACAGCCCCCACACGACACAGCCCCTAGCACCAGGGGCTTGCACATATGAGCAAGTCAGTTGGGTTTTGGAGAGATGTAAAACATGTGAGAAGTATTTCCTGTGACAACAAATGAAACATTGGCTTAGTACCATGGGATGGCTTAACTCCAGGTGCAGCTCCTGGTGTCTTATTTCAGATTACAATCACATTAAAACCATCATGGTTTGGCTAGTTGAAAAAGGCGAGCTCCCTCCCATCAAGAGGTCATTGTATCTGCCTGAGTCGGCCTGAATCCAAGAGCAGATCCTCCCCTGGGAATATTATGTCCTTGTAGCTGTTCAGGTCTTCCCAGGAAAGGAACAGGATCTGCTTAGAGCAAGCAGAAGCCATTACAATCAGGATAAATTAGTAATGGTGAGTGGGAGAGAGAGAAGAGAGGAAAAGAGGTTATTGTGATTTTTCTTCCTACACTACTTACACTGCAAGAAAACAGCCCCCTAGCTTCCCCTCTGAGTCCAGAGCTCAGATCCTTGCTTACATCTCAAGTGCTACTTTGGATTGTCAATAACTAGCAGGAAGACTATGAGTTGTTAGATGCATTAACTTTGATTTCTGCTCCTACTGGCAATGTTCCAAGTTTAGCAGAAGCACAGGCAGATCTGTAGAGTGAGGAAAGGCAAAATGTACTTGCATTTGCTCTGTCAACACCACTAAGCATGGGCCTTTTTATCTGAAGCTGTAAGGCCTGTTGAGGACTAATTGGGAGGGTCTTCAAGGTGCTGCAGGGGGTAGGAGTGTGTCTCTCCACCATGCCTATCCCTCTCTCACAAGAAACAGATGTTATACAAACCATTAACTGTAATTTCTTCATAGGCCTTCTGCAGGCTGATGTTTCAGGTTTTGTGCTGCTGTGAGCTGACCACACACCTTCCAACCAGCCAATGTTTTCAGAAAGGTGGCAGCTGACAAACACCACAAAAGTAAGAAAACAGCCACCCTGTAGTTGTCCACTCTTGCTCAAACTGAGTTGCTACAACCAGCCATCTCCTGCTCACAACAGGAGCTGGTACTGCACTACCAAAACACACTCAAGAGTCCTCCTGACTTCACCCTGACTCTTGCTGGGCAAGCTGCTCCTCGTGGCAGAGCCAACAGTACAAAGAGCCTCCCATAAAGTGCAGTCCCTGGGAAAAATGGCTTCTCCTGGCCAACCCCATGGGAAGGGACTTCTGTTTCAGGAGCTTTCCACAGGTCAGTAGGATCTTGTGCAGTGGTCATGCTGCTGTGAGCAGCACAGCTTCAGTACCACATACCTTACAGCGTCTTTGCAAACATGCTTCTTCTGTCTGATACTTTACAGTGAGCTTCCCAACGTCTTCTGACAACCTTCATGACAGCACACAGAGGGACATTTCCTCCTGGGCATCCATTTTAACAGTAACAGCAGATGACCAGGACACCCAAAGGGTGGAAAGTAGGCAACTGGAAAAGAAAAAGGATTAAGTCATGAAAGACTGAAGCACAAAGCAGCCAACTGAACAAAGCTGAACAAATATTTACTAATGGATAATTAATTCAACCACTTCTTCTTCATCTCCTCTGAGACACTCATTCACTGGATGTTGTTCAAGATTCAACAGTTTTTTCTTTCTCTTCTTTAGTTACCTTCTAAACTATTTTCAATAGTTTCTGATACCTGTCATATGGATTGTTTTGAATGGACATTGTATTTGCCTGACAGGGCAGAAATACTTTCTAGACTCTTGCTTTCTCTCCATATTTTTTTTTCTTTTGCTTGGAATGCTCCCGAGAAGAAGTTACATAAATAAGGCATCAACTCAAGGAAGCACATCCACTCTCAAATGCAGAACACTCATGGGAAGCAGCTCCCCAGCTCTACTGCATAGACTCACAGAATTCAACATTAACCCAGCACATCCATGTCTGCCACTAAATCATGTCCTAAGCACCACATCTACTCACAGATACCGAGGTTTGAATTTTATACTGACAATACCCAAGCGTCTCAGCCTGTAACCTATCATTTTATGGTCCTGCTCAGTCCCTGGGGTCACTCCTGTGTCCAGCAAGAGCTCAGTGACCACAGTCAGCTCATGCTGTGTCACTGACACCTGCATGTTTGTATTCAGGGAAATGAGAGACTTTAAAAACAATCACGATGTGCATGAAGTCTTACCTTCCTATGGAACTCTGCTAAATCTATTCTACAATGAACTAGTAAATACAGTCAGAAAACTTTCCCTGTTTTTCCTTTTTTTCTTACCAGTTACTATCCAACTCATGTTATCATCAACACATACCTACAGGCCTAAGTCTCTGTTACATGTAGTGTTCACAGACAACAAATGCCAATATCATAAGCCATGTACAAACAGGCTTGTTACACACACAAGCTCCACCACCCCTCCGTGTGACACTGACAATAAAAGTGCCCAGAGCCTTCTTCTGATAAAAGTGCTTTCTTTTACACACATACATACAGATATGAAACAATTATGGCACAGCAAGTTTTGCTACCTCAGATATAGCTGTTACCAATGTGCCTGTGGTTAGGCACTGTAATCTTTGACTCTGATAAAACTATTAAATGCCAAAGAAAGCTTCTTAAGTTAATCAGGGCTTAATTTAAATAAACAAGCCACCAAAAGATTAACAAAAATCCTTGATGGAATCTGAATGCAAAAATAGTCTGTTCCCAAAGTGCTGGGCCAAGTCCATAAGAGTGACAGTGCTGGGATGAAACTGACCCACTGACCCCCTTTTCGTCACCTTAGTGGCACCCCAGTGAAAAAGATGTTATCTGGAACACAACACAACCATTTGTAGCTCCATTGATGCAAACAGCAGCTTTGGCAACATAATCATAACCACGTGATGATTCTGCACATGAGGAAGAAGAGGAGGAGGAGGAGGAGGTGTGATGACTCCATTTTTGTGGGGGAGAAGAGACAGCTGAACCCTCCGGGAAGAGACCCAGACCTGCACAAGCCCAAGCCCCCAGAATTACCGACCATGTTAGCAGCCACAACAGAAATTCCCTTCCCTGGGAGCCCCCTGCAGGACTGCGAATCACTCAGAGTGAGAGCAGCAGCCCTGTGGGTGACTTCAGTGCCACAAGCCATCACTCCAATGAGCACGGCTCCTCACAGTCTGTGACTTCTATGTATGTATAAATATTCACAGGCTCAGCACCTAAACAGTTAAAGATAATAATTTTAACTCTCTCATATTTGGCCTAATATTGTTATTTTTTTATCCACAGGGACAATAAATGACCAAACTGTGGTGAACAAAACATGCCTGGCTGGAGCCCATGCTGTATATGTATATATGTATACATGTGTTTATATATATATATTAGATTCTTTATTATTTAATATTGTTATTTAATCCTGTTGCTCAATGGACTCAGAGTCTCTAAGCACTTAGCACGATGACTGGTACTTTTTCAAGAATTACCTTTTTCTAGTTGCAAAACCATCTTCTTTCTTTATTTTTTCCCAAGAAAGCTGCTGATTATCTCCCAAATGGCTTGATTTCATGAAAAAGTCTTGTTATTTTAAATGTACATTTTCCCATGCATTTATTTACAACCATACTTGTGAAGCTGCAAATTTATGCTGAGATAGAGTTAAGTAAAATCAATACATTAAAGAAGAACATCAAAATATTCACAGAGCCAAAATCTAGGGTAGGATACCTGCAAAAAAATACTTACCTGAGACATTTCACTTGCCCTGAGGTAAAAATGGTTCATTTTGACATGACAAAATTTAACCTCTTTTGCTTGCTTTGTTGTTACTCAGACCACACTAAAATAGGTATAAGGAGACCAGTTGATGACTAAAGAAAACAATTCTATTTAATCACAATATGTACATCCAAAATACAAATTACAAAGCTGCATTTCAAAATGCATTCACAACAGCACTCTGCCACAGTCAATGGGCCAAATGCAAAGTTCTCACAAGCTACTGGCAAAAAGGAAATTCCAGCCACGGACGACTCAATGGCAGGCATCAGGGGGAAGGAAGACCAGGTGGCAGCAGGGTATGCAGAGGCAGGAGACCACCACAGGCAATAATTTTGCAGCTACCCTTCACCTTCCTTTCCTGTCTACTTACCTCTCCCATCAGCTCCCAACATCTCCTGTGTTCCAATGTGGTTTTAACCTTCCTTTCCTGATCCACTATGCTGGACTAACACGAGAATGCTCTCACATCATTTTTTAATATTGAAATGTTTTGCACACAAGGCATTTTAAAGGGGCATTTAGGCCCATCAGCAATCTAACCACATTTGACACTTGGGCAAGCACTTTATATTGCACTGAAACTGCCCTTTCATAGAGAAACTTGCCTGGGGTCACCGAGAAAGCCTGTGGGAAAGCCAAGGAAACAACCTCTGGTTGCCAAATCCCACTAGCTGCAAGACCATCACACCTGTATTTCATATTAAAGTAGAAAGAAATTAATATATTGAATTCCTTATTGTTCTCCTCCTCACGTTGCTTCATTTTCTGCTTCAGATAGTCCTCTCTTTCCCTAGATTCACCTTGGATCTCACTTTTCCTCACATTAGAGACGTGTTATCAGCAGTGAAAAATGCAAAGTTCCCATTCTCAGACTGTGCTGCTGGTGACATGGAGCACTTCTACGTCAAGTACGAAGTGTACCACTTGCAGGGGAACATGAATAACACCATGCTGCTGCTTTAGTACAACTGCATCTCTGTACAAAAGAAAACGGCACAAGAAACAGGAAAAAAAATATTAAATCTGTATCTCCTTTTCTTTCTGCCAATGTTCCCAGGGCTTAGTGGTATCCAAAGATACTGAATATAAATGACTAAATTAAAAGGCAAATTAAGTTTCTTCTTGGTCAAAATCAAGTATAGCATCGTTTTGGTATCTTCCATGTCCTTTGTCAGGGAATCAGAATTTAACACTTAACATCTCCAAAGAGATGTCCACCTTATTAACCTGACACCCTCAGCCCTGTGGATGGTCTCTATCACCTCAGTGCAGGAAGTTTCCTAATCCTAATGACCACATTCAGCCTTTCTATGGCATGATGATAGATTATTTCAGTTTTTTTCTCCCTGCCAGCGAGCGCAGCGGCAGCAATCCCTCGATCCACTCATTGGCAGCTGACATCATCTCCTGCCAAAAGGCCACCTCCTCCTGCGTGGAGTCCATCCAGTCCACAGAGATGCCATAGCTCAGACCTGAAAAGAACAAGAACCAAAGAGTTTGTACTCCATACAAAAATACTCTATGGGATGTAACTGTTGCAGGCAGAGTCTTAACATAAAAGGTGCTGACTTCCCTTCAGCAAGTTGCACCCTGAACGCCTCCAGTTCTGCTAATGACCTCCTTTTTACACCAGAGTTCAGAATGAAGGCAATGCAAAAGACACAAAATGCAAAAACCCTAAACATAACCTGCCAAGGAAAATATTACTGGGCTCAAGCCCTTTCTGCATCTTTTGGAATGGCAGAGAAGGTCTAAAAGGCTTGGTTTTCCCCTCAGAAGATCTTCTTGTGGACAGGGTGGGGTATTTGCCAGAACAAATTATACTGGAAAAGTGTGTACATTAATTCCAAGCTGATTATTCAACCAAATTTTCATATGCCACCTATTTGTCAATAAGATAAGGGCCCAAATTTGGATGACAGCTTATGTTTGGGTTGGTATTTTACATCTTGCTTATGAGACTATTCTTGTTGCCCATTCCCACTGGATAGTTCACAATCCTCCTTGGTGACATGTTAGAGATTGAAAACAGAGAACACACAAGTGAATCCAGTAAATAAAGGTGTATCTCCAAGGCAGACCTTCCAGCTACAACAAGCCTTTTCCTTATACCCTCAAGGAACAGTTACCTTTATTGCAATGTTCTGAGATCTTTAGCCTCCCAGGGAGCCCTCTTGATTAACAATAAATAGTTTAGAAAACCTTAGATTTCCCACTTACAAAAATACAAAGAAGAATGTGCTACCTGTCAAAACCTAGGTATGGGGTACACTGAAAGCTAGGACAGGATACTTAGAGAGGGACAAATTTCAAGCTGGGCAATGGCAGATGGTCCCATTCCCATCTGCTCTTTAGAAGTGTGGCTTACAAACACCGGAATTCTCCTAACTTCAAGGAAGACTAATCCCACTTCCAAGTGGGTAAAACACTTCCACTGAAGCACAGACGTCTAAGTCCTTCTCTGAACTGGGACCCCACGCCATAAACTCCCAGAGATAGTGACTGTCTCTCAGTGGAGCAAATAGCACCTCTGCTGAGGTCTTTCAGCAGTACATAATCTAAATAAAACAAAACAAAACTCCAGCAATAACACCGTAGTCTACCCCAAACAACTCCATTCTTCCAATCTGTCATTTCATTCCAGCTGATAGACTCTCAGTACTGATCACCTCTACAAGGGCAACTAGTGTAGCTAGTTAAATTAGTTATTTCTGCTCCTAAAGCATTTCAAGGGAAGAGGTGGCGTGGACAGAGTCACCAGGTGGTGCTGTCCCACACTGCATTCATGTTGTCCACATCTGAGCACCCTCCCCTGGGAGGAGAAGCACTATACTGTGGATTTGTAATGCAGCCTGTTTTCCTCTTACAGCAGGAAAAATCTCCAAGGGAGATTCTTGAGTTTTGCCTCAGAGCTGATGATGGCAGAAAATATGGGAATAGAGGGTTGCTGTCATGGTACCAGGCCCTCCCCTCCATCCCAGTGCATGAGTCTCAACTGTTATGGAGACTCCATCTCCAGCTTCTCCCCCACAGAAAAACAATCTGCAACTTCCCATTCTAACCTGTGGCTCAGCAGTATGGCAACTATTCATTTATGGTAGAGGAAAGTATTTACCTGTCCCAAGACCCAGCCTGATTCCTCCAAGGAAGTGGTTGGTAAGCTTTTCATGATCCCACACAGTCAGTTCAACGCAAGCATCCTTTAGATCCTCTGTATGGAAGCCATCATACACAATAGTGTGATTGAAAACAGGGTTTGGGTCTCTTTTTATGACTCGGGTCTTTTGGTAACTCTTCTTACTGGTGTCTGGAAGCACATAGCTTTGAGAGGATAAAAAACAGAGCATGTAGTATTGAATATCATAGAATCATAAAATCATAGAATTGTCAGAGTTGGAAGGGACCACCTGAGATTTGAATTGTTCCTACAGAGTTTCTCAGTCTAAACAAGCCTCGGTTCTGAAGAGAGGAGGAATTAGGTCTCAACATAAGAAATCTCTGTATATTTAATGAGCAATGTTCATAATTCCTGAATATAACCTCCCCTCCCCCCCAAGAAAATCCATTTTAAGAGCAAACGTTTTCAGAAAGGAGGGTACTTGCATAAAATATCCTGGGTTTGGCATTAAGTTTTTTCAGACTGATATCTTACATTAAAAACTGGACATTACTTTCACATATTTCTATTTTCATAAATTGTCATAACTTAGATGCCTAAGAGGGCATTTCAAAACGGTCAGTTAGGCTTCTTGAGCAGCAAACCTTCCTGCAGAACTCTGTAAGGATTTAAAATATACAAAAGACACAGCGAGCACTTCAAAGTGCTGAAAAAATCTGAAAATCCCCTTAGAAGATTTTTAATTTTCTGGAATATTTGCAGCACCTTCTTCCATATAGCAGAAATGATGTTGCAGGCTGCAGAAAACTTGCTTATACTAAATTCTGGAGAAGCTCAAAGCAGGATCCAACTATCTGTATGTCAGTTCTGCTAAGTTCATAACAAATTCCCATACCTTTTGAATGCAAACCTATATCAAGGCAAAATTTACAGCTCACATGAACACTCTGGGCCACAGTGCAGGGCCCACATATTCCTCTCACTCAGATGTTACTGAGGCAAATCACTGAGTCACAGACAGTGATTGACCAATAGCTTTATCACAGCAAGGATTTTCCTAATGTGGCCACAAGTGAATAACAAGGGCGATTCTCTCCTGCAGAGCCCAGTGCAACATGAAGGCTTCACAGCACGGAAGCCCAGCTAGGTGAACCTCAGGAAAGAGGAGGCATGGTGGAGGCACAGACCCAAGGTCAAAGCCAACACCACACTCATGAACTTACCATTTCACAAAGGAGTCAACTCCAGAAGGACGCAACTGCAGCAAGTCCTTGACATCTTTGACCCAAATGTGAACTTCACCAGAGGGAGGATTCTTAGGACCTGCCATTTAGAAGAGAAAAACTGCCCCACAAGTCTTTACAATAGCTAGCAGAACAACAGGCTTCCTCTCCAGGTACTAAGGCAGCAACGACATGACTTATCCGCATACTGACTCCCCTGGGAGCTCTGCACCCCTCTGCCTGGGTGCCACAACACTACTGCCAGCCCCATCGTATGTGTAGCTGCACTTACAGGCTCCTGACACAATGTGCTGGTGCTGCTTTGAAACAGGAGAGAAGAAGGAACTGCTGGGCAACCTTGTGCTTGCTCCACAACAGGATGGGCTGTGTGTTGCTGCTACCACATCACAGTGCCCTACAGTGCTCAGAACAGCTGATGAGATTAAGGTTACCCGCTGATGAGATTGAGGTTATTGAGCTCTTCCTCTCTCCCCAGTGCTTTCCCAAAAAATCCAGATGTGAAAATCAGATGTAGGCTGCAGACAGTGCCTTTGTGCTGATCTCTAAGCTGATGCTCTAGTGAGATTACTCTTCAACCAGCCCTTAAACAGATGAGGCACTGCAAGTTGCATGTCTACATAAGTGCTAGACTTCTTAATGCATGAAACACATTTTACCTAGGCTTCCTGGAGGGACATACTTAATAGACAAATTCATCACTCCTCGATGATCCACACCATTAACAGCAGAGAGGCTCTGAAACAGAGAGTTACGATTGACTAAGCAAGAGACTGTGTAAATGTAGCAAGGTAAACAGCTTTTGAGTTCAATGGAGGGGCACAAATAGACCAACTCTGATTTTGGATGGCTCGGGCAGCCCTCTCTCAGGGTAGCTCCTTTCTTTGTGGTTTTGTTCTTAAACTCAGTCCCTCCGAAGCAAAAGCCTGAGGACTCAGAGCAAAGCTGCCCTTTCAGACATGTCCAGATGGACATAATTAAGTATGTTAGTTCTGAAAGACAAATGTCCTTTATTTTCTGAAAAGGGATCTCAGATCAGACCTCTGAATACAGAAGCATGCAGAGAGCTGTATAGGCTTTACAAAAAGTGGCAGATGAATATCTCCCTCTCAAGGCATGTTCAACTGCATCACCTAGTACTGTGCTGTCTGTTTTTAAAGGGATGGTCTTTATGTGAGGAGAGAGAGAGGTGAAGTCATGTCAGAGTTTCTGCTGATCAGTGTCAGATCACATTTATGAAGTGTCACTACAGATCAGTCACCAAATAAGACCTGAGAAGGCTTGTGTTCAGAGCACTAGCACATCCAGGGCTTGCAGGTGTTTTACTCTGCTTCCCTAGGCACAATTCATGTTGTTCTGCTCCACCACAGCACTCAAAGACCTCAGAGGAGTCAGGAAGGACTTCTGCCATCCCTAAAAGCTTCTGGATTGGGCTAGGAAATGGGACTGCAGCTGAGACACACTTACTCGGGGCTTCAGAGGGTACCAGTTGAGTTTCCTGTTGCTCCAGTCCCAGCTGGCCAAGTCTACTTCAATCTCTCCCAAGAAACTGTTACGTCCCAGTGGATCATTGTGCCAAACAGAGAGATTCAATTTTTGGATCAGCAATACCATTTTCTCTATTTTATACTAGAGGAAGAAAGAGAAGTCAGGTTGTTCAGTTTTTTTCTTCTGTTTCTTTCACTTTCACAAACTACTCCAAAGCTTGGATAAGCTCTGAGACACTCAAACCCACTCCACACATGCACTAATGGGCTTGCCTTGCTCTGAATATATCTTTTTTTGCTCTGCAGAAATACAAGTCTTACAAAGCTTTACTGTTGAGCATCTTGTGCCCTGTTTGTTACAGAACAAACCCAATATTCTTTCAAGAATTATTAAGACAAGCCTGATCATTATTAAATAATCCTCTAGGCTTTGATGAGTAAGATCATGTAACCAAGACCTTTCTCACTAGTCCCACGCCCCGTGACTGCATGCCAGGGAAGGGAAGAAGGACATCCCTTACTCAGGCTGCAGGTCCCTTTCTCACCCAAAGATTGCTGTGCAGTAACAACAGAGAAAACTTGGGTGCCACACAGGTGGGTGCAAAGAAACCTTTAACATCTCTGCCCTCACAAACCCAAGGGAAAAGCAGAGCAACACTGGTGGGAGGCAGAAGGAACCAGCATCTTTCTAGACTTGACCAAGTGCAGGTGCCTGCTACAAACAGGTTTTTGGAGCATGTATTTGTTCTTACCCGTAACACCTCATTGTAAATGGGATTCACTGTCCTCTTCTTCACTGAAGTTTTCCTCTTACCCATTCTAGCTTTGTCCGGGAGCAGGTAAGTTTTAACATACCTAGAAAATAAAACAAACTCCAGCTGGATATTGTTGTGCATTGCCAAGCTCTAATACAGGCAACACTTGCAAACGGTGACATGGAAACAAAAGACCTGGATTTCACTCTTTAAGGGCAAAACTAATTAAGAGACCTGCTGGGTCATTAACTTGGCTTCCATATGAAGTTATAAATGTCACTGGAGATGGGTGGATGTCAGCAGCATTCAGAACAGGCAGCTGCCTAGGCAATATGGGAAGGAAGCAAGGCCATATATCCATTTTCTGAAATGCCAGTAACTACCATGTGCATTCAAAATCAGGATGAAATCAGAGAGGAGGAAAGAGGTAGAATGTCTTTTAAGTTTCTCTCTCACGGTTTAAACACAAGCTTCTTTTTATCAACTTTCAAACTGGAGATCACTAACCTCTGTACAACTACTATTGTGCCCCTAACAATACTTCTTTAGGGACTTCATTCTCATACATACATGCCTGCATCAACAGAGTTATTACAAAGTGCATTCACCATGAGGAGATCAAGGCTCACGTGGATGCAGAAAGAACACATTCCAGTGATCACAGGAACTGTCTTTTAGTGTTTAAAGCTTTCTCAATCTGTTCAAATTTAAGTCTGGCAACACAGTTACTGATGCCAATGGCTCCAGAACCATCAGCTAGGAAAGTTCCAGCGTGCACCAGACGGCTGAAGGAAGGAAGAAGCCATGACATTTAAAAAGAGAACATAAGAAAAAAAAATCCTCCAGAACACAAAATTCATCAATGTAGAGGTCCCAAGGCACCAAAGTGTCACTCACGGGTCAGATCTGCCTTTCTTCTCATCCACAACAGCCAAGTCCTTGCACTGGGACACATGAACCTGGAACTCTCGGTTCTTCTCATCATAGTCTAGAGCAAACTCCACGGTACCTTGGGCATCCACACTCCCAAAATCACCGCTGTAGACACTGAGCACACTGCCACTCACCTGCCAGGTGGAAGAGCAAGGTCAGGGCCACCAAAATAGGCACCCTCCTGACTTGGTTTCTGGACAAAGAAGACAGTGGCAGTGACAGCCTGCATGCATCTACTTGCCACAAAGGCACAGGAAAATGAGGTATCTACAGGTATAAACCAGGAGCTAGGCACCCATAAGTCATCTGCAGAACAATCTGCATTTGCCCATATGCCTTGGGCTTCATTCTTCAAGGCCTTGTCTTTCGCTGGTAGAAAGTGATGAAGCAGAAACAAAAGGTAGGTCCAGAAGGATGAGAAAATTTACTATTGCATTAATCACTCACAATTCCAGATGGGATAACATAAAAGCTGTTTATAAAGGAAATAATTAACCCTCTTGGCACTTTTCTGCAATACAGTAATGAACATTTATCAAAAAACTTCCCTAGTAATTAACCCAGTTCTTCTCTGTCTTCCCCTACTTCCTTTGGTTATGAATTTCATTCTGTTATAACCTGCAAGAACCTGCTAAACATCTCCTCTCAGACCTTGGAGCTGCATTTCCATCCCATCAGGACACTCACTCCAGCAAAGAATCCTGACCAAGATTTTCAAGAATGCCTCTGTGACTTGGACACAAAAGGCTCATTATAGCTCCCAGACTCTCCACACTAGGAGAAGGACTCATATGTCCCAAAGTTTAGCGGTTTTTTTAACATATTTATCTACATTCATATACTCCTTACCAGCTTTGCTACACATATATTCTTCAAGTCTCACATACACACCTTGGAGATACATGTAAGAGCAATACAGCAAATTCAAGCACTTTTACACTGCCCCCCACGAGATACCATCTCTAAGGAATCTTTTACAAATGCTCAACCATACACACTAAGCTCTTCTCAGCTTTCCTTAGAAGGTAAAGCTCTAAGTCACATCTCTGCTGCTCAACTCCGAGTTCCCTTGAATTTACTGACAAAGTGAAGGATGAGCTTGCAGAGGGCACCCATTTGCAGTCCCAGCTGCTTCAGAGCTGGCCCACAAACATGTCACTCAATAGCTGCGTGCCTCATTTCCTCTCCCAGAAAAAGCCCCCTCCCATCACCCCCTCCTGCATGCTGTCAGTCTTAGAGCATCCACACTTCGGGGTGGAGGCTATTATCTACTGTGAATTCCTCTAACAATGACTCAGTGGCTCTCTAATTTGAGATGGCACCTGGAGATGCTCCTTTAATGCAAGTAAATAACAAACCAGCACTGCTCTTGTAATCATGTACCACACAGAAACCAACAGGATATTCCAAAGGCCACATCATCAGTACCAGCCTAAATGCAGTGTCACTGCACCCGAGGGAGAAACCTTATCTAGCGAGAGGTACCCATTAAATACCTACCGAGGAGACAGATGCCATGTCGGATGAGTGGCTGCCAATGCTAGGAGTCTTTTTGTGCTTGTTAAACTGGAAGCTGATTTCCGAAGCCGTGTCTGACTCAGTCTGCTCAGAAAATAACAAGCATCTTTAAGCTCTGCTGTATGAGCGCTTTGCAACAAGACAGAGAAAACCCAATAGCTCAGCAGAGTCCCATTAAGCAGTGATCAGGTTAGGAGAGTGGAGGAGAGCGCAGGGAGTCTCCCCAGAGGCCGACCAGTAGCGAACGTCATCATTAACTGCCTCCAAACAGAGCTGCATGGAACTGCCTGGGCTCTTGGAAAGGGCATGGAATAGTGTGGTTTGAGACAGAGGGGAACACTAAAACTCCTCCACGATAGAAAAGTTAGTCTGGGTTATTTGTTGGGGTTTTTTTTCTTAAGGCTTTTTTCATTTATTTTTGACATAACCTAGGTATGCTCTAAAGTAAGTACTGACATGATCCAGGAGAAACATTCTCATGACAACAAGAGGGGAAGCAATGAACACTATTCCAACCACTTCTGGCATCTAGCCTACCTCAGACAGCAGGAGAGGAGAGGATCTGCTCAGCTCTTTGACTCTTTCTGGTTCAAGAAACTGATGGGGTATCAAATGAGGTTTATTGTATGCTGTAGGTACAAACAAAAAAGGCATCAAGATATCTTGTCAGAGTCAGGCAAATGTAAGAAAGTCACATTTTTGTTTAAGGGCACAACAAAGGAGGAAAAGCTTGTGGGAGGCACCACAGTATCACCTACTTGGCCCGTCTCTGTCATCGGCCACTAAAGCTGACCTTTCCCATGACAAAACACTGATACCTAACATCTTCAAGCTATTTTCCCCGTGCTTTCATTCAGCGTGTGGGAGTCTGCAAACTCCCTCTAGTGGCTAATTTAATTAACTCATTAGCCTAAGGATGTGTATCTTTGCACCACTTTGTGTAGATTTAATTCAGAATAAACCATACAGCTATGCCTCCTTGTCAAAGAAACCAAACATGCTCATATCTTTATCTCATAACACAATGCCCTGTTTAAAAGAGCTGTAAAACACTTCTACCTACAATTTCACCATTGCATGCATACACCTCTCAAATAGACAAAGAGGTGGACAGCGGCTGGAAATCTAAAAGAACAAAGTCAGAAAGCTTCATATCAACGTAGTGTTTATTGAACTGCTTAAATGTCTAAATAAAATCTATTTGTTCTAGCTTCATCTTTTCTCAGTAATTCCCTTGAAGATGACTATCTCCATCCCAGAACTTGTTTTTAGTAGATATGGAGATACACCCATGCACATATACACACTTGCTCAGCACGTTAGCCATGGTGATACATTCTTCAGTGTTCAAAATGCCCAAAAGCTTCTTTGCCATTTTCCTTTTATATGACTTACTTTTTATAGGAGTCACCACTCATCTGATATGAACTATTTTTATTTCTAAACATGAGCAAAGCATTAAATCTGTCCCTCTCCACAGACTACTTCTTACACTGCAAACAAGTAAGTGTAACTCTATAGAAGAGGGTTTCCCAGGATGACATTTGTGGCTCTAAATACACTTTAATAATGGGACACTAAAACGTTGGTTGCCTGTGTGAAGACTGTCACTGAATAGGAACACATGTGGGACCTGAAGCTTCGAGCCACCATGCTGTGTGACATGTCACTGCACTACATGACAGGGCATGCACTTGACCTCAGGCTACTGGATGGGGTGGGCACAGTCACAAGGTGATGCAGTGTGTCCCACCCACAGGAATCTCCTCCCTCCCAAAAGCAGGGGTTGAGCTTACTTTAAATGGGCTCTGAGTAGCTTAACCCTTCCTTGGGCATTGCCTTCTCACCTCAGTCCTGGAAGCCTTGACCTTAACACTTTGCTTCTAGGCAAGCTCTTAGCTGTCCTCTTGGGTTTGCCAGTTTTCACCTTTTGGGGACTGTTACTGGCTTTCCTGGCCACAGGGGCTGACGCTGCCCCCTTTCAGGCCTCCTTCTTTGGCCACAGCTTTCTTGGGCTTCCTGGTGGCACAGATAGGTTTCTTGGCCATGGGCTTCTTCAGGTTTGCTGCTTGGTTGCCTTCTCCTTAGCTTCTTAGAGAGAAATTGTCACCAAAGCACGTCCCACCTGGTAGCTGCAGAGATCAGTCCAGTAAATGGGGTCTGCTCTGGGTGAGATGAGAGGCTCAGGCTGGGCACTGCCAAGGCCAGTGAGCACGTGACAGGAGTCTGTGGCGTGACTTGCACACTGGACACAAGCTCTGGCACCTCTGATTTGCACAGGATGCGCTGCAGCTCCCCCAGTACGTGGTGGGGGAAGAGGAGAGGTGGGTACAAGCTTCTTGCCAACCCTTTTTTTCTTTTTCTCCCAGAAGACATGAGTAACTTACCATCAATCTAGCTGCAATTTCCTGGCTCTGAATTGAATTTTAAGCACTATAAACTCTCTAATTTGATGATGAAACAATATGTCATTTTCCTCGCCTGGTGCACGAACAGAAGCACAAGGGATGCAGAACTCAGGCATAATATATTACCTCCAGTGGATGTAAACCAAAAAAGGAGAAAGAAAGCTGTTACTCACTCTCTGTGGTTGTGTAAATGTTCACCATGCTCTTTGCAAGATTAATGCTATTTGCTCGGGCCAATGCCTGAGCGGCAGGAGAGTGATCGCCATCTTCCTCTGGAATACATGAAAAGCCAAATCAACATGGTAAGTAAATAAACACAAATGGGCAGTGTGTCAACAAGCACGTGAGTGTGTGTGTGTCTCCTGGCTTGTTCAGTCTGCATACAGCACATTACAGCTACACTACGCAGGGCTGCTTTCAAACCATCTGCATGCTTTAATGTCTCTCCCTGAGAATAACTCTTCATACTGTGATGGGAAATGTTAACACTGGATTAATGGTTAACACAGTCCATACAACAGACCAGCACTTGCAAAGAACTTCCACTGCAACACAGACACCTGCTAATGTCATCCTGAAATTAATGTAATAATAAGGCAAAATACCTGAGAAATGTAAGAATGATCTGGTATAGAAAGGAAACATTTATGTTTACCTGAAATGTGACTCTGGATTTCCACAGAAATGTTACATGAGGTAGGAAATAAGCCAAGAAATTATACAGTTGAAAATCAAAATCAGATGAGTCTATGGAAAATCTCTCTAACAGGTCTTACCCAGCTACATGAGGATGGGAATTTGGGAAAAGGAGGTAAGAAGCTCTTGTCCTAGGTCTTTGGTTGGCAGTGAGCAGAGCTGTGGGCAGTCAGAGCCCACATGTAAAAAGAATTGCAATTAACAATAACTTTTGCTCATAGTAACAGTCACTGCAAGAGACCATCAAACCCAGAGGAAGAAGCTAACACAGTGATGATGCTATTGACATCATCATGGTTGAGAATATGATACCAGAACCTAGAAAGATCAGAGTCCTTGTTCAGTCCCCTTTGGTCGCAGTTTAATATTAAAATTCACTTGTGCATTCCCAAAAGACCCAAAATGTCATGCTAGCACTGACAGCCAGTGGTTCTATCAAGGTAGCCTAATGCCCACTGCATTTATCAAACGCTTTGCTTCACATTTTACTTCTTCTTCTGCCTCCACAAAGAATTCCTCCAGCCCCACATTTGAAGCAATTAAAGTCTTCCCAGCGAGTGAAGTAAAGCAAGTTCCTGTGACCTGCTGTAGGTAGTGCTAAAGAAGTGGAGGGCTGTTCCGATCTGAGGCGCTTGGAGCCAAGGCACGAGGGATGGCAGCAGGGAGGAAGACAAGGGAACGGCCCCTCTGACACTGACACAAGGCTACACAAGGTTTGTTTCCAGAGCTGTCTGCTAAACACACGCCACACATACTAATTCTGCGCAAACTGCAATATAGTATAAATAGACAAATGCAGAAAATGTGCAAAACACAGAAGGGCTAGGGAAGAAAACAGGCTTAGGGATGACTCTCTACTGGGATTTCACACGGTGCAGTCACAGCTCTCTCAGTACCTGAATAAACAGCTGAGTCCATTCCCTGGACAGCTTCTCTCCCTCCAGCTGGTTGACCAAGTGTTGGCTTGTCCAAAGACTCATGTGTTTTCCCCCCAGGTAGCTTTCCATTTACTTCCATGATGTCATGAGTGCCCAAATCAGATCTTCCCTCTTCCTCATCATCATTTTCACCATCTGTAAGCACAGGCTCGATCAGGATCTGCACCCTGCTCGCCAGGGAACTCACTGAGCGCTTGCGCTCTTCTGCCAGGGTAAACTCATCTGCAGGAGGCTCTGGCTCTAATGTGTTGCCAGACACTTCTTTGGTAGGCGACTCGATTTTGACGGAAGGAGCTCGCACAGGCAATCTGGATTTCTTGGAGCTGCACTGTGCCACTCTCTCTTCCTCTGGCACCAGCAGCTTCTCATTGCTTTCACTCAGTGAGTTATTTCTTGTAGTCAGGCCACCTTTGCTCTTGGCATACGTCGACCTAGGAATGGCAGAAAACGAGCCCTTCCTTGCAGGGGCTACATAGCTTGGCTCTTCCTCGCTAGAAGACAAGGTTATTGTCCTTTTGTAGGGGGCTCTTGTTTTGGTGAAGACACCAGGTTTTTCTTCGCTGTTCTGGCCTTGCCCAGACTGCACAGAGACTGAGCGGTACAGCTTGAACTGCCTACCGTCTGCCTCCACCCAGCTTGGGTCCTCTGGCATGCTTCCCACCGCCACAGAGCCTGCTCCCTTCTCCCAGAAGTTCTTCAAGCTCTTGAAATGTTCACGATTTAGGCCGATATCTTCCTCTTTGTTACTCATTGATGAGATGGTATAGTTCACACCTTGCTTCATTGCCTGGCTGCTTTCCCCCTCTGAGGTCAATGGTTTGGGGCTTGCCAACAGCTTTCTATTAGCAAGGCTGTTCTCTGCTGGTCCCACATGATTCACAGACTGCTCGGATCTGGGGATAGTTCTGCTTGGTTTCCTCTTAATTGGTATCTTGCTGGGAGCATAAGCTTCTTCAGGTGGAGTTTTTGCCCCCACTGTGATGCCAGTGGCCCCATCAACAGCTTCTCCTCCAGTTGCACTATTAGGCTGAGGCACAGCATCCTCTGAAAGGCTGGTGGGCAATGGAGATATTTCATGACCTACAACAACAACAAACACTCACAGTCTGTCCCACTACATCATATCGTATTTCTCTGGAAGGTCTTGGCTGCAGCTTCTCAAAAGGAAACCAGAGGGAGTTTCCAGGTAACATCAATATGTTCCTAAGTCTTCCCCATTTTAGGACTCTAGAAAGCCTCCTTCCATCTGAAGAAAGCCCTGCAAACCCCAGCCCTTCTCTCTGCAGCATGACACAAAAAAACCCACTGAGCTCTAAACTGCTGCTTTGAGTTGGAGATTTGTTTGCAGCTTTGCTTCCGCTTTGACAGTTTTCCTACTGGCTATTTGCTATGTACCACAAATACACTTTGCATTCAAGGCAGGAAAGAGAAGGTAACTTAGATCTGTGGGTTAAGGAGTTGTGTGCCAAGCACTCAGTTTAAAAGGTACTCAGAGCAGAAGTTTTAGTCATTGGATATTTTCTTCTTGGTTTCTGCTGCCTTGAGCATGATTCATACAAATGTTTGCAG
Organism: Galbula dea; assembly: GCA_013399015.1. NCBI lineage: Eukaryota > Metazoa > Chordata > Aves > Piciformes > Galbulidae > Galbula > Galbula dea. Next base: position 3,134,287 of record VWZX01000352.1, read on the forward strand.
CCCATTCTTACGTGCAAAGTTAAGAGATACTCTTTGTTATTCATCTGTACACACGAAGAAAAGCATCTTGTCTCTTGGTGTTTACTGTTGAATAAGGAAACAACCAATGGCTCACTGAACAAAACCCTTACCTTTTCTAGACAAATGCAAGCTGTTAGTTGTAGCCACAGAAGGACTTGTTCCAGTGTCACTCTCTGAGGAGGAGACATCATGTATACTGGATCTCTGAATGGAAAACAAACCCTATTTAGTGTGTATAAACCGGAAAAATGTATTTTATTTGACCATAGACATCAGTGCAGGAGATTGTGGATCCCTTGCCATTAGGCACAGAGTGTGTGAAGGTCCAAGGAATAACAGAAGTGCAGAGGTTGTGCCCATACTACCTTGTGTGATGCAGACAGTGGGATATGAAGTCTTGGCTTTGGTTTTGGCAAGATTTTGCATTCCTCTTCAGTATCAAGAGCAGGTGTGCTGGATCTGTGGGACAGGAGAAAAGCCTGAGCTAGTGATGTGCCTGGTAGGGTGATCAGGCAGTCTTCAACATCATCGCAACTCTGTTTTGATACTTTGCCACTTTTATCTGCTGATAAAGCCCAGCCCAGAACTGATGCCTTCAAAAAACGTTAGGCCCATTGCTGTGTCAGTAAAGCAGGAGCATCTTGGGCTTGTTGACTCTGGATCCTTCATTAAGCAACAGTCAAAGATGAGCTACAAGAGGTTTAGAAGTGTTCTCAAGGCCCAAATTCAATATTTAACTGGAGCAATTGCCACCTGTAAAGAAGGATTCCTCATTCTGCTGACAAAAAAATGCAAATGAGATAGAAGCAACAATAAATGAATAGGTGAATGTTTTAATGGCTTCTCCAGAGTCCATGACCACTGAGGTCACTGATTTGCTCGCTGGAGTATTTTTAGTGGGTGCTTCTGTTCAGCCAGCACAATGTGAAATCCTACCAAGCCTTGACGGAGAGCGCTGAGCACTGGACACAGAGGTTGGCACCAGCAGGAAATGAGCAGTTTCCTCAAACAGTTCATTTTATTAGTGTTGCTCCATGGCAAAAATTAAACAAATAAAACCATAATTACTTGAAAAACTAACCAGAATACCCTGGCATTAGAGACAGATTCCATTTTACTGACCTCTTATCAAATCACACAGGAAAAGACCTTTCTGGGATAAGCACATTAGCCCTTGGTTATTAGGGGAGTATTGATATTCTGACAATTCCTGGAAAAAGGATTTTAAAAATATCCTAACACAACCTATTACTTAGACAATCTTAGAAACTCAGTTAAAGACCAGGATTTAATGGGTAGCATTCAGTTTTCATTAGAAGTAAGAGCAGCAGTGGTTACCTCTCCTCTCCTGTGCCAGCAGCATGCTCAGGGGAGGCAGGGGTCAGGGCAGCTTTGCTTTCCAGACCCAGCTGGATGTTCTCTTTGGCCTCATCTGCAACATAACGAAAAAACCCTGAACAATTACATTTATTTAAACTTGTAACAGTTGGTGTGTTTTGTCTGGGGAAAGAAAAGGCTTGTTAAATGAGTCCCAGCAGCATAAACCCTAGGAGTTTAACAGGAGATGGCTGATGGGGGTCTCTGCCTGTTCTCTCCATGGACAGGGAATACCCATTCAAAGGCACCTCCAGACCCCACGGGTCCAAGAGGCCAAAACGAGCTGCCTAACACCTGATTCACAGCAGGAGCTGTCACATCGCTGGAAACCTTTGCAGGACACTGCCAGAACTGTCAATAAAGTTAATCCGTTCCAGGATTTAAATTCAGCCGTTTCCTGTTTTGACTCAAAGTCATCCGATCTTGGCAAACAAAGGAGGAGGCCAATACAGTTAATGAGGAGATCCCTGTTATTTTTACTGGCACAAGGCTCAGCTATGTCTTCTAAGCTCTCAAAGACCCTGAAGAAAAAACAATAGAAGACGTAACCTTTACAGAGGCCTGCCAGGGTATAAGGTTGCATTAGGCATTTTGCTGGCAAACAGACTTTCTTGCTACTGCAAACCTAAAAGGATTAAACTCTCAAACAGCAATGAAAAACTAGTCTGGTCAACAAGATCATAGAACTATAGAATATTTTGGGTTGGAAGTGACCTTTAAAAGTCACCTAGCCCAACCCCTCTGCAGTGAGCAAGGACATCTTCAACTAGATCAGGTTGCTCAGAGCCTCGAACAACCTGATCTGGAATGCTTCCATGGATAAGGCATCTATCACCTCTCTGGGCAACCTGAACCAGTGTCTCACCACCCTCAAAGAAAAAAATTCTTCCTTTTATCTAGTCTAATCTCCCTCTTTTAGTTTAAAACCATCACCCCTTCTCCCGTCACAAGAGATCCTGCTGAAAAGATTGTCTCCATCTTTCTTATAGACTCATTTTAAGTACTGAAAAGCTGCAATAATTTCTCCCTGGAGCCTTCTTCTCCAGCACAACCTCAAAATCTGCACATTTTTATTCACAGCTAGGTCTATTTTAAAGAATAAATCTAATTGTTACCAAAAAAAAAAAAGCCAAATCTCTTCAGGATGTATTTCATCACACAATACAACAGAATCAGAGGCTCAAAGGATTCAGATGTGACATCAAAAAATATAGCCTTGCTTGTTATCTGGTTAGAAACCTGCACTAAGCCCACGAGCAGACCAGTCCTACAGATGGGGTATGACATCAATGTCACACCAATGAATGCTGCTCAAGTTGTGCCATCCAGCATCACCACAGTCAGCCCACAGGTAACAGGGATAGCACCCAAGATGGACCTTCATCCTTCCTCACTTGTGCATCTCCATGGAGAAAAACGCTGCAGTTCCAGCTCTTCTTCCCTGCCAGTGCCTGGCCCTGCAGTGCAGGGGACCACAGCAGGCGTCGCTCAGGCTGTCTGCGCTAAGACCACATGTTGGCACACACATGAGATGGCAGCTGGAAGGCCCCATGGCTTCTCCAGCAGTGGCAGTCAGGGCGCCATTCCCACTAGAAGACAATAGTCTGGCTGTGTAAGAAGGAGCCAGTTTAGAGAGTACATTTCTCAGAGAGGGATCACTGATGCTCTGAGAGCATCACTGTTTTGGGAGAGACAAGCTGTGGCATAGTTGGTGACACGTACAGGCACGTCACATACAGGCATGAGAAGGGATGCTGTGGAGTGTTTATTTACACTATGAGCCACATCCTCCTGTTCTGTCCCATACCTGAGGGAGAGAGATACCAGAAGGTAGCTGCTCTGGAAATAGAGGAACCAAATACAGAGCTCCTATGTTTTCCCTCTGCCTGTCATTGTTGAAAGGACCCAGGGAGGTGCTGGAATCACCATCCTTGGAAAAGTTCAAAAAACATGTAGATATGGTGCTTGGGGACACAGTTTAGTGGTGGGCATGATAGTGGTTAGATGGATGGTTGGACTGAGGATCTCAGAGATCTTTTCCAACCATAATGATTCTATGATTCTATGACCTTGACAACCAAAGACCACATCCACTTCTCACCTCACTTCCAAAGGCATTTAGTCATATTTGCTTTTCACTGACACTTCGCCCTTGGAGTTCCCCCCTCCCAACTGGCAGAGGCAGCTCCCATCCAAATCACTGCCTTTCAAAATGGCTCAGCCACTGCCACAGCCATCCCTGGCTCCTATAACCATTGCCAAATAGGTTATTAATATTTAAAACCCATCAAGACAAGCAAAATGCCCTTGCTAACTTTAGGATGAGACAGAATAAGAAGCAAATTCCAGCAGAAATTAGGAGTGGCCTGACCAGTTTAACTTGTCTATATGTATGCTTATATACATATGTATGCAGCCACTCCTGCTCTAACACTTCGGCTGCTTTACTCATTTCTGATCACTCTGAAGCAAAGACACTCAAAGCTAACCCTGCCATCAGGGCTGACTTGCCTCAGTGAGAGGATAAAACAGTCTTTCTCAAAGATAATTTTAAGCTCTTATCCATTGTGCACAAGCTCAGGAAGTTACCACCAAATTCACCCATCTGTGCTGCTCTGCAGGCTGTAGTTCAAACATAGAGTACCCATCAATTTTATATAGTTATATCACTGCTGATTACTATTGTTTTCTATTATAATCAATACCAACTGTGAAGACCCTTAGGGTGACACACAACCCTCCCTTCTGAAGGTTAAAACTCTCCTGCAGAAAAGGTCACTGGGCATTTTCCTGTGCAGGCACAACTTTCCACCCCTCCTCAGCCCGTTTGCCATGCAAAGGGAGTGCCAGCAATTATCTCAGCGGGGATTTTCTATGCAGGAATTTTCTCATTTCTCTCCCTAACAGTCATCAAAGACTTAAATCAGGATTAACAGCCCTGGAGTCATGACCATGGTTGATTTGGCTAAATGAACATGCACCCCTTCATCACCTTGAAAGCCAATTGAAGGCGAACAACTCTGATCTTTCCAGGAGAAGATAAAGAGGTGTCAAGATGGCAAGCAAAGGCCCTTATCTCATCTGCTGCAGATTAAACGTGAGCTGCATTGCCAAACTCTTTCTAAAGGGGCTTCATCCCTGTTTCCCCATGGGCCAAGCACTGCCCTCACCAGTGCAATACTCTTGCTGACAAGCCAGTGAGACAACTGCTTGCTGTTGTGTGTGAAGGAAGGCAACCTATGCAGTAACCACTGCAGGAGCTGAGCATGCAACAGGCAACAGCAAAGGGAATATATTAGCTGCAGAATCTTGATCCTCAACCAGTGCTGTAACATGACAGCGGGAAAAGTAAAAGGAAGGAATAAAGTCACACCTATACCTCTGCTTTACCAAAGGAAGTCTGAGAATATAAAAAGAGAAAGAAAGGGAAGAAAAAGGGTCGAAAGGCTAAATCTAAACAGAATTACTGTAGTAATTCAGTACCATTTGCTTCTTCCTTCTTAAAAAAGCATTAGTCAAGTAATGCACATGCAAAGACTTGTATATTACTGCTATAACAATAAGGAGATAATTTTAGATGATAATCTCAGACTGCATCTCATATGTGCACATCAGTAGTAAAAGTCAAACCTCAACCCAACAGTACTTCAAATTTTGCTTTCCTGAAATGGGCTGCGAGCTAAGGGTGCTGGTGCTTCTTGCAAGACAACAGGCAGCTGAATTCAATTCATTGCTGGCCACTAGCTGGGCTGCAGATGACCGAACACTTGCCTGACCTAGGTCCCATCAGAGGAACTGCTGAAGTGTCTGTCTCTTCATACAAAGAAGGTGCAAGCACTAATGCACACCCTCAAAAAGCAGAGAGCATGCTCTGCAGAAATGGCTGTGCAACTCTGTTGAGCTGAAAAAGCTTTTATATGTTTTAGCATTCTGGAGGGATGATAAAATACTAAATTTAATGACATCATGAATCCTTAATGTCAAGGATAAAAGCAGCTTCATATGAAATATGAAGGGCCAGTTCTGCATCAGAGGCTCCAATGAATCTATGCTAATATACAAGAACTGTCAGGTATAAGTAGAAAGCAAAAAGAAAATGGTGCTCTCAGTTAGTGAAGTCCCTAGCCAGCATTTAGCTTTGAGAATGCAACCAAGTAATGTGGAACTAAGAGGGCTATAATAAACCCAAGCAATTACATCCTGGCCCACAAGGCCTGCTGAACAAAGGAGTGATCTATATTGCTGCCACCCCACAGCAGGAACGGGCAGCTGGGCCCAGGAAAGAGGGCTGAACTGAGCTGATGGAGATGGCATTTGAGTTTGGACAGGTGGAAGATAACCCTTTATCTAACAGCAGCCTTTACTGCAAAAGAACAGAGGCCAGTTACAGGGCCCTTACATTAGGGATCATGGCAGACTTTGTTTAGAACTGTCTATCAGAGCCACGCCTACCTCAGAGCAGCAGCAGCCAGTAACTCACCAGCCATGTCCGAGTACCTGTGATTACCCACCCTGACAAATAATCAAGGAGGCTGTGTGAGACTGGGCTGCAGTCCCACAGTCCTGCTGCAAAGTCAGTTGTCCTGTCTTCATGTTGAGGACTGGATGTGAATCATCCCCAGTTCTGCTTCGCACAAATGTTCAGCATGAAGTGCCAGCTCCAGGCTGGTTACTTTTGGACTCAAAGCACAGTCCTGCTCATTACACGTAGGCCTGATCTCTTCTCTTCTTTGCCCTGAGCTGAGAAATCTGATTTGATCTGGTTTACACACCACTATGAGAGCTCATCTGCATGTTAAACAACACACAATAAACCTGCTACGAATTAGCACGTGGTCCCAGATCCCTTGTGATGGCACAGCAGCCTGGGTACCATTCAGACTTGGCCCCAAAGCCCTTTTTACTTTGAAAACCACATTGTGCCTTGGAATTACTTCCATCTAAAAAGTAAGGCATGGACCCTCTCAAGGAGACAAATATTTGCCAGGAGAAGAGAGGCCTCCCCTCCCTTTGCAGAGATGTGACTGACCTCACCAGCCCAGAGTCCTGCAAGAGTAGCCAGCTGTCTAGTTTTGCCAGACCACTCTAGGAATTGAGGCGAGGGGCACGTGTGTGTGTGTGTATGTGTGTGTATTTGACCCACACATCAGTTTGATGCCAGAAATTGCCCTACATCATCCCCTTCCCTTTTTGCTTCTATGACAAGACATCATGCCAATAACCTCTGGCAAAAAGACACTTTGGAAGAAGTTGAAGTAAGGAAAAGGCATTTACTACATGTATCTAGTAAACAGCTTTTACCTCATTCCTCTGCCACACTGTACTTTTTGGGGGGAGGCCCTGATTTTGATAATCAGGTATATTTTTCTAGTAGTGAGAGTTTATCCAAGAAACCCCTTATCAGAGCACAAAGGCTGATCCCCAACAGACTTCCAGTACAGAGAGACCTCCATACTTGACCACCTTTTTCTGGTCCATCAATTTCTTTTCTTAAGATGCACTTTAACATACTCACTCTCTAGTTTGCCTTTTTTCCTCCTAATCGATGCCCGAAGTAGATCTGGTCCCTCTAAGTCTTCCTGAAACCGTTTTGCTTTCACTTCTGAAAACCATTCACCTGTCACAAACTTCTTCTTTTTTTCATCCTTGATGGAGCCTTGTATCCGCCTGAAAGACAAGGAGAACATTACACACCAGGTTCCAACTTTCCCTGAGCTACTTTTGTAGCAACTGTCCATGTGGTTCACCTCTCTGATACTGCGAATGATCCCAAGAGTATTCTCTGCTGTCACAAGGGCCAAACCAGCTTTAAAACAAAAGCTGATTGATTCTTTATCTGAAATGGGACAGCACTCTGTAAACATAGGCCTTCACCTCTTCCCAATTTTAGAAATCCAAACCAGAGTCACCTGGCGAGGAGATCTATCCATGTACTTTGCAGCCCCAAGAGTTTGGGAAGGCCTGGGGGTGTTTATTATAATCTCTTTATGAGCAGCAAAGCTTTCTGGAACCAATCTGGTACAAACCATGGAAATAAATCATGCTATTTAGGAGAGCAAGCTGTCCCTGCACCGTTCTCCCCGGACACTGCTCCTCCTGCCATGCTGATTTTGGCACACAAACAGTTAGCTCTCCTTCCTTAGCACAGCCTCTCCTACTGTAACTTGCTCAGGCACACCCAGGTTGGTTTCTGGCATCTAAACCCATCAGTGCTCTGCTTGCTAGCCTGTACTTTTAACACTCCTCTGGTTATTTTATTTTTACACCACGGCTTGCTGAATTACCTACCGTTCAGCTGGCTCTGCCTCCCTCAGCTCACCACAATTCAGGGTCCCTGAGAGGCTGGAGGAAACTCCCACCTCAGTCCAATTCTTAGCAGGAAGAGGGTGTAAATCCACAGATAACCAGGGAGCCCTGAAAGGTCACATTTGGCTGCCTAAAAGCCAGAAAGGAGCAGGTATGGCACAAGTGGGTTCAAACCTCTGCAGGCAGTGCTGGGGGTNCTGAGGTGCTGAGCTGGAGGAGATGTAGGAAGATATTCTAATCCTGGTGACACCAGATCAGTGTAATGCCATTGACCTCATTTCACCCAGCAGGCAGGTTCTGTTGGAGCCAAACATGCCCACACTTGCACCAGAGGTCTTACTGTGTAGAGTTATACTGACGGCAAGGGGCACTTGGCACCAGTCTGGTCAGGATTGAACCCACTTTGCTCCCAAATGAAAGCCTTCTGTGCAACAGCTTCCAAAGAGAAGTGACACAGAACTGAAATAATCCAAACACTACTTTCTCCAAAACCCCACTGTAAAGCAGAAATCTTACTGCATTTCAGAAAAAGAAGAAAAAAAAAAAAAACGCCTTTCTGAAACGGTGTTTCAATTTAGAGAAGCTGTAAGAGCATGCAGACACATACACCTCTAGTCCAAGCTGCTTGCATATCACCACCAGTTCTGTTTCCCCTGAAGCAGAAGCCAGGGCACATAGGCTCCCTCGAGCCTGCTGCAAAGCCACCCACTCCCACTTCAAGCCTTGAGCAACCCTCCTACACGGGGCTTACTCTTTTTTGGCTAAACAGCAAGTCAAAGATTCGCATCCTTAACAGGGGTAAGCTGGCACAGTGCCACCCACACTCACTGAATTTCTTGCCATGGAGTGTTTGCTGCCAGCTTCCTGAGCCTGATGCATACTGTCAACCCAGATGGTCTAATGGCTGGCATTTAAAAAGTGACAGCAGCAACAAGCAATCATGGTCAACCAGACCTGAACTCCAGGATGGCCAGTGGCAAGACAGCTGAACTGAGAGCAAGTCCTGGCTCTGAAACAGCTCCCTGCAAACCTTTGGCAGATGATGTAGCCTCTTACTGCCCCTCTCTGCCTGCGCAATGGATCCTGCATACACACCCACCTCAAAGAGCACTGGAGTGACACAAAGCAGAGACGGAGATGTAAAGTCCCATTTTAAAACACTTTATGGGATTTTTGTGCTACTGAGTGAGGAAAGCAAGGTAGCAGCTACTCCCCCGCTCAGACCTCTGACATGGAGAAATCAGCATTTTTCTCCCCAAAGCAGGAGAGGGTATCCCTGGCAACTTTGAGGGCTGCTGATTTACTCCAAAGGAGAGTCCAGCCTTGCAGAGAGAGGACAGCAATGACAGCAGGATGGCTGAGAAAGCAGGAGGTGCATTGAAAAGATCTGTCAGGATCTGAGCAAGCACGGACAGTGCTGCTGCAGCATACGTCTCTCCTTGTTGCACACACACGCACACTCGTGTCTAAAAGAAGCTAAAAAATCCCCTGAGGGGAAGCTCACATCCATACTCTCTCACCTGATGCGATCCCCATCCTTCTTCTTTAGCTCTGCATCTCTCTGCAGAACCTTCATCAGCTTCTCATACTCCTCCTCGGTCAGGAAGCTCAAGTCCAACATCTTCCCTGCAATCTTCTTCAGTTCTTTGTACAGTGGAAGCAATGACACATCAGGAACTAATCCAGCCCACGCTACCTCAATGCCATGTGCAGCCCTTGTGCAGCCTTGCCCTGGTGCTCTGAGCAAGATGTGGCTAGAGAAAAAGGACTTCACAACAGCATGGCTTGGGTGGAAATTGCATTAGCACCTGGACTTACACTTCCAGGCTCTTTGCTGGCACGTTTCTCTTCACTGAATGCCTTCCCCTGCCAGGAAAACTCTCTCAGCAAAATTATGCTCCTTCACTTTCCTTCGGGCACAGTCGCAGCGATTTGGAAGCCAACGTCAATCAAACAGGCAAGCAGGGGAAGGAGCGAGTTTGCCACCGCCTTAGCTGCCTCTCAACAGGCACAAAAGCTCAGCTTGTATCACCAACAGCGAGCCCAGCACCTCTGGCATGCGCTCTCCTCAACCGGGAAGTCTGCCTCCGTGGAGTTCAAGCATCCCTGCAAAGAAATAACACCAAGATGCCTTTCATGATAAGCACAACATATGGTAACCGAATGTGTACATTGGGGGTTTCTATTTGTTCTCCAGCAGAAGTTCCAAAACAAGCTGCCCTACTTTCCAACAGCTCCTCACGGGTATTAACCTAACCAAGACAGTATCTCATTTTAGCTGCTTTCCTACTAACAGGTAAACAGTAGACTCAGCGGGCTACAAGCAAAATAAGCAGAGAAATTACCAAATTGCTCGCTTGCTTTTTACCTCCATTGTTCTTTTCCCCCCTTCTTTTAGCCCTTAAGGAGACTGAGGATAAGCAGCCAACCTTTGTAAAGCCATCAGAAAATGACAGAACAGCAACCTGCAAGTGTTCCTGTTGCTTGTTGTGCTGTAAAATAGCAGAGGCTGCTCATTATCTAATATGTGTGCACCTTGCTTTATGCTGCACTGATATTTGTTATTTAAACAGTATGGGTGCAGATCACTGAGTGTTTCCACTGACACTGAAAACGGCCAGAGGCTGCAGGGCGTGGAAAAAGAGTAAATCATGCACTGCTTTGCTACTTTATTCCTTTTCCTCTCTTCTGGCCAGCCTGAAGGCAATAAAGCACACCTCTGAGGGAGCAAAAGTTCTGCCCATGTCCATGTAGGCAGTTTCTAGCTCACCAGATGGGATTTTTCCACTGTTTCCAAGCCTGTCAGGTGACTGTGGGTTTCATCACACTTGGCTTTTTCTCCCAAAGCCACAGCCCAGGGAGTCAGGTCATTAAAAATTACTAAATCCCAGCTTTCATGGCAGACATGAGCTGCAGGCCATCAAGCCCATCTTCTAACCTCAAGGCCTGCATCACCGCCACTCTCTCTCTAATCTGTCCCTTTGAGTAGAGCAACCACAGCCCTCCTGGGCCCCCTACTTCTGTGCCTAGCTAACTGGGAGTAAGCAACTTCTTCCTAGTTCATGCCCCCGATCTCCCTGATAGATGTCAGCCCATCCTATCTGCCGTAGGGACGCTCTCTTGGCAGCCATACTTGCAGGGCTTTCCACTTCAGCCTCCACACTAACCAACCCCAGCTCCTTCAGGTTCCTCACAGGTGGGGAACTCATCATTTTTGTCACTCCTCTTTGGACTGTCTCCACACGGTGGACCTCCTTCAACTGGCATATCTGAAGTTGAGCACAAGTATTTCAGATGAACTTTGCTCATTTAACATAATTTCACAGATTTACATTATTTTAGGTATGATACATTCCCAAATATTTGCCTTTTTCATTAGGATGCAATAACACCTTAGAAGAAAGAATAGGCTTCTGACCTTAATGCTTACAAGAAATACCACAGAACACCATACAAAAAGATTTATAAAAGAAATAGGCATTGTCATAAAACTCTATAATTATTTGAAGATAATTTTTGGGGAGAAAGAAACAACATTCCACCCTTCTTTCAGGCAAGTATGGCTCTGCTTGTCACACTACAATTATAGCCTTTATCATGAGAAACTACTGATATCACCATAAATAGACAGCAATGGTAATAAAAAGCCCTGATGAATCTCTACCGTTTAAACCTATGTTTCATCCAGCTTGCCACGGCTCTTCCACAGTTCTAGTTCCACAAAGACATTTACAGAAATTTCTGGGACAGGTTTTATTTTTAAAAAAGGTATCTAGGGACAGTTTTTACAGTACTTGCTTCTCTGGAACTTTTATTTATTTTTAACAAGCCCAGGATGTGTGGGCTGAAAGTACTTCAGAAAACATTTTCTCAAAGACTCATGTTTATTCATCAGTATGGTAGTCATCTAGAAAAAATGAATAAAGGTTACTTCTTTGTAAATAGCGTGGGGTTTTTCCCCTGAGAATGTTTTATCTTACTGGAATAGTTACATTAGAAGGAAAGGGTTAACAGAAACCAAACAGCCAACCCCTTCTTTTGTTTTAAATAGTTAAAAATCAAACCACTTAATGCACTCATTGTGGGAAAGTGAGCTGGTCCAGAGGACCACTGCAGCTGGAGCTTTTGCCGGCAGTCTCAGGAGCTGCAAAGTTGTGGGCCCAGGCCCACAGCAGTAAACGAGGCTAGGAAATGATCTCTACACATGTCATGGGGTGGCCCTTCTGCGACTTGAGCTTCTTCAGCCTGTGATGGGTGCACTGTGCTGCTGTGTCTTAAGACAATGGAGAGGCTTAAAAGAGGAGAACTCCACCACAAACCACTCCAGGTACACAGTGATAAGGGAAGAGTGTGTTATTTGTTTACTTGGGCCTGCAGGCTCAATAGATTAAGGATAAAAATCAACTGACATGTACAGTATGTTATCAGGCAGGCACACTGTGCTATACCTAACCATCTCCTGCTCCCCCAGATTGTTTTAATCCTACAGCTCACATTTACACTCCTTAAGCAGCACCACAGGGCTTTGATGTGCTTTGTTTGATTGCACATAATCCTCTCCTTCTTGAAGCCTTGTTAATAAACAGTTTGGAGACCACAGAGATGATGCAGTACAAACACTTCAACTGACAGATCTGTACAAGAGTCAGGACTCTGTGGGGCTCTCACAGACGAGGCCACTTTCTGCATGTCCTACCCAGCCCTCATCTTGCCACCTCTGCAAACAGCAGGGAGGGGAAACACAAAAGCACCGCACATTTGTAGGGCAATGACAGGAGTCATCAGGCAGCACCAGGGCAGGTTTACCCTAGACTGGGACCTCTTAAGTGCAAGCTCCTTTATTAGCCCAATGATGCAAACTGGTTTTGGAGTAACTGTGACAAGCAAGAAGTTGCACTCTCCTTCTCTCCTGCCAGTAGGAGACCTCTCCTAGGTCAAGATTGCTCTCTGACAATAGGAGTGAAACAGAGTCATGAAAGAGCAAATTGCTGGTGACTGGATTTGCAGCATTTGCTTAAAGATACACACCATGCAGAGCAAACTCAGGCACTGCAGCACCACAATGCCCCAGTGCAGGGCAAGCAGCCCTGCTCGATCCTGCAACTTGTCATGACAAAGCAGATGGGCAGAATGGATTATCATGGCTACAGGAAAGACCATAAATCTGAGCAGAGAAGCACACTGGAGCTTCAAAACACTTTCTTCCCTCTTAACTGCTTTCCTGGGGAAGAGAATATCACAAAGAGATAACTCACATGCCTTACATGACTCACACGTGTTGACAAATGCTGGTTGCAGAGGGAGTGTGGAGACAAGCAGGAGCATGACCTATCGTGTGGCATAACTGGCTGCATCTCTTACTGTGATAGCTGTGATACCTTTTGATTTCTTATGGTCACCTCCCCAAGAAGCAGCGAATGCTCCAGTCACCAGTGAAGATCCATGATGGCGTGTTCCACTGCTGTGGATCTTTATCAAAGCATCTTGTCAAACCCAGAGCCCAAGCATGGGCAGAGAAGTAAGGCCTGTTCCATTTAAACCGCATACTGGGATGTGTACATCTTATCTCCCAACAGATTTTCAGTCTCCAGTTTAAAAATACAGAAAAGGCCACACACAGCTAGACTGCAGGTCCCAGGAAGACACAGATCTCTCTAACTACTTTCTGAACTCATAATAATTTTAAACATTTGCAGTATCCTCAAAATTCCAGAGTCCCACTATGCTTTAAATGCAAAAGTATCTGCCCTTGTTTTGTTTTGACCCACCACTCGCTTCATTTGATATCCCCAAGCATTTTATTAGAACACCCAGTAAGGATTCATCTGCATTCACCTCCTCCATGTTGCAGACCTGTGTCACAGCCAGGGTTTCTCCTCCAGAGGAAGGAAGTTTGTTGTTTGCTCATTCCAGGTGTCACTCAGGGATCTTTGAACATTCCTCACACCTTTCCCTGTCCCACATCTAGCTTACTGCAGAACTGCTGAGTGGTGTTTAGGTGCAAAAAGGCTTTTCTCAAAAGCTGCAACCCCTGGTATCTTCACCTGGGAGACTGGTGTAGCAGTACCGGGAGAGGTGGTGGAAACCGTGCCCAGTTGTAGCTCTGCAGCCAGGAGGGAGATAGGCAATGCCAGCCTTCACATGGGGCACAGCTAATGACTCTGCCAGCCCCTTGGAGAGAGGAGAGCTCTGGACACCTACAGAAGAGCTATGAGGGATACTAATAAAAGGAATAGACTTTCCCTTTGGCAGCTGCTTGGATTGTGCACCAGCAAAGAGCAGTGCCACTCAGGGAGAACAGCAGTTCCACATGTTTTGGAGCTGACTACCAGAAAAAGACCAGGTGCTGAGCATGGACCTGGGGAGACTCCCATTTACACAAGCCAAGACATGGAAATTTCTGGTCTGTTCAAAACTGCCCCTTTTCCCCTTCAGCAAAGGAACGAGTGGCACAGTGACATGCATTCCCCCAGCACCAACCCAATACCCAAACCCTGAAAAGGAAGGGGCAAAGAAACACTGACTTTTTTCAGCAAAGCACAACATCCTCTTGCAGGGATCATACCCGCATTGGGGCACAGGGAGTGGAAGCACATTTGGACAGCCTGCAGCCTGCACAATGCTCACCTCCTCACTCCCTGGGGCTTTGCAGTGTGTCCCTACACTCATGAGCAAACCCAACTGAATGACCTGTGCTGATGATCCTGCCTCCTCTCACTGGGAGCCTGCTGAGCACACAGGTCATAGGCATGCAGCTGCACACGCAAGCAAAAGCTTGAAAAGGTGCAGTTCTGGAGTATTTTCCAATATAAATAGTTTGACTAACCCCATGCAGGGTTTCTGCAGCTGTAAGAGCTATTTATGAAAGAAGGTATGTTAACAGAACTCTTGCCTGTATTAGTGTATCTTCTGTCTTCCAGGTTTTTTTCTTTTTATTACAGTGAAAAAGGATGGTGTTCAGGTTTTTTAAAGTAACTCTCTTTCAAAAAGTTTTATCAGGTGAAAATTAAATGCTTGCTTAGCATAGCAGGCATGAAACATAGTTCCTCTGGGGAAGGCAGATGCTGAAGGGATTGCTGCCACCTTTGTGCTGCATTTTTATCTTCTTTCTCAGAGCTTTTACTCAGCTCCAGCTCAAAGCAGAACTATGGTCTTCATAACTAACTCAAGCACAAACTGGTCAGACACATAGTATCAGCTCAGTGTTCATGCTCTCATCTCCCTACAGACACAAATTATCTACAGACCATCTCCAGTCTCAGTTCTGGTTTCTGAGCTTGCACCTCTCCTTCCCAATGCTGCACATCTTCCTCAGCACTGGGATGTGCACAGATCAATAATATACACCATGGGCCAAACAGATGTATGGCCCAGCCTTGAAAGTGTTCAAGGCCAGGCTGGATGGGACGTTGAGCAACCTGATCCAGTGGAAGGTGCCTGCCCATGGCAAGGGGGATTGGAACTAGTTGATCTTTAAGGTCCCTTCCAACCCAAACTATTCTATGATTCAGTAATTTAATTGACTAGATATTGCATTTTATGGGAAGGAAGAGGATGAATTTAGGAACCTTAACCTGCCAGCTGGGTTTAACCCACCTGACTACCAATTTGGGAGTCAGAACCCACAAACAATGATGGCATTTAGCAAACCCATTTCATCACCTAGGTCAGCATAGAACCATCCAGACCCACCTCTCCCTTTGAGATCTGGAGCTGCACATAAGACCATGTAATAAAGATATGAAAACATCCCTACTCCAAAATGTAACAAAACCTGGTACAGATAATACTGATCTCACAAGGCTATTCATCTATGACGAAAATAGCAGCAACCTGGATGGGCTGCTTGGCTCTGGCCGTAACTCTATCACATATCCTGTCACAATCTAAGGAAATAACCTCCTTTTGCTTTACAATGTGTGGACACTTCCCAATACCCTTATTAATCATGACATCTCTTGCATGGCAGGTCAAAACCAAGAATAGCATTGTATTAAGAATGATGAATGTGGTCCTGGCACCCACGGTTGTACTGCAGCTCCCAATATATGCTGTAGTTAACAGTATCAGAAGAAAGACTTATCATCAAAACTGCCATACCTGAATGGAGTCCACTATCAGCCTTATGCCCCTCCCTGTCTCATGCTGAAGGATCCAGTCCCACTCTTTCTCCCACCTGATTTCATCTGCTGGCCAGCCACAAGCTGATGGGGCTGCTGCAGCCAAAGGGAGCCAGATGTGTGAGTGTCACTTAGACCTGTGGCAGCTCGACTAATGTAAGTGCTCCCTTTTACACAAGGACAAGCCCTCAAGGTGCAATAATACAGGCAGGAATGGTATTGCACAAGCCTACAAACATCTCTCTTAAAGCATCAAATTGCTAGATAACAGCGAGTGCAGTCAGTGTGTCACCCTCACAGGGAAACTCAGGTGCTCATAAGGCAGTCGAGGGCTATTTTGCTGAACAGGCACATGGCTGAATAGCAGACACCCCAACCCTGTATGTTCTGCCTGTGACCACAATCACACCACTAAGCCTCCTTCTCCCTGTCTGTGCTCACATCTCCCCTCTCATTGTCATGAAAGAAATACATAAAATACCTGCCTTTTGGTTATCTGTTGAGAAGAGAAGAGAGCTCTTCCATGGTGAATCACAATTTGCAATATGCCACTTGTAGCTATGAACTGTCTAGCTGTTTGCAGACCAAGAACAGCTGTGAGCTGCAAAAAAACCAAAGAATACATTTAATAGAATTGTTTTCTGAAAAGATACTCCACTAAAATGCTGTGGCTGCAAAGCAACAAAGTCATATAGGAATGGCCTTCAGATGAGAGACAGCTGATAAGATAAAGGAGAACTTCAAACAAAGCAGGTAGTTGTGGCCTGCCAAAACAGTCCACATACTACACATCTGTTACCATTACACAGTAAATGTCAAGGCCAAATTCTGGCAATGCCAGGCCTGTTTGGTCTCACCTATCTCCTAATGTCAAAATTACTCAAGCTCCACTAACTGCAGACTTCATAAAGACTTTTCTCTCTCCAGGGAGGGCTGCACATGACAGTGTGCCATTCCCACCTTGGACATAGCCATGAGCAGCGGGTGCCTACAATAACACCACCAAGGGCCGCTTTGGTAGGTCCCAAAGGACAGGCTGGAGGACAGCAGCTCTGACCCTAGCAATGGCTCTTCACTCCCACGTCCATCCCAGAACAAAAAATACTGCTTCAGTCCATTCTGAGCACAGCCTTGGGTGGTTTCTCTCTGTCTCAGGCATTGTCTCGCATTACACTTCGTAATAATGTTCCGCACAATATGAATCTCAGCTGTTTTATTAAAATCTCTTTCCTCCTCCTCCCTCTGGGCAGCTTTAGTGAAGGATGTCCATTGATCAAGAGTGGCCCTGAGGTGCTCTCAGGCACAGAGGAATTGCAGGAATTTATCAGAGCAAGAAGATCGCTAGCCCAGCCCCTTGAGAGCAGACAGTAGAAGGTATTATAGAACAATACAATGCTAAGCCAAAAAACAAGTAAATTCCCCTGTTCTGTGCATGTGGGGAATGTATAACCGAGGTGTGGTGGTGAGGAAATGCTCCACTGACCACATTAGGAAGTGAGTGAACTCTGCTTATTTGCACTCTGCCTCAGGAATACCACTGCTTCTGAAAAAGGTAAGAAACCCACAATATTACAGAAGGTTTTGTTAAGGCTTCAGTTTCCTTTTGTAAGAAATTATGCATAAGGATTTTTCTCTCAAGCATTTCTACCCAATGCAATGAATCTGTCACATGAGTAATTATCTACACTGAACTCTTCCCATTGCCTTCTAGCAAGGAACTGCATGGGTGGAATATGCATTACATACAATTTACTTCCTTTTATCTATTTTTAATTAAATGAACCATCCTACAGTTACCACCTAGGGTAAACAAAAGACTGAGCTGCTCAGTCCTAACCAATTTCCTAGAGCCAGCACTGCTAAAAAACCCACCAAATCATCAGAGGAGAAGCGTGACTCAGACTCCTTAAGGTCGATAAGGCTTTCTACTGGTAATAAACTAATAATCCAATGCTTTAGTTTAAATATTTGAGACTTCTGTTTATTTTATAGGTGGGGACTATTTGCAGATCTTGCAGGATGTAGTTCACTGTAATTGTGCAGACTGCCAGAACACAAATAAACAAGCACAGCCACCTGGGACACCAAGAAATCCTCTAATATCCCACTGAACAAGGACATCCCTGTCCCAGCTGCAAAACAGGAGGACAGTATTTCAGAGACCTTGCTACAACTGTCACCAGCCAGACCTGCTCTGCCCTCCTCCAACCCACAATGCAGGCAGAGAGCTTTGTTGGGGGTGAAAAGGAAGTGCTTCCACACCACTGCACTTGGCTTTGGTGTGAGGGGCAGAGGCTTGTGCTAAATCTGCATTTACAACCTGAAGAAAATAGTTTTAAAAGAATTTGCAATACCCTGTTTATGAGTTTGTAAAAAGCCTCCATGCCCACAGTTAGCTGTGAGCCCGTTCAGAGCTCCCCATGCAAGTCATGCTGTGCTTCTGCTGCACTGACATGTCCATCAGAGAAATAGCCTGGTGTCATGGCGTCCCTCTCAGCCAAGCGAGAAAAGCCACACTGTATTAGCTTTAAAGAACCCACCTTTCCTGCTAGCAGTGTTTTTAAATGCCATGTGGTATGAATGTGGTTACTCCTAAAAAAACCCCAACATTTTCTCAACTGTTATACTTGAAAAGGCAACAAAAAAATAAATATATGACAGCTTAAAGTGAGAGATTAGCAGCTTAAAGCTAGACCACTGCAGGTGAAGGTTATGTGCCTGCTCATCCTCAGAACCTGGATATTTTCAATATGAAAAAGGAAGATGGAAGATAAGTTTTGTCTGAGTTCAAACAAAGAAACTGCAGGACTGGAAGATGAAGAAAAGAGCTACCACCCATGAGAACTTCTGGCTTTTATTTCTGACCCTGAAAAATATTTGCCGACCTCAACTTTGCTTCCTTCCAAACGTAATGTCTCCACGTTTGCCTCCAGTGGTGACATCTCATAAATTGCTTTCCTGACCCTGCTTGTTACGCCCCAGTACTACTGAGCTTGCAACGCCTGACCAGCCATCCAGAGCAGGTAAGGAACCCTTGGAATCAGAAGCTATTTTGCTGAAAAACCCCCAAAACAGAGAAGAAACCTCTCTGGTTTTGTAACATGGTGAGAGCTCTGAAGTCAAAAATACATGAGGCCCAATTCCTTTGTTCTCCTTTGCCTGCTGAGCTCAATGGCACGAGGCAGAGTGTGGTGCTAAAACCCAGAGGAAACCAGTGCTGTTTGTTTAGGAAACTTTGCCTACTGAGGGATCCTTCCTTCTGGTCAAGGATTATTTTTAAGCCTCAGCCTTGCCTGGATGATTCTGAAATAACTCAAAACTGGAATGAAAAGAACTGCAAAACAGCGGGGTGCATCACATCAGTGCTCAAAACAGGGTACATTTGGAAAGTATAATTCCCTCCAGCATCTGGGAAAAGGAAGGGTTTGAAAACAACCTTCTAAGAAGTAATCTCCTGATCTCCAATTTCTAATTTGTGATGCCAAAACACACAGGGGCTAAGCCCAGAGTCTGGGGTCAGCCCCTACAGTATGAAAGGGGAAAAAAATGAAACCCAAGTCCATGTCTGATTTGGGATTCCCACCTTCTTCTCTTCCAATTTCCAAGCACACATCAAGGTCTGGATTGGTCTGTGCTGCGCCTGGTTTGAATATAGAAATGCACTATCCTACCACTCGAAATAAAATTGGTTTACTTTGTCACCCTGAGATCCAGGGAGAGTAATCCCACTACTGAAGCTGTCACTTCACCTTCTGTCAAATACCTTGTTCCATGAGAAAAACTCATACATAGGAACATTTCTTTAATAAACTGGCCACTTCTCTTCCAGGAACACTGTGATCTTCCAGTTCAAACACACATTCAGTCATGAGTCACTTATTGGAGCTCTAGGAGCAGGATGACTGGAGTGGGACAGAAGGTATCTCTGGCAGCACTTGTTACCTACAGTAAGAACAAAAAGCACCTGCTCCTCTGTCTGCACCATGCAGTGCTCACTTAGGTGAAAGACCTTATACTTGAGTCTTCCCAGTGAAGGGTGATGTACAACACCCAGAGATATGAGGAGGCTAATACAACCACAGAAAGGGCAGTCTGAACCCACAAGGAAATTAATTACTTAAATCAGATGCCACACTAATTTCATCACAAAGGCTCTGTTCTCATATTAGTTCTCTCTATAGGAGCAAGTTACAGTAGGTTAATTAACTACAGCCATAGTTACAAACAAATAAGCTTAAATTAGCACAAATCTGCATGTGGACATGGACTGTCAGTTTAGCTCAAGATAAAGTTTAGTAAACTCAAGTGAGAAATCCAAACACAGATTGCACCAATTTAATTAAATCACCAAACATAAAATCAGTTTCAGATGATCATCTGGTACCACTTTCTTGCACAGACCAAGGTGTTTCTTCCATCTGTGCAGCTCCACAAATACTTAGCAAATCTTGCAGGAAGGTGGAGAAGACAGACTTTTGGGATAAGAATAGCAAGATCACCTGCACTGTTGAGCAATGGTGCTCAAGCTGAACAAAATTTGGAGTTTTTTGGAGCAGTGACAACTACGGTGCTGCCCAGACATAGCTGTATGATGATATTGTTGTGCAAAATGAACATGTAGAACATGCAGAGGGTATGATGTCTGTCCCATGACACCCCATGCTACTGACTGCTCTGCTTTGCAGTGCAATGTTCAGCCTGGCAAGCTGCACACCTGTGAGAAGGTAACAGCTCAGGTCGAACATGCTGAAGTGAGGAAAGCTTGTTCTGGCAGACACACCTGCATGGACCATACAACATTCTCTGAGGGTGAGCTTCGCTGAACTGCTGTCCCAATCCTGCCTGTCTTCTCCCCTGCAAAATGAATTGTACCATTAGGTTTAACTTGCAAAAAGGTAACTTGATTTTGATTCCAGAGTCACTATCACTAATAAGCACTTATTTCTCAGCTTTGCTGCCCGTTAACATGCCAGGACAGCCGTGCACTCCTTTCAATTTTGTTGCAAACATTTATTATTGTTCTTTCTCCCTCCCCTCACATCTCTGAAGATTAGATAACAATATTGATTTAAATGCAATCAAAGTGAGCCTGCTGTAC
Source organism: Galbula dea (assembly GCA_013399015.1). Classification (NCBI taxonomy): domain Eukaryota; kingdom Metazoa; phylum Chordata; class Aves; order Piciformes; family Galbulidae; genus Galbula; species Galbula dea. Next base: position 3,155,209 of record VWZX01000352.1, read on the forward strand.
AATGAACACTTTGTCCACATTGTGTCATAGTGTGGCAAGGGCTGCCTCTTTCCCAGTGATGGAGGCCTATTAAATAAGACATGACTTATGAGTTCAGAAGGAAAAAAACAAGTTTGTACTTTCAATTACAGAATTGTGCAGGAGAGCAGAAACATGGGTCTCCATGTGGAGCTTCTCAGATACTCTGCCAAAAGTAGAACAAGGAGGAAAAGGAAGGGAGGGTAAAGGAGATGGGTTCAGCCCTCAAAACCAAGTGATCCTTGCCTGCTGACACCCTCACAGAAGTTTCACAGTGGAAGGGTAGTAGATCTCCACCATCCTGACCATACTCTGGGGTCTGCCCAGGGGGCACAGAATAGTCTAAAATGTTGCTTGGGAGGATAAGCTCCATTGCAAACTATTTTATCTAAAAATTACTCACTGCCAAAGAAACCCAAGATAGACATAATAAACCAAATAGCAGTGGCCACAGGTTACCATTGCTTATACAACAGCATCCATCACACCAGAAAACTGGCTTCAAAGGGAGCAGAAATTAATAAGTGCTGCTCCTGTTGTCATGCCAATTATATACAGCACTGAAGCATGGATAAGAAAGTAAATAAAACCAGGATAGAGGGGAGGACTATGGGAATATAGATGAAACAGCAGGCGAAACCACAGGGAAGTGACACTTCATGTTCCAGGTTTTCAGAAGTAACTTACAGTACAAAATGGGGAAACACTAACAAAAAGTACACTGTAAAATGTGAGAAGTCCTCCTTACTCTGCAGGATTTTCCTTTTTCTCAAAAGTTTTTGACATCAGATTTTCTCTACAACACAGTCACATTTTGGCCTGATACCTCTCCTCTGAAAACTAGCAGCCACCTCACAAACCTGTTTTAAAGAGACTACAAAACTACTCTATGATTGAGTGCAGAAGGCCTTGATAACATAATTCACCAAGATAAAATACACTTTTATTTAGGTAACAGCATGAAGCCCTGCACATGCTAACAAGCATGGTGCCCTGAGCCGCAGCAGGGCCTCACCACCCTGGTGCAGCACACGACTGCAGTGCTGGCCCTGAGCCCCAGCCCAAAGAGCACAGAGAGGCAGGGGCAACCCCGGCTACCACCGTGCCACTGGCACGGGCTGATGCTAGGTAGCTACTGGGCAAGATGCTTCCCTCCCCAGGAGAGCTGGTGCTCCTGCACGCCTACACCTCCTGGGACGTTCCTGACTTGCACCTCCATCCCCGCACCTCGAGGTGTCGAAGCCAGCCCCACGTGCCTTGCCGGGGGCTGCACATGCCCACAGATAACCCAAACGCTCCCACCCTGGCACTGCCCCACGCCCGCAGGCCCACCCGTGCCCGGTATACGATCCCACCGGCAGGACCCTGCCACGGGCTAGAGGGTGGCCCCGGACCAGCGCTGGGAACAGCGGAGAGCCCGGGGCACGGCTTGCTCCAGCCACTGCTCGCCTTACTACCAGCCCGGTGGCTCCCGACAAGGGAGAGAGGGCAGCGGTACCTCTGCCGCAATCTAGTCGCCTGCCGCCGCGGACGCTCTCCCCCCACTGGCGGCAGCAAAGCTCTGGCCAGCACGCACCGGTACCGGAGGTGCTGAGCCGTCTTGTCCTGTCCCGTCCCGCAGTAGAACGCGGGACACGCCGAGCACACGGCCCCAGGGCACTGGCCTCCGCCGCCTCTGCCGAGCTTGGCCCGGGGGCTGCACTCCCACCCCTCACAGACAGCAAAACCGGGACGCAACCCGAGGGAGCCCCCACCAGCCCTTACCTGCCCTGGGCGGCGCGGGGCGGGGCCAGGGCCAGGCAGGGCGGGACAGGGGCCGTCCCGCGCAGTGGCACGGCGGAAAAGTTGGCCTGGAGTATCAGCGGCGAGAGCGGGATGGTTTAGTTGGGGGCGGGGAATGGAACAGGCAGGTTAGCGGGGGCTAGGGGCAGGGGACAGTTTGGGTTTGGGAACCTTCGACTATCCCAACTCTAGTTTTTCCTTATTTTAAATTTTGGCTGGTAAAGGCAAGGTAACTAGTCCCACGCTTGGCACGGCCAGGGCAGGACCTGCTTCAGAAAAGCAAGGGGTTGGGAGAGGTACAAGCAGTTAGGAGAGCAGCTGTTGGCAGCCACTTTGTCCACCTTAGCTCCAGCACTGTATGAAGCACTATGGCACAGAGCAGCTCATATCGAAACTCTTCCTGCAGTTGCAGAATCCATTTTGCTCTGAGTAATTTGATGCTGAAACCCCAAACTGAATTGTGAGCATCCAAGCCAAGTTACAGTAATAACACACTGCTCATTCTGATCTCAACAGGCTTTAGTGTTATTGTCATTGACAGGAGCTGAGATAGAGAAAAGTTAGGTAATTTCTGTGGCACTACATGAAGTTAATGGCAGGGTCAGGAGTAAGACTGGCTATTTACCTGCAAAGCCAGTGCACCACTTTATAGTCTAAAGGTACCCTGGAAAACAGAAAGACAAGGAGCTGCAGGCCATGGGCAGAGCTGTCTCTGTTTCCTCTGTTTACCCAAGCTGGAGGAATGGCACAGCTGCTGCTAGACTTAGCTGATTGAGATCATTAGAGTGATTCTGGTTTACTGCAGCTAGAAATCAGCATTTACAGTGGGAAAGCAAATATTCCCATGTTCTGAACTCTTAATGTCCCTCTTTTCAAACAAATACTTTAATCCCATTGTGTAGAGGCTCAGGCTTGCAGAGGCACTTGAGGATCTCTCAGGGGCAGCATGTTGTTGGGCAGGCCAACAGGTTTTGTCTCAGGACTGGAACTTGTGAATGGGTCGTTGGTACTGCTGGGGACAAACTGGACTTTGGGCAAAGTGCTTCACTTTGCATACTTCATCTCCCCATATTTAAAATAGAGATAGTCACGTAAAAGACAGCGCATGTGGCAGGCAAACAGCAGAATCCAAGTGCTCATGTGAAAGTGTGACTAGTATTGCTTCAGCCTTATGTGTTGTAGGAGATGAAGACTGCAGGAGTTGCCATACCTGTGACTGGTCGGGACATATGTGCTGCACATAACTGCAGGTTGCTCTCAATGCCCTTTTCTCACCCAGGCCATTACAGTCTATGCTTAATAACAGGTGTAAAATAACAACTCTCACCTCTGAAGTTTACTGCATGCTGTAAAGACAGAGAAAGTGTCCAAACATCACTGAGTTTGAATTTCTGGGTGCTGGAGAGACAGTGTTTCTGCATCAAGCAGAGGAAGGAACAACAGCTTAGCAGAGGTTTTATTTCTGGCCAGTCGTGTCAGTGATAGAGAAAAACGTGACTTGGAAGTGAGTAAATACAGTCACATGGGGACAACTTTACAACAGCCTGTAAAACCAGGGAGGAAATGCATTTTAATACTGCAGCCAGCTATTCCTATGTTTTTCTCAACTTTCAGTCTTTTAATGTCTTCGTGAGAACAACTGGCAGAAGTCACCTAAAACACTAAAATAGCAGGTGGAGGTGGGAAAAAATTAGATTTCCTTGCTGGCCTACTCAAGCTACTCGTGGTCTGTAACCTAAAATGATATGCTAGTTCAGGTCTAAGGTTTGGGCTGTTAAGCTTAAAATACAGGAGGTTCCGAGTCATGGAGATGCTCATTGTTGCCTGTCCTTTACAAGTCACAGAGCATCTCTTGCTATCAGCTAGCACTTTGCTTATGGCCCACATGCAGCTCTGACGATTTGCAATAAGGGAGATATTGGCCAACTTCTATGCTTGGGAGAGGAGACTGGACATCCTTCACCTAGACCAGTATCTCTGGCTCTATGGGTCTGGACAAGGATTTCCCACTGCCATGGAGCACCCAGCCCAAAGGGGAAAGCAGGGAGAAGAAAGGACCTGGGGCTACTTAAGACCTCAATAAGTTTTAAAACAGCCTTGAGCTTGTCTCAAGACACCAGTGCTTCTGCAATAACCCTTAGGCCAGTGTTTTATCTCTAGGGGTGCTTCCTCCCCTTGTGCCTTGGTTGAAGTGACAAAGGTTTGTTCATTTCTATCCCAGTAAGGGAGAAAAGTCCCTCAAAACTCTGTTCAGAGTACAATGGATGGACTCCTCTTTAGGTCAGGAGCACCTTTAACTCAGATGAACAGTTCTTTTGCTGTCTTGCCTATGTTGGGACCTCAATAAGTAGAGCCATAACATAGCTCATTGTTCTCAGTCTCTTTCTTTCTATTCTATCCTTTTTCTTAATTAAAATCCCATTAAGCCTAAAGTGTTTTCAGTATTTTTAGCTGTGACTTTCAAAAGGCTGCCAAAAGATAGCTGAAAAGTATATAGCAGTGTGATTAATGCTCTCTGCATTTCTTCATGATTTGGCTCAGTGTTAGAAAAACCTAAATGTGGAAGCATGGCAAAATCACCAGCAAATACTTCACTGGGGGGTTTAATTCAAATTTTTGCTACCCCAATAGGTCTGTAACTTTCCTCCCCAGCTACTTAACTGCAGTGCTAAAATTACTGGGAACAGCATGGGAAGAACATGGTGCTTATAGATGCCATTTACTTCCCACTATCTTGTCACAAAAATAATACACTGAGAACAAACTGCCTCTCAGTTTTGATCACTGTGTGTTAAAATTTTAGTTTGCAGCATGCTAGAATAAAGAAACCAATAGAACTCCCTGTCCATTAGTGCAAATGCTCCAGCAGTAAGCCATACACATAAATGCAGACTCCAAAGGAGAAAAATAAATTATAAAGCTGTGTCTGAGGATCCTACTTGCACTGGCAGGAACCACGGATCTAGGACTGAACAGGTGCAGAATATCAATGTGGCTCTTCAGACACACCCCTTGCAAACCTCTTGCATGTCTCACTTGGCTAGAGAAGGAAAGTCATGCATCAGCCAAAATCCAGCAAGTAAGATTCAGTGCAGGTTGACTGAAGCTATGTGGAGCTCATCCAGTTTAAAGCAGATAAAAGCCTTATTTTATTCAGTGCTGTGGAACCTCAATTTTTACTGATGAGAAACTAAGGCTCTGTGTCCTTTCCACAGTAAGGTATAACTATGTACTTATTGGCAGTGAGAAGTATAAAAGATTTTTGATCCTATCTTGCTCAGCACTGCTAGCATTGTAAGATATTTTAATAACAGTTTTTAAAGAGAAATTGGCCCATGTTTCAAAGAACTTTCTGAGAGGCTTACAAATCATGTGGCCCAAGTCATGGGAAAGATGTTACTAACTGCTTACAGCAAAGCCAACAACTTTCACAGGGCCACATTCATCCCAGCTACCAGTGCCAGAGTGGAATGGCACAGTGCATGCAGCCACCCATGGCTCAAGCAGCAGGAGGGGTTGAGTCTGCACCAGTACTGGGACGAGGCCCAGACTCGTATCTGAGGTGTGAAGAGTAGGTTACTAGAGGTGAGGTTTCTCTGTAGAAATGGAGGAACACAGGCACCTGTACAGATGAATCATTCCATCCTGCAATAGGTGAGAAAGAGCATGGATCTCCTTCCTGAGGTGCCTTATCCTTTTTCAGCAACTGTGTAAGGAACTAAGACAACATGGCCAAGGAGTCCTGCTTTGAAATGAGGTAAGTAGAGTCTGATCCCAAACCAGACTCTTTCGAGTTTTTTTGGTGGGTCTGACAGCTTACTTCATTCCAGTGGCCAGAAAGCCAAGTAACCATGCAAAACCTGGTGGGCACCAGGAAAATCTTTCTGGAAAAGAGACCTCAGAAAAAAGCCCGAGATCTCCAACCATATGTCAAGACAGGTATTGATCAGTGTTAGTAGAGGAAACAGGTGAGAGTTTGCATGTGCATGAGCAAGAACAGCATTGATTGTACACCGATACATCCTGTTCTGCTTGTAATACATGTACTTCTGGCCATATGTGTTTAGATTGAGGGCATTGCTACAACAGAGTGAAAGCATCACAGAAAAGGAAACACTATGCAGCTGCTCTTACAACCACTGTCGCTCCAAGTTTGAGGATTTAGGCTGGACATATGGTGCTTATGGCAAAAAGCACCCTGAGAAACCTGTTCTCTGGCTTCCAAGACATGTAGCAAACCTGGCTTACAACAGGAGACAACATGGAGTAGGTGACTTCTTAAAATGAGACAGTTAGCAAAAGTTTACCATTTTCAGACAGAAATGTGCTGTTGATGACACCGTCCCTGCCCTCTGGATGCTCTGCATGCTCCCTTCACATCAGCAGGAAGCCATCAGAAATACACGTTTGCTGCTAACTGGCATTAAAAAAGCAATATGTTATGAGAGGAAACAATACAGCCTCTCCTGTTAGGAACATATCCTGGCACATCTTTAAAAACAAGCAAACAGTAAATCTTTCATACAGAGGTTTCTTTGACATGCTAGTGAGTTTGCTGCCCTCTTGCAGTCCAAAGCACATTTTAAAACCAGATCTCTTTGGATCTGACAGGCTGTCCTAGGTAAAGGCTACACTGCAGCATGGTACAGCACAAAGAAAGGCAACAGAGACGAAGCTGTTTGCAAGATGCAAAAGGAGTAGATGTTCCTCCACTTGATGAGGATATCAGCAGTTACATTAGCCTGGAAGTGAACACAAGGACAGCATTACTTATGGTGGCACAGCCTTCCCCAGAGATGCTGTTTATCACCAGTGCTGCACTGCCTACTGCATTTCTCTGCTCAGCCAGTGCAGTGCACCAGCATCCCAGGCAGCCAGGCCTTTCCAACCTACCCTCCTGCCTGGGAGGGAAGCAGAGGCTGGGTTTGTTCATGGATATGTCATGTAAAATATTAAATACTTAGAGCGACACTCTGCTGCAACACAAGACTTGGCACACAAATGTTCCATGTGCACAAAACTCCTTGTCACAATCAGTATTGCACATGGACAGCCCTGGAATTTCTTTATTTGTCCCCTGTAGCATGCCTATGTAACATAACCTATCTCAGAATAAACATACTGTGGGCCAAGTTCAGAATTTCAGCTATCTCTCTGCATCAGCTCCAGTTTGAACTCACACTATGTCCTAAGGAGTAACTTCCCTAGCAAAGAGCACAGACTTGGGCTGTTGGGAAGACTGATGCTTTGAAGACAGGTCCTTTACCAGTATAAGTGCTTTCATCCAGCCTCTCGCTTTGGCCATTTCTATGGCTTGTACTGCGCTTTGCAGCAGACCCTTAATCATATGTTCATTTTGAACTAAAAGTCTGTATTTTTCCAGTAGATTTTAAGTACTGTAAGTAGATGTCTGTCCTGAGAGAAGCCCCACTAATCTGTAGAACATCAGTGAAGAACTCCTGTTCCAAAGAAATGGGTTTCAAAACTGCTTATAACCAGAATTTTAAAGGACAAAATGCATTTGCCCTGATAAGCAGTAAAAGTAGCAAAGCAAATTCATAAGAATTATTCTTTACAAAGGAAAAAGGAACATTAAAGATTTCTCACTAAGAAAAAGTAAACTTTTTTCCTATCCCCTTACAACAGGGCAGGAATCCATTCCTTCCTCCCTTGCTTCCTGCATCAAACCAAGCTCACCTGCCTGTATTTCTTTCTCAATAAGGTGCAATAAGGTTTCAAGCCACTAATGTACACAAAGCTTTTGTATTGCAAAAAAGAGTATCCAAACAGGCTGCTTATGTAACATGCATGGAATAAAAAAAGACTCTAACAGAATTTTATATTATTAAAATATTTTAAAATGCCTACATGCTGATATTTACTTAGAGGAAGTATTGCTTCTGCTGTGTTTACATTGAAGAACTACTGCACAAAATGAATTTGCTTACAGGAATGAGATCACAAAAATGGCATTTTCTAAGGAAACAGGAAAATTCTGCTGCATATTCTTTGGAAGTGCAAATTAAGCTAATACACTGAGGGATAACACACTTAAAGCATATAAGAAATGTCATGTGGATTTGTGCTTAATCACAATTAAACAAGTCCTTTCTAACCAGCCTGTCTGATGAACTCCCATACCATCTATGCTTATCTAGTAGTTCATGGTCTACAAAAAGGAAATATTTGCAAAAATGCAAGTAGCCTATGAATGGTATTTGAACTGCAAGAGAGATTATATTATTCAAATAATTTTCTTCCTAGAAATTATCAACTGTCAACTATATTACTGTTATTAGTAGTAGTAATAGCATTGTAAACACAACACTGAAGTGAAAAATCAGGAAGAAGCATTGTCCTGGTTGGCTTTAAAGTCCAAATTGCAAGAAGCTGCAAATAGTTTCTAATCTTTTCTAAAACCATTCTATGACTGTGTGCTTCAGTAGGGCTGTACTTTAAAATAAACAATAATTAAGAAAGTACATAATTTATTTGTTTTCTGTTTTTTGCTCTTTTAGGGTGTATTTGGAACCATTTAAAAAAGTATCCATGTCACCAAAAGGATGGAAACAGCTTTTCCTTAAAGAAAGAGCAAATATAACTGACCTTTCATGTCATTATTCACCACCACCATGCCCAGAGGTAGGGACTTAGGGCAAACCATTAAACATTACACAGTTTATGATAAATTTGACAATCCTGGTGCACCTTAGGTTGATGTCTCCCTATGCAATATATATGGCAAAACAGAGGCTAAACATGAGCTTTCTACACCACCTGGGTTCAGTGGTGTCCTCCTCTCCCCCAGACCTCAGCCATTCACACGTGGCTGACTTCAACACCACAGTGCTGAAGGCTCACTGACGATGAGACTCACTGATGCCATGATTTGCATGCCAAAGGCTGCAAATGATTGTTTGCAAGGTCAGGGTCTCGCTGTCCCAGGAAGGCACTTGAGTTACATGGATTTACTGTTAGCCATGACAACCACTCTAATCCATCTGCTGCAAGTCAGCTGTCCACCTGAGTGTGACCTGACTCCCAAAAACACAGTGAACTGAAAACAGCTTTATTCTAGAAAGGCAAAGACAAAGTGACTGTGGCGAATGCCAAACAGAGCAGCCCTGGCTGTATACATGGCATTAACCTGCAGAATGAAAAGCCAACACTAGTTCAATACCAGTCACATCATTGTTGCCAGTAGGTAAGTCCCTAAACTGGGTTTATAAGCCATTATTTCTTTCTGGGGGCTGCCTACTTACATAATTGGAAGCTTCTCAGCCTTTCATACAGGCTCCAAGAACATACCACTTCACTTATTGAACATTATAGAAAAGGCCACCCAGCTGGAGCTTTACATCATCTCTGGCACAGAAGCAATACTCAGAGTTTGGGAAGGAAAAGAACAAAAAGAGCCCCACTACACTTCTGTTAATTTTACAAAGCAATTTGATCCTTTTGGGGGCCCATACAAGCCTGCAGCTTTTTGCTTTTTCCTTGTGAGCATCTGGGAATGACAGGGGAGTTTATAAATTAGATTGTTACAGCAGTTTGAGTGCTCTGAAGCTGCACAGGCAAGAAAAAGCCTGGCTGGGCGAGTGGAGGGGCCTGCAGGAGAGGGGCCTGCGGTGCAGCACCCTGGGTGTCCGTTGGCACGGGGCCTTGCTGCACAGCACCGTGTGGTGGCCAGGGCTCAGCAGCACCCACCAGCCTGGCCCAGGGGAAACCAGCTGTGATGTGGGAGGAAATACATGGCCACACGCAGCAAACATGCAAGACACAGCTTAGCTGCAGGCAGCATGAACCAAGCACACTGCTCACCCCAGGGAGCTGGACTGTGGGACAAGGGCTGTGGCACAGACTGCCACAGCTACCAACCACAGCTCAGTGGTTTCTCCACCAAAAGCACATGTTTGCACAGCTGCAAAACCTTGCTGCCACGAGGGAAGGCATGACAGGGATGTAACTGTGCCAGGTCAGGCTGCCCCACTGCTTTTATTAGCTCATTTGAATCAAATTGCTGTGTACAACTGGATTAGACAGTTGTTCTTCAAAGGTTACACCCTACACGCTATTAAGATGCATATGTTTTTTAGATGAAGTCATCTGAGTGATTGCTTTCCCAGCTGCTCCCATGATGTACAGGCTGCTGACAGTGTCATTTTCCATTACTTCCGTCCAGTTTGCAAACTCACTGCCTGCTTGATCACCAAAGCAAAAAACAAGTGCTTCCAAAGAATTTGGGCTGCTAATATGCTGCAGGGTGTGACAAAGCTGCTGGGCTACAGGATCCAAGTCCCAACCAGTTGATGAATAACTTCAGTTGACTGCCACAAGCAAAACAAAGGCATGACAAAGATAGTGCTTACGTTTATCTCAGCTGGTCTTCTGTACTGTTTTTTTTTTTTTTCAGGATAGCTGATTCCCTGCTCAACCACTTCACCACATCACACCACTGCACTATTAGTGTAATTAAAAATAATCAAGAAAACTCTAATGAGTTTATTAACACTGCAGGATAGGAAGCATTGTACCACTCTTCCTGAGAATTAAAACCAACTAAACAAGTGACCTTCTCCCAGGTATGAAGCTCCTGGGATTCCAAAGGGAAAGCCTCATCAAAACCAGGCATTAAGCAAACAGTCACACTTAGTTCACCTCACATTAGCTTGCTCTCCTCAACACACAGTAACATTTCCAAAGCACTTCCCAGCTTCAGGGAATCCCAGCTCTCCCAAGAAGAACACCCTGTCACATCCCACCTTCAGGAGCTGGAGTCAGAGGAGCCTGGGAAGCCAGGCTCTGGCTGCCACCAGGGACCCTAGAGCACACATGCCAGGAGAAGGGTAGCTGAGGGAAAACAAGCTATACAACCATTAATTAATGATTAATGCCATTTACAATTATTCCACCTCCCCAAGAGAAAGGCCAGGCAGCCTCACTGAATTTAGGCTCCTTCAGAAGGCAGCTGAGTTGCATAGCCTGGAAACAGGAACAGCTTCTCCCAGAGACTTCAGTTCCCTCTGAGGGCTATTTATGTGAAGTAAAATGAAAAGGATCAGCACCCAGGTGAAACTTGGGCAGGCAAAGCAAGCTCAGGCACCAGAGGTTGTTTTAGTCTTTTTCCTAAACTAGAGCACACCAAAAAAGAAAAGACTTTTACAATTCCTCCCTAGTTGGAATAGGGAGCAGCTGAGCTCAGCACTGAGGTCTCCATGTTCAAGCATTTCCTTGAAAGAGTGAGAATTGAAAACCAGTTAGTTTTTTTTAAAAAAAGAATGAGATTACCTTGTATTCATTTGACAGCAGGAATTGGTGTGTTTGAAAAGCACCAAACACTAACATCATTTTAACACCTATCTACCTCAACTCTCCACTTCAGAGACAGCAGAAGCAGGTAGAAAGCATAGAGTTCAGCACAACTGCATGAATTTTATGCCAGATTTCAATTTGGCACAGTAATCCTAAAATGACATTATCATACCTGCTAAGGCAAGCAGGCACCATATAAATTATACAGTTACACGCATTCAAGCTGGAAACATTTTTCATTTTACACAAGTACAACAAATGCTGCCAAACTCAAGGAACAATATCACTTAATAGTTTCAGAAAGTGTTAACCTATTGCCATGGTTTAACCCCAGCCAGCTCCTCAGCCCCACTGCTCACTCACTCCCAACCGGTGGGATGGGGGAGAGAATTTGAAGGCTAAAAGTGAGAAAACTTTGGGTTAGGACAAAGGCAGTTCAGTAGGTAAAGAAAAGCAAAACAAGGAATTAATTCACCACTTGCCATCAGCAGGCAGATGTTCATCACCCCCAGTACAGCAAGGCTGCATCACGCATAACAGTGACTTGGGAAGACAAACACCATCACTCCAAACATCCTCCTTCTTCCCCTAGCTTTACATGCTGAGCATGAGGTCATACAGCTGCGTCCTCTCCCAACTCCTTATGCAACCCCAGTCTGCTCAGTAGTGGGGTGGGTGAAAAGCAGAAAAAGCCTTGACCCTCTGTGAGCACTGCTCAGCAATAGCTAAACCATCCCTGGGTTATCAGCACTGTTTCCAGCGCAAATCCCAAACACAGCCACATACCAGCTACTGGGAAGGAAATTAATTCTAGCCCTGCTAAAATCAGCACACCTATGAAAATGCAAATGATGATTACAAAGAAACCTTTCCCTCCAAGAAGGCTGAGACAGTTTAATTCCCAGATCCTTACTGTGAATTTTCAATATTTTTGTTCTGCTTTATTAGCTTCAATTCTGAAACTACATGAAAAGAACAAACCCCAAAACCATAAGAGATAACTATATGCATTGAGAAGGTTATGCAGCCAATACAAATTCCAAGGAACAGCAGTTGTTCAAAGAAAAAAAAACCCTGTTTTATTGTGACTTTTTGCTTTGGTTTTGACACCTGAGCCACAGTGTGTAAAAGGATTCTCTGATGGTGGCACTTTGTCTTAGAAAGCTCTCCTTTAGCCTGCATCAACCAGAGCACTCATGGTGCCCAGCTCCATAAAACTTACCATTGATACTAACACCACCACAGCTGCAAAACCGTCCCTCTGCTTCTGCAACAAGAACACTCCATCTCCAGAACCCCCACCGTCCTAGTCCAGCACAATCCAAGGCAGCTCAGGTCTGAGTTCTGTGGACGTTTCACCAGCATCCCCAGGAGGTCTAAGGCAGTATCACAAACAGCTCTTTCTCTGCTTTTTTAGTTTTTTTTCCTCTCGGGACAGAAGGCAGGGAAGACAAGGGGAGTGTTACCATCAACCCAAAACACCTGAGCCAGATTCACAGATTCATCCAGGTGCTTACATTCACACTGATTCCACGTGGGATTTGAATGACTAAATAAACACTGCTGTGGGTACAGGTGTTAGTGCTACTGCAATGTGTTGCACACAAACAAATCCTTTCAGCTGCAGCAGGTGTCAGCTTACTACAGCCCACAAAGGATAAGAAAACTTTCTATGCCTTTTGTGTCTGTCAAACAGGGCAGATCAGATGGCAGTGGTCTAGCATTTTGCATGCTCCTAAAAAAAATCCCACTAAAACACATGCATCTGGTCAAGCAGGTCCAGAAGAAGCCATGAAGATGACTGGGGGCTGGAACACCTCCCCTATGAAGACAAACTGAGAGAATTGTGATTGTTCAGCCTGGGAAACCTCCAGGGAGACCTTATAGCAGCCTTCCAGTATTTAAAGGGGCCTACAGGAAAGACTGGGGGGATGGCACACTTGTCACCAGGGAGTGTAGTGATAGAACAAGGGGTAACAGTTTTAAACTGGAAGAAGGTAGATTTAGATTAGATATTAGGGGCACATCAAGGACAAACTGACTCTTCCCAGCAAGGAGAGGGCCAGAACACTGCAATCCACACTTGCTCTGATAAAGATGCTGGATGCTTCAATAACTCTCTCCCTACATTTCCACTGAATGAATTCCAATAAGTTGAAGGGAAAACTGAAAACCTCAAGCACTGATGAGCACTGCTATCTGCACCCTGAGCTACGGACATCAACACAGACTCACCTGTTAAATTGCCAACATGTGCCTTGGCAGATCACTTGTCAAAATAGGAGCTATTCCAACCTTGCAGAGCACGGGAGATCTAGCTGGAATTCAGCTTCATCTGATGCACACTACTAACAACAAGGCAAAGCTTACCTCTGGGGATACAGTTGCTAACTGGCAAGCAAGACAGGATGGAGATATATTCTTAAGGATGCTAAAACCACTGAGGATACACTCACAACACTGACTCAAACAGCTTTTATGCCATCCTCAGAACAGGGTCCCGTAAAGGCAGCACAGTCAGATCATAGAATCATTTAGGTTGGAAAAGACCTTTAAAATCATCAAGCCCAACTAAACCAGCACTAACCATGTCTCTAAACACCACATCTCTATGTCTTTTAAATCCTTCCAGGGATGGTGACTCCTTCACTTCTCTGGGCAGCTCCAGGGCTTGACAACCCTCCTGGTGAAGAAATTTTCCCAATATTAAATCTAAACCTCCCTTGGCATAACATAAGGCTGTTTCCTCTCATATTTCTGGGCAAGAAAAAGGACAATACAAAAAAGGAAACGGTATTGTGCTTTTTGATAATAAGCTGTCCCTGTTCTGGGAACTGGATAGAGAGGATTAAGTATATTTCTGACCAAGTTATTCTGAGCTGACAAGCCATGGTGCTCTCCTCAGAAGAGTTTATATTATTGGCGCCTTTATAGACTTTCATTCTCTACAGCCTGAAAATAACACTGAGTTCATGAATTAACTAATATTTTTTAGGCAACAAATGAGGTTGTGCTATAAGCAAGCAAACTGCAAACTGCATTTGAAAGTCAACCTAATGATGGCTTTAAAGGCTTAAAGCAGCTCTTATACTGTACTTGTTTGAATCTTTAATTACATTCTTCATCCCCAGCAATCAGATGCAACACTGAACTGAGAGCTTTAAAAGTCATGTTATGCTGGGTTTGGTGTCTTTGAACAATCACATGTTTAGCATTTTTCAGGAAGACAAAGCAGTTGAAGTGCTGCTGAGTTCTGTCAAGTTAAACATGGAATTCTTCAGGAAGTTTTTGAGTTAGGTTTCAGGCTGACAGAAGCAACCTCTAACTACTGGCAGTGCTTGGCTGGGCAATTCTGCATTGCTTTGGGTGTGCCTCTGGGCTTAATTTTTTTAATGACTGACACTTCTATTTATAGAGTGAGTAGAAGGGAGTTGCTTGGAAGGGAACATTTCTGAATACGTTTCAGTGTACACAGATTTGAGTCACAAAGTCTGTTAACATACAGTTCCTGGTACTGCCTCCTACCATTTTATCTCAAGATAAGAGTCTTTGCTCCACCCATGGCAAAGTGGCTGCTGGGGCTGTTCTCTCCTCTCAGCTCAAGGCTGGCAGTGTAAGCAAGAGTGAAGCGATAATCCCCCTGTACACAGCACTGGTGAGGCCACACCTCAAATACTGTGTTCAGGTTTGGGGCCCCAACTACAAGAAAGTCATAGAGGTATTAGAGCATGTTCAGAGAAGGGCAGCGAGGCTGGTGAGGGGTCTGGAGCACAAGCCTGATGTGAAGTGGCTGAAGGAACTGGGTTGCTCAGTCTGAGGAAGAGGAGGCTCAGGGGAGACCTCATCTGTCTCTACAACTACCTGAAAGGAAGTTGTAGTGAGGTGGGGGTTGGTCTCTTCTCCCGGGTTACCAGTGAAAGGACAAGAGGAAATGGCCTCTAGTTGTGCCAGGGGATGTTTAGATTGGATATTAGGAAAAAATTCTTCACAGAAAGAGTTGTTAGGCATTGGCCCAGGCTGCCCAGGAAAGTGGTGGAGTCACCACCCCTGGAGGTGTTTAAAAAGTGCATAGATGTGCTACTTAGGGACATGATTTAGAGGTGTGGTGGTGATAGGTTGGCAGTTGGACTTGATGATCTTAGAGGTCTCTTCCAACTTTAATGATTCTGTGATTCTGCTTCATCGTCCGCTGTAACTTAACCATAACCACCATCAAACCAAATCAGACATTTCTTTCTGTGCCCTGTTCTTTTCCTAAAGTGACATTTGACTCAGCAGAAGTAATGAGCTAGAAGCAAAACCAGCAGCCGACAGGTACCATCTATCACCTTCACAGGAGAATAACCCTGGATGGCTTGGAAGATCAGCATTAGAGTACACCCTTCTGGTTTGGTGGGGTGAAGTGAGCCTCAGAATGATAATAGTCAAAAGTCAATGCTGCTGGTCTTCAGTATCCTCTAATATAGGCTGTCATCATTTACTATGAGATACAACTACTCGGTAATTGGTAATCTCAGCCCTGTATCCCAAGACGGAATGGGCACAGGTTAGTGTAGAATTTGTGTTATTGGCTCCCGTTCTTTGGCAAAGCAGAGCATTGCACCCTCCAGGAATGTAGCTCTGTCATCTTTCAGAGACTTCACTGAAAAAAAGTGAATAGAATGGAGAAAATATATATTAGCTAGGGGTGCCTGAAGTGCCACAGAAAGGACTTCGGTGTTGGAAAATGAGAAAGAATTAGAGGAACATAGAATGTTAGGGGTTGGAAGGAACCTCTGAAGATCATCTAGTCCAACACCCCTGTCAGAGATGGGTCACCTAGAGCAGCTTGCAGGAAAACCTGCCAAAAGGGCTTGGCCAGCTGCAGCCTTGCCCCTGTCATGAAAAGGGGGACCACCTTTGCCTGCAACTAGAAACTTGGGATCATCAGGCATCAATTAGACCCATTCAAAAAGTCACTGACCATTTTAATTGTCTTGGTCCTAGGTACAGGCAGACATCTAAAAGGCAATGCTGCCCTCTGGTATGTCTTCAGCTATATCACTCAGGCACAGATGTGTATGCAGAACCAGCTACTCTCATTGCAGTGTGGGGCATTGAATTCACCTCAGTCAAATGACATGGAATAAAGAAGCCAAGCTGGCTCCTGCAAGAAACTGAGCTCCTTCTGTTCCTAATGAGCTTCAGAGACTTAGAGAAGGTGTTTTGCATCTACTAAGGACAAAGTAATCTACTGTAAGTTATTGTAATTACTTCTTCAGTTCCTAAGTTTCATCCATTGCTTTTTCACCTTATAAAACAGGTGTTAAAATTCAAATAAAAATCAATATATTCATCTTGTCATTTTGTATTAGTAGCATCCAGCTTCACAGATTAAAACTAGATGAAATAGATTTTATTATGAGTTGAAGATAATGTTTATTTTATCTTTATTTTGGTGTGTTCTCTTATTGATGAGTCCAATACCAAAGTTTAAAGACAATTGTGAGTCTCATGTAATCATTCCATACAAAACTGCATGAGAAATATGTTTTAGAATGAAAATGTACTAGCAACATATTATGTCCACATGCCTAGATTTAAAAGGAAAATATAGAATTAACAGGAAATTAAGATTGTTCTTTATTCGTAGTATGTCTGACTCCCAACACTGGTTATCAGACTGACCGTTAAATAGCTCCCACAAATAATTCTCTTGTACTCAGTGGACGTACTTCTGTAGGCAAATACTGCTGGGGCCTGACAAAAGTGGGAGAACTTGGGCTTCTCTGATTCAAAGGTTTATTATTAACAAAACCCTCAGTTGCTCAAACCCCACAAAATGCTTTCAACTGAACAGTCACACCACTAGTTGGAGAAAGGCACACATGTGATAAAGGAGGAGAATGAAAAAGCTTATTGACGTGTTGATACACAGCTGATAAGGAACACAAAAACCCACTTAAAAAAACAAACCAGTTGGGTTTTAGTTGAAGTCAGAAGCAGCATCTGGTCTCTTTGCTCTCACAACGTCCAGAAGATGTTTGCAATGATGCTGGAGATATTTCCAATTCTAGCCGTCCTTACAGGTAAGAACAACAAACTCATTGAAATGGCAGCTGTTGAACTAAAAGAGCAGGTGAACCTGCCTGGCAAGCTAGGAGAACGTTCGAGATTTATCTCAGGATGGAATGAAAATCATGGCATTTTGTGGAAATCAGCAAGCTGAACACTTACTGGGAAGTTATTGCTGAAGAAGAGAATTCTACCTTTGGTAAATGAATGCTTTGCTCTACAACCAGGAAAAGGCAAAGAGCTCCCATGTAGAGCGTTTGGGTGTCTGGAAATTCAAGGTTAATTTTTCTCACATTTGGCTTTTGACTCACCTTGACAATAGCCCTGGGAAATGCTGCCTCAGCATCACCCCCACCAAAAAATTTTGGCAGATGCTTAACATTAAGCATGCAAATAATACTTTGGCTTTCCCTGAAGTTAAGTGAGGATGTAATACTTTGAGGAATCTAGGAATTCTATGGTATACTAAAGACAATGTATTATTGATGTTTCAAGGACATTTCATTGTGCTAAGCTTTATTTTTAATAAATACAGAAGCAGAGATTTTAAGTCTAATGCTCCACAGAGATGAGCAGCCTCTGTATCTACTAAGGAAAATGGCAGTTAGTTTCCATATTTTCTTTTCAAGATGCCAGAGAAATATTTTCAACAGTTGCTCCTGGTGTTTCAAGGTTATATCTCTCTCACACACAGAGAAATCCACAGATTTTTGCCTTAGAAATGAAAAGTAATTCAGAGTTAGCACCAATACTCTTAAAAATAATGTCCTCTAATTGTGAAGTTCTGGACTTAAGACAAGCAGTGTGTCCATACTGATGGCTGCCAAAGACTGGGGGGTTCTGAAGTGGCTCCGAAAAGTTCAGCAGACTTGGATTTACATCATGAGTGTTAAAACCTGCATAGGACTTCAGTGAAAGTGGGTGATTCCCAGTTAACTGCAATGACTTTCTCTGGAGCAAGAAAATAGTCTTACCATAATACTGATGAGTAACAGACAAGGATCAACTATTTTGAACAAGTTATGATCCTGTTCACACTAGCTTTTTTCAGTGAGTTACTTCTTACTCATGAACTTTTTTTCACTGAAACCAACAGGCCTGTACGTATGAAAAGGGATTATGAGTAAAAAACTATAAACAGTGAACTAAATGCAAAGCAAACCTGCCACTAACTTCTGTGATGAGAGAGCAGGCTCTGCGGGTCCAGTTCGCTTCATTCTGAGTCAAAAGCTCCATCTTACACTTAGTGATGGCTTGAAATAGCCTGGTTGGACAATGGAAGTTTGACAGGTTTTGGCTTTCTATTTTTCCTGGAGCTAAGCCTATTTCAACTAAAAGTATTTCTTAAAAATAAATACAGCTTTATGGAAAAGAGAATGCTTTGTGGAGTCATTTCTGCTAAAATAATTTCTTCTGGAAGAGCTTAAAACAGCCAGGCTCTGAGGCACTCCTGACTCCAAAACCAGAGAATGATGAAGGAAATATGTGGAGTGGATGATCAGAAAATGGATGTTTTTAATAGAATGACATTGTGTTGAAAGATCATAGCTTTAATCCTGTAAAGAGCAGAGAATAAATACATGTAAACCTGGAAGTAGTACTGTGGCAAGAAACTGTCATCCTCTGGCCAACTCGAATTCTTAAAGCTGAGAATGGTGAACTGAGAGATCTAAAATAATATTAGATGGCTTTTATATTAGATCTCAGTAAGGATTAAGCTACCGTGAACTCACAGGACAAGCAGGACTTGCAGCCAGCACTGGAATCCCCTCTTTCCCCAAAGCGTGTTTGACACATTTAGGTCAGCCTCCAGCCATTCCTGTGAGACTGTCTTCACATATAATGTAAATCTTGCTGTAGGTTAAACCTGCTAGCCACCATCATCCTAGCCACCACCAACATAGAAAATAGCTTATTCCCTTTTTCCTTGCAATGAACTTTACTACTGAAGCCATCAAACAAGGAAAACAGACCCTTTAAAAGTTCAGACTCTAGGTTCAGGTAGGTTTGCAGATTGTAGCAACTGATGAATCTGCAATAATGACGTGGTTAAAAATGTCAAGATTACATTTCTTGTTTAAACAATGCTTTCTGTATTTTGCTTTTACTGGGGGTTCTGCTCAAAAGCAGCACTCAAATATAAGATGCACATATATTCCAGTAAGAAGAATATTTTGTGTGTTTTGTCTCTGTGGTTCATATGTGCAGTAAGCCCCCACAAAAATAATAACAACTATAACAATAATTATAGTTATGATTATTACATTAAGTTCTCACCTTGCCTGTTTTGCATAGAAAGATCCAAAAGACTTACATTTTCCATCACATTCAAAAGAAATATATTCTCCTTCAGAATCTTTAGACAGTGGCTTTAAAACTGGACTCAGCAATCTAGCAAAACCCTGATTCAGACTTCTATTTTTGAGAGCTCTAGCTTTGTTGCTGTATGTCACCATTGCTGGCAAGTTACATGGAGGACAGAAACAGAAGAGTGCTGTAAAGATGGTGCTCGGTTCCTTTCATTTATACAGCTGTGTAGCCAGAACTGTTTGGAATGTCATGGGAGAAGGCTCACAAGTTATATTTGCTCCCTTTTTGCTTTGAGCACAACAGAAAGAGTTGATCAAAATATCACAGGATTTCTCACAACCCACATAATCAAAGCAGTTCCAAAAAGCTTAGTGTGATGTTTCCAGTGTAAAAGCACTGGAATAGAACAGCTTCTGCATGTAAGCCCTAAGAAACTTAACGAAAAGCCAAGCAATTAGCAAAAGAAAAACAAAGAAAGGCTGCTGGGCTCCGGGGAACCAGGCAGTGCCACTGAGTCCAGGTCAGAACTAAGAACCTGTGAAGACACAAAACTGTAGGAGATCATGATCCATGGTAAAGGAGATCAGACATCTAAAGGAATAACTGAAAAAAAAAAAAAAAGCCAGGAAGGGTATAGAAGACAGCTAGAGACCACTGAGAACGAGAGTGTGAGGTACAGCAGAGCCCTGGAAGTGCCGGAGAAAGGTTTGGTTTAGCCGCAGGGTCTTAGTGAGAAGACAAGTTTCTGCCAATGAGAACAAGTGTGTGTTAGGAACTCTGCTTTTTCAGAGTATTATTTGTTCTAAGGGCACATGTATTCAGAGGATTTGTTTGCTTGTTAGCTTTCAACCAGTCCCAGCTTGTTGTCACTAAAATTTCCCCACAAAGCCCCAGGGAAACTGTAGTGCAAAGGAGACTGACTGGACACATCCTATGAGTTTCTTAAGGTAACCCAGGGAGCAAGGCAGTCCTAAAGGGCTCCCAGGGTCAGTCCCAGCTCATCTCTCCTCACCACACTTACTGCCCACAGGCCACGTCAGCACTGTCGTGGTGACCATCCCGGAGAAGACAGTGAACGTCACTACAGGTGGAAATGCAACCCTCCTCTGTACCTACACGACTTCTGGACTGCTGGGAAATTTCTTTATTCAGTGGAGCTTCTACAGTGCCAAGGAGAGCCAACTGCATACTGTAAGACACTGATTCTTTATTAATATGAAGTTATAGTTAAGATATCCTTAAGTCCTCAAAGAAACCTGTTACATTTGATAGTGTTATCCTCACTACAGACCAGGGAGGCAAGTGATGTTGGTGTTGCCAGTCTAAAGACAAGGGACTGGGGTGCGATGAAATTTAGGGACAGATGCACACAGTTATCTAGTCTCCTAGCTCCTACTGGCATGACTGAACTCCCTTAGAAACTGATGAGAAGGTACAAAAGGGATTCAGATGCTCAAGTGACTTGCTCCACGTCACACAGGAAGTGTGAAGCAGAGCAAACACCAGGTGTCCAAAAATCACGCAAGCTCCTGGAGCAGCTCCCTTTTCTCTTGTCTGGCAGATATTTCCTGCCATTGTGAAGGCTGCTTTCCTGGTGAGACGCCCTTGCCTATGACAATGTGTCCCCTATTTAAGGGTCAAACCAGAGCTCCTTGACTCAGATGCCATCACTGCTATTAGGTGGCTCAGTGAGAGGAGCAGTGTGCAACAAGAGGCTTTCAGTGCAAAACAAGCAGCAAATATTCTGGCAGGACTCTCTAGAACGTTGTCACAGCAGGAAATCTGCCACAGCAAACTAGCCTTGGTATTTTGCAGCATCCCATGGGTGTCATTGTAGCAGAACAATTACAGATCAAAGGCACATGTTCCCTGCCCTTCCAGAGACCCTGAAAGGCAGCAGAGGCAAACAGTATCTCCCCTCAGGGGTATTACGAGATCATATGGCAGCTAGAGTATCAGCTCTGACACAGCTTCGGGGCTGTGAAGGACACCAAGTGCTAGACAGCTACATGCTATAACCACTGCCCAAGCTTCTTTCATCTGGCTGTAAAGACCTTGCAAAGCAGCCTAGTCTGCCTGGAAAGAGTCAGAGATGGGATGTGTAACTTCCTGTAACTCCAACTACTACCCAGACTTCAAGACCTATCAGTCAATCTTACATTTTGGTGAGAAAATGAATCCATGGATCTCACTCCCAGCACAACACACAGGGTGTGAGTTCCCATCAGCTCAGTCCTGACAGGTTCTGAGCAATCAGCAACACCATCCTTTATTAGAAGAATGCTGATTAGAGGTGCAAGTACATCCTTGAAGATGACTGGCTTTTTTTTCCATGCCCTGGCATTGCCTGTTAGACAATCAGTCCCTTTTCTTTTCCCTTTAACATTTTTTTTTTCTAAATGTCAATCCTCCTGCCTGGTGATTCACCTGAGAGTTGATGTAAAAAGACAGGACTTCCACACTGATGATATTCTTGCCATGTTCATCACTTTCCTAATAATATTACGTTAGGACATTTGCCACTGCTGATGGAGTTATATCTTTCATTTGGTTTATCAATTATAGGAGAATTAGACTGCCTGTAATTTTCAGAATGGATAATTTGTCATATATTTGGCACTGAACAGCAACAAACAGTATGTAAGAAATAGCAATTCAATGTAAGACAGAAGTGCTCACCCTCCTGCAATATATCATAACCACAGGTAATGCCTGCATCAGTGCTAAGTACAAACACCGGGCCCGTCCCATATTCTGGCTCTAGCTGATTGCCAGACCCACACACACACACACCCCCTTGCCTGACTAATTGTATGAATAGCTATTACTCAACATTTGCTTTTTACAAGTGAAAACTGTTTTATTAAGTGAAGAATTATTCATAAAAGGGTAGCTGCAGTTTTCCTAAGTCTGGTGTATCTAGTACCATATATTATAATTTTGATTCAGTATGTTAGTTACATGACAAATTTTAATCACTTCTTCCGGTGGGAAGTACAGGACTGAGATTGGATCAAGCTCATCTTGGTTCATCAGATTTGGCTAGGATCTCTCTGGCTTACTTGTGTCAAATTTTCCACATTGCAGGACAATACATGCAGAACACTTTCAGTTTGCAGTTGCAAGTATTCTAGAGGGAGAAGCAGTTTTGAGATATCCAGGAGGGGAAAACCATTTGCAAACTGTGACCAATGATGAGGAAATACCCCCTGAGGATTATAATCATAAAATCCTGTGGGTGGTTCAGAATATGTTCAAGGAGAATTAACTGTTGTGAGGCTACCAAATGTCAGCAAACCTTATGGATCAATCCCTTCAGCACTCCCTGCTGGCTTCTGCAGCTCCTGCTGCAGGCAATTGGAAAGCCATGCCTGCAAGGAGTGAAAGGAACACCACTGGGAAACACTGCATCTGGGCTTTGCCCTATCTGAAATTAATTTCACAGTAAATTCACTTCCACCCTGCAACACACGCATTTATAATGGATGATTTGCATTTTCATTAAATAAGGGCAGTTCAGTTTGGAAAGGTCATGGCTTAGGGACTAATACTGTCCTCCTTGAATATGGAAGTAAAATTTCCTTTTGCTGAAGCACTAGTTAGCCTTGGCTCATATACTGGATGAGGCTTGGAGAATATCCTTCTGCTCCTCTGAGCCTCTAGATGTGCCTGGAGGGTGCATGTATGTGAAGGGCTGTAGGGCTGAGGCATTACCTTTTCAAAATGCTTTCAGCAACCCATTCAGTCCTGTATTACTTGTCCCTGTGTCCTTTTACAACAGCACGGCAATTCCGTACCATTTTGTACCTACTCATGATAAAATGAATTGTGTTAATGCAAACACTGGGAAGGAAGGGCTGTGACTGCTTGTGGAAAACATGGTTTAAGAATCAGAGAATCAGGGAATCATAAAGGTTAGAAAAGATCTCCAAGATCATCAAGTCCAACCATCAACCCAACACCCTCAGGCCACTAAAGCATGTCACAAAGTCCCACATTTACATGTTTTTTTCAATGCCTCCAGGGATGGCGACTACACCACCTCCCTAGGCAGCTTCTGCCAATGCCTAACAACTCTTTCAGTGAAGAAATTTTTCCTAATATCCAACCTAAACCTCCCCTGGCACAACTTGAGGCCATTTCCTCTTGTCCTATGACTAGCTACTCAGCAGAAGAGACCAACCCCTACCTCGCTCCAACCTCCTTTCAGGGAGTTGTAGAGAAGTTACCCAACACAGCTGAACATGATTTTCAGCTGCCCTCTGAGCCCAAAGCAATATGAGGTTGCTAAGTCAGGCTTCTGACTTTGGAGTTTCAGAAAGGATTGAGTGCCCGAAAGCAGGCACATTTTTCTCCTGCAAGTTTAAACAAAAAATAATCTCTTTCTACAAACCTGGCTTTGCCCTGGTTGCTTGGCACGTAGTTGAAGTTTCACATTTCGTTCCAAGCAGGAAATATATGCATGGTAATGGAGGAGATTGCCGACTTTGCCTTTCATTGTTTAAAGAATACTAAAATGCCAGTAAAAAGTATATTTAATAAGTTGTAAGATGACAAAACAACTGAATTGAAAAGGCTGGACCTTACCTTACTGAATACTAGAATAGCAGCTTGCATTTTAAGTGGGATAAAACTATTTCTTTTTATGAGACATGTAAATTCTTCTCAAATGTTAGTAAAAAATTAAACAAACAAACAGGCAAATGCTTCCTTATAAATGGTATAAATTGTCCCTGAAAAGGTTTGTTGAGAATTCTGGCCTCATTCAGAATTTGCCATTTTTTTCAGTAACTAAATGTCTAACATTTTCAGCTTCCATTTTTTAAAGTAGAATAATTCTGCCAAATATTTCAAAGAGACAAGACTTACAATTAAAAATAAAAAAATAAATGCAAAAAAGACATCACCTGCTACAATTTTAAATATTCCTGACATCTTAGCTAATGTTAAATGCCTCACTGACCAGATGTGTAGTATATTCACAATAAGAAGATTAAGCAGAGGTTCTCCATAAGAAATATGAGGAGGGGAGGAAAATCTTAGTTCTAATAAATAATGTTTATTTACACACTTGAGAATATGGCCCTTTCTCTCTACAGTGGCAGCAAATCATAGAGCAAACTGTAGAACATCAGATTTAATTAAGGCAAATATATGTCATTGAAATACTTTTGGCTTGAAGAATTAATGAATGTGAGCTTTAAGTTACTAGATTTTAGGACATAATATATAATAAGCACAGAAGGCATTTTAAGAACCCTTTTTAACAGGAATGTCAGTGTTTTACACTGCCACTTATATTATGGATTTTGCAGTGTTTTGAGTTATCTAGGCTCAGGTACAGTCCTGTCTGGAATGAAATCAGTAACAGCAGGATCAGGTCTAGTGGCAGTGTAAATTTAATGTCGCAGAGTATTCAGCAACAGATTCTCCCTTGCCCCAAGGTGGGACAGTGCTCTCTATCACTTCTCAGACCTGATGCAGATCTGTCTCCCAGCACTGAAGCTGGCTGATGTCTTCTGCTGTTTGTTCTGGTGTTTTCATGTCCTGTTCTGCACTGCCCACCTCACGCAATGCTGGTGCAGGTGCTCAATAGTTAAAAGTCAAGGCAGTTACACCAAGGGGGAGGAAATACCACAGACAGGCTGTTCACAGGCAGGGCGATGAAAAGGGAGCAGCAAACAGCAGGGTGGCAGGTGTTCACAGTGCTGGTTTGAAGGCAGTGCAGCTATGCACACAGCCTGGAGAAGAGGAGGCTGAGGGGAGACCTCATCGCTCTCTTCAGCTACTTGAAAGATCATTCTAGGGAGGCGGGTGTTGGCCTCTTCTCCCTTGTGACTAGTGACAGGACTAGAGGGAATGGGCTTAAGTTGTGCCAGGGTAGGTTCAGATTGGATATTAGGAAGAATTTCTTTACTGAAAGAGTGGTGAGATATTGGAATAGGCTTCCCAGGGAGGTGGTGGAGTCACCATCCCTGGAGGTTTTTAAGAAGAGGATAGATGTGTTTCTTCAGGGGATGATTTAGGGATAAGAGTAGTGTAGGGCTATCGGTTGGACTAGATGATCTTGAGGGTCCTTTCCAACCATAATGATTCTGTGATTCTGTAATTCTAGTACTGAACTATATTTTACAAATAGGCAAACTGAGGCAAACACTACTAATTTGGCTTACCCAGGGTAAAGAGTCCCTCACAGCCTGGCCTGATTCATAAGGTAAAGGCTCAGCTCCTGCTCAGATCTAACTCTGTGCTTCATTTTGTGCTCTGAGTCACTCAGCTAGCCTTGGTGAGTGACTTAGCCTTGCACCTAAGTAAATGTTTGAAGGACTGAAGCCTGCTGTTGACTCTGCTCAGGCAAAGCTACCACCTTGCAAAGCTAAATACAACAGCTGAACCTAAGCAGGGCCACACCTTGAGCCTCCATCCCAGGCCACCCACAGTTAAAGTAAGTGCCGTTATCAGAGACGCTGCATGGCTACCCAAGGTATACCTAGGGCAGAATTCCTGATGGAAATTTTAAGTTCACTAGATGAGTACAGGTCATGAATGGCTGCTACTTGTAAAAGAAACTGAATTATTGGTAGACTTCTCATGAAAATGTTCTCTAAAGAAAACCCAGCATGAAGTATTTGCCAATAGTGACATTGACACTGCTTTGGTAAAAGTGATGGGCAATTGAGAGGGAAGGTGTTAGCAGCATGTAAGAGCAATATCTGCCATTTGTTTCATGTATTGCCTTTCACTCTGCCAGAGACCTGTATTTTTCTCGTATCTGTACTTCCGAGAAAGTGTCACTTAGTGGATAGGGGCAAGGAGGGTTTCACTGACTGCATGCCATAGGGAAGAGGAAGATGGCACTGTTCCCTTTGAGAAGTCTACCCATGTCCTTACACCCAGCCCTGCAGGTCTGAGAGGTCACTTTGTAAAATCTTCACAGCAGTGAGCAGGCTTGTGTCAGGAATGGAGACAGGGTGGTGGAGTCCAAGAAGGAAAGAGATCACACACAGAGCCACAGAATCATTAAGGTTGGAAGAGACCTCTAAGGTCATCAAGTCCAACTGTCAACTTATCACCACCATGCCACTAAACCATGTCCCTAAGTACCACATCTATATGTTTTTAAATACCTCCAGGGATGGTAATGATTTTACTGCTGTCCAATCTAAACCTCCCCTGGATGCAGAAAGAACAATCCAAGTGCAACTGTGTCTGCTCCTTTCACCCTGAAACCCCAAATTCAGATTACCAGAAGTCCCAAGGCCAGCACAATTCTGCCGCCCAGCACAAAGCAAGACACAGGCATAGGCACTGGGCTACCACATGAGAACAGAGGCTAACCAGCCCTGCAAGTGTGGGGCTCCCATAAAAACTACTGAAAGAGTAAACTCCTCCCCATACAGTATGAGTAGTTTCTGAGACTCCATCACACACTGTCAAGCCGCAGAGAACTGAGATCATGGTGCTGCAGAGGCAGTCAGTGCTGCAAGGGACACTAGCTTGGAGCAGAGCAGTCTGTTTCAGCACACAGTTGAAGATAAGCCTGTGCAAAGCACCTCCCAAAGCACTACAGGAAAACTTCCTGAAAAGGGCCTCTCTGACAGCTGAGCATTTCTTTTTGCCTAGAGTTGATTTTTTTAAAATGAGTTTTATCTAGCACTAGGCACTTAAAAGGAATAGCTTCATGGAAAGCAGAGGAAACACCTCCAATGCAGAGAAACAGAGACCCTCTTGTCATGTCATTGCAGTCAGAGTGACTCCCTGGATGTCACTGGGATTACTGTGGACTCCCTGGGGTGATCTGTGGCACTGGGCGCCAGTCTGCAGAGCGAAGATAAAATAAACTGCTACACTGAAGCAAACAACAGTGAGAACACAGAAAAGTGGAGACAAGTAGAAAATGATCAGGTCACAACCAGTGTGTTTGGAGCAAACATTAGACTTAAACCATAGTTTGCCTAATTTTAGGTTAAAATTAGAAATAAAATTGTACTGCATCTCTGAAAGGGTTGAGACATTTTCTGCTGAACATGAGGCACTCTGCCCTTGTGAACAGCAATGCCAGTACTGATGGGGAGCTGTGCAGAGAAGAGGCTCTTTGACTTTGGGGGAACATTTAAAGTCTCATTTAACTCTCAGATCAGCACATTTTTACTCAAATACAGCGTTCCCCGTGTCATGGTATTCTGAGTATGGATGAAAAGTCAGTCAGTCAATGTCAAAAGATGGTGTATGTGACAGATGCACGGGCAAGATGTAGCTGGAGACACAAGGTAAGAAAAAAAATCCCCACACTCTTAAGGGGAAAAAAAGAGCTAAAGAGTTTCTACTACATCTATGCTACTGTGAGACCTGTAATCAAGTTCTGCATTAAAATCTTAAAAGCAGCACGACTGAGATAAGCTGTATCAGATGCATCATTCAGAATGTGTAACTCACCCTATTTTTATTGCATTTTCCTCTATCAAAATTATTATGGATGTACCTGTTGTTCTTTTTTTTCCCACAGCTATTCTAGGTGGCTGAACCAGCACCTTCAGAAATATTCTACCCAAAGGGTATCTGAAGGTTATGTCCACACACCAGGAGCCTCTGGGCTTAATGTGAAGAAGCCTGGATAGCCCAAATTTGGGGCTACATATTTACATAACAACAACAAAAAAAATCCTGGATCTCCTTTCTAGTCTCTAACAACATTTTGATGTGATGGATACAGAGGGATGGATGCTAAGCTTCCTGCTGAACTGGCTTCCTCAGCTGTCAGCTCAACGTCCCTGCCATAATCCATTCCAAACTCTCTTTGACTGCAGAGGAATTCCTCCACTATGAACTACAGGGTACAACCCAGTGTAAATTGAGGTCTAATAATTACTGAAGAGAAGACCAAATACACTGAGAAAACATGCTTGTGCTTGTTGCACTGTAGAAATTATTCACTAATTGTTCAGCCACAAGAATGATACTGTGAGAACATGAAAGAGCTGCTCCTCTAAAGTATTTTGCACTAGTTAAAAGCTGCTGAATGATTAATCCTCTAAAGGCTTCTGCCTCCATCCCTTTCTTCTTCTACCAGTGCATAACTGTGACAAGACGCTTCTAGTCATTATTAACATCCTTGATTACCCATGCAAAACCCCCAGTATTGCAGGGCAGAATATCCCTACTGCAGTCTGGCAGATGAGAGTTTTGACAGAAATGTGTGAAAAGAAGCTATGGATGAAAAAAGGTGTTTGGGGCCAGATTCAGTTGCATGACACACATCAAAGAAACCAATGCATGTGTGAGCATTTGCTTTCTTATCTAGCTGAGTTCAGAATCTGAGCCTTAGGCTTTAATTAACACTTTGAGTGTGCTGTATTTGTTCTCTAATTAGATGGTAAGATGCTTAAGGGAGTGATGAACATTTTTTCCCCCTGTTACTTTATAAATTCTGTCTGTGCTCAGAATTCAAAAAGAGATGATGATCTCAAACCAGCCAAGTTGATAATAACATCCTCCTTTGCATTCCTGGGTGAGAAAGAGAGTAATGGTTCTTCTAGTAGCCCGAGAAAATGTCAAACAGAAAACGATGAAACAAGCCAAGGACAGGGCCCTCTGAACACCCGAGCTTTGCGGCTCTCCAGGCAAAGAATGTGATTCAGATGCTGAGCACAGCGGCCTGGAGAAACATCATCAAACAGGATGCTATAGCCTTGCATCTGCTAGTGGGGGAAAGTGAGAAGGAGCTGGGGAAAGGAAGACAGATACAGGAATGGAAGTCATGTCCTGAAACTAGCCCCCAGTCAGGAAAGTGACACTTCTGTGAAGATTAAGTGGGACACTTTGCAACACATCTTCAAGTACATCCCATCTTAGAATTTCAATATCCATATGTACTAGGCCTGTACAGCAATGTGATGCAATGATACCAGGAGGTGGAGGGTGAGAGGAATATAGATCTGGAAATTATGAATGAGTCCATCCAAAAACATTTGAAAGACATATTTATGCAAATTCTAGTATGTATTTGTCCTGCCCCAAGAAGAAAGGAAGCAGATGGAAGCATGTTTCTTTTAATTTACTGCCTGCTTTTTCACACACAACCTCCACCCCCTAAGGAAAAAGATCTTTCTATAGAAGTTGTACAAAGAAAACCTGTAGGTGGGTTCCTCACTCTCTGCCAACATCTGGCAGCCTTTGAAAATCCTCAACTCAGCATCAGCTTCGCCAACTGCTTCCTCTGCAGGGAAATACTTTTCTCACCATCATACTAGATGAGGAGCAGTCTTCCCACAAGTCAGGATAAAGGAGAAGAAAAGGACATGTGATTTCATGTACCAAATCCTTCAGAACTGGGGACACAAATAGTCCTATCTCCAGCATTTAGAGTGCACTGAGATCACCAAGATTTTCTTCCAAATGAGTATGATCATTCCCAACTCCCTGTGTTGCTTGTAGCCCAGCTCCCCCAAACAGGTACATGAATAATTGACTCAACTGCCTCGGAAGCCTATGAGGCTAAATCCTTTTCTTGGTTGCAGCAGAAACTGTGACTGTGGCAATGCAGAGTAACTACATCACTGCCTTAGAAAGCCAAGAGGGATGGCTGATGACATGAGCAGCTTCAGGTACTCCCTGGCCCCCACGTTGAATTAGCAACTAAATTGCAATGCTTTCTAAGGTCAGGGAGATGTTTTTCTGGGTAACTTAGCTGTTTCACAGAAACTGGTGTTTCAGATTGTGGAATTACTAGGGACAACATTTTTAGGAGTGATAATGTCTGTTCTTTTTTCTGTCAGTTGTTTGATTAGTCATCCCAGGCAGCTGCTCCCATGAAATGTGAAAAGGGACCATTATATAAAATCTTGCCTGAGCAAACTAGCTGGAAAAGAGAAGCAGCTAGAAGACCATTACTGAATCCTCAATGTTGTTTTTACACTGGTAAATCACTGACGTCACTACAGCAGCTCATGAGTTGCTTGAGGACATACAAAGCTTGTTTTTTCAAGAGAAGCACAGCAGATTTCTTTCCTCTTTTTTTTTAACACTCAAGATGTTGCACTTTAAATATATTTATCACATAAAATTAAAAAGGCTTCCAGGAAAAGTCTACCATTGACTAAATTTACAGTTTTTCTATGCAGACATTTTAGGGACATTTTAGGCAAAAAGGAAAGAAATGTCAATGAGATGTGCATCTGTAAGAGGGAATATTAGATGCCAGTAGCCCAAAATTAAAGTTTTCTGTATCTTCAACAGAAACCAAGTTTTTCACTTTTGAAACTGAACAGGAACATTTTTGCAAAGATTTAAATATCAGCTTTTTGAAAGGCACAAACACAAGCTTTTCAAGGACTGTGTAAAACCACTTTGGACAATACCTGTTTTGAGTGTATTGTTTAAAATGGGCTATGAATTCACAGCCAATTAACACAAACACGTTCCTTTTAAATGAAATTTCCTGTGTACACAATCCAACCATACCTCTGGGACCAGATAGACAGTCAGTAATTAATCACAACGTTACTCAGCCTTTTTGGTGTCTATCACTTTCCTTCAGGCAATAAACTTCAGAGCTAGTGAGATAAGCATCATGTAGGAGTACAACAGAACAGGCAGAAGCCTGCAGAGGAACTGAATGCATTTCCTTAAGATGTTCCACTGCCTTTATGTTCATAGTAGAAAAAAAAAATAACCCAGAAAGATTCTGTTCAAATCCACATTTAAATGGATTTAAATATTTTCAATTTCAACAAATATTTTCTGCTGTGTTGACACCTGCTTCAGATGTAGCAGTGTAGACAAAATATTTTATCTGCACACACGCAAAAAACACGGGTGATTAATTTTTCACATAAATCCACCCTGACTTCAGATCAAATACAGCAAGGACCATTTGCTCCCCTATAATGTTTACTGCCTTACTGCATTTAAAATTCATTGGAGTGCCAGCCCTGTTTCCCAGGAACATGTGCTATAGCTAAGCTAGGGCTCAGTGGGCAGCTTCTGCTACTGTTTACTTTTACATAAATCCCAGATCACTCTAAGAGAGACTGAGTAGAATTTAGCCCCTTTTTGAGTAAGCAGGTCTTTTAGTAGGATATAATGGGCCTGCCTCTCCTCTCATGCTGCTGCAAGTCATGCATTACTTCATTTGAGTCATTATACAACTTAATTTCACATTAGTGTACGGAGCTGATAGAAGCTCTTTCCCTACACCACTTAGATGCAGTCAGTTGAGAGCAGATGCAAATCTAGCCCATCACTGACTGCTGAGATCCATCCAGGAACCCTATCTTAAGAAAAATTTGAAGTCAGAAGTCACACTTCTTGTAACTTTTGATTCTTGCAAAGAACAGTCTATGACATTGTTGTTGCTCATACTTGGATAAATGTAGAGAGACAAGCACGGCCACTGTGTTTCTGTAATTACAGGTAGATTAGGGTTCTGATGAGTGATTCGCTTCAATCAGGTTCCCTCTTTTGAACACCCTCCTTCTTTGGGGAATACCAGGGGGTGCATCCAACTCTGGTTTTCCAACACAAGTCTCCCTCTAGACAGCTGCAAAGCATAACATTAGTTTTAAAACCAATGTTATTGCATGCAAACTGGAACAATGGAAACTGGGGAGTCCATCCAGCTCTTCAGCCGACTTCCTAACCTAGCCTGCCGCCGTGCTAACACTGGACCTCCAAAGCTTCCTCACTGCAACACCAATTTTCCACGTGTTGGCAATGAAGTAGTGTAGCTGTGGTGTTCAGAGCCTTGCACCAATTGTACCTGGTGTTTGTAATCCTGAAGCAGGGAAAGATAAAGTCTGCCTGAAAAGTAGGCAGAATTGCACTTGAGATGGGGCCAAGCTGCAGTACCAGAGCTGCTGGTGCTGTGCAGTCTGGGTTCTGACCTTCATTTCAAAGTCTTATCATTGCATGAACTAGCTGTGCTCTGGCAGTTTTGGGGTGTAGCATGCCTTAAGCTAATAAAGCCTTTCAGATAACACTGCTTAAAGACTTCAGTCAACACTATCAGGGTGGATAAACAGAATTAAGAATAAATATTCTTGATTCAAAATGCAATCAGTTGATCCGCAAAGTAAAGCAAATTATATACTTCTTGCTTGGGGATCTGCAGTGTCCCTAAGGGCAGGAAACTTTGACCAAAAGGAAATGTTGATAGTAGTCAGGTATGAATAGCATCTCATGGGAGTCTGTGAAGCTTTTTCCTACCAGCATTTCTCAGCTATTCCCGTTAAAAACCATGCTGTTAGTCCAACTTCAATAAAAACATTTACACTGCTGATTCTGGAATACCGTCAGTAGGAATGATGTTAGATCTATCTGGGTACCAACCTGTAATTCTATATGGTTAACCCTCAGCAGTTTAAGAAAATGACTAAGTGTGCTGGAATTATTGACTTTGCCTAGACAATGGAGTTTGTCCATGTGGACACTGGGGAAAATATTGCCTATGTCAAGTACTATCACTTTTACACAACACTATCATTGATGTCTGAGAATTAACATTCCATAGTTTTCAACATTAGCTTTGTTCTTTCAGATCTTGGTTTCACAGCAGGGCTAGACTGGACAGAGTGCGTGTACTGCTTCAGAACTATTATATTTACCCCAGGGCAGATTTACCACTGCACTTCCTAAACAGGCTCAAGGCCCAAGCATTAGACTTACCGATCAGGCTCCAGAATGAACCCAATTCTCCCTCTCCTCTCAGTCTACAGGTTTGGGCTCATAAGCTTACGAGGCCAATTCTAATCTCACAGTGCTGTTAAGTACAATTGATGCTACTGAAGTCACTGAATTCAGTCAATGTTAAACAGCAAATTCTTATTTGGGAGGAAATGACTCATTCCTTAAAGACATTTATCTTTACTATGTCTATAATTCTGCAAAACCTTTTACTGTTCAGTAAAAGGGCAACTTCTTGATCTGAAACAGGTGCCCCTCCAACCACTGAGGCCAATAGATATTTCTGACTTCCACTCAAAAAACCAAAATAGCTCATGACACTATCTCTGACCCTGATTATACAAACAAGGAAAACAGCATGGTTGCTCTAATTGCATGGGTGATGATTCTGCTGGTGTTCTTGCACTGCATTTTTATTGCTTCCAAATTTACTGCAAATAGATCAGGTGCCTTGTTCACTTAGACCTATGTCTTGCAGATTCATTTCAGTTCTCTGTCAGCTAAATTCTCTATTTGAAAACCTCTGCAGCCACCCACTTTTTGCAAAGACAGGTCCATTCTTGTCACAATCTTCTACTGAGCTGCTTATTAATGATATCACAAATTATCGGTGCTTCAATTAGTACTACTATTCACTGTGTACAACTTAGCATTTTTCCGCAGAATTTTCATATGATGGTCAATGGTCTCACCTTTGTTTTTGCCAATGCATCACTCTGTGACAGGAGTATCCACAAAGAACTAATTCACACAATTCAAAAATCCCATTTCATATAAGCTTGTCTTTTAAGATCCACTAGAAACATATATTCAAATGTAGCATGTTTTCACCTCTGCTTTCTCAGGGGAGGGGGCAAAAAGGGGTGACATTGCTTGGGTTAATCAGAAATCAACCATATTTCAACTATGAGTACCAAGTAAAGCAGCAGTAAGATCTCTTGTTACTAAACTAACAATTGATTCTTCATCACAGATCTATTATTATTCAGGAGGCCAGGCTTACAGCTATGGAGAGTTTAAGAACAGGATAACAGCTGCAACAGGTCCAGGGAATGCATCGATAACAATCTCCAACATGCAGCCCTCAGACACTGGGTCCTACACCTGTGAAGTTTTCAGCCCAGAGGGTGACGCTGGTCAGAGTCAAAAATCTGTGATTGTCAGTGTTCTTGGTAAGGCTCTTTCCTCTCTACTGCTGTATTATAGTTTTCTTCCCTTATTATGAAACACTGAATCCAAGGCTCAAAATGTGTAGGACCAGAGGCAATAACAGAACGTGATAAACAAGGCCCATGATGCAGAGAAAGGGCTCAGCGGTGACTGCCGCAGAGGTTTCTCCCCAGGGCTCTAGAGGCTGGCAGAGCCTGTGGTGCCCTCTAGCTTCCACACTCAGCAGATATCCTTCCTCGAGCTACAGAAAAATCCCCTTCTCCAACCAGTGGCTTTCAGATTCACTTTGTGCTCTTAAAAAGCTACCTAATGTCAGCAGGTAAGAGGGTAGCTAGAATTACCCAACTTCACAACACTTTTCATATTGGAAAACAAAGTGATACTAACTTTGATTAAAATAAAAAGCCCTTTTAGCTAGGAGCAACAACCTCTTCCTGAAGCTAGGACTTTTAGAATAACCCAGCCTCAGCAAATACCAAAATTTTACTAATTTTACCTAATGCTGGTCATGGTGACTTGTGTAAACCTAGGGAACGGCAGCAGTAAAGCCCAAGGGTTCTGGCTCACCCCCATTCCCAGAAACTCGAGAAACTTAGGATGTTTTAGATGGAAGTAGTACAAAGTCTGTTTTGGATGGAAGAAAGCAATAGTTCAACCATGAACAGGTAGGACAGAAAGGATGAAAAGCTGTGCAATGAGAGATTTTACTTCCTAATGAGATAAAAGTTTGCACTAGGCCCATGTAACCATTGCTTTTATACTGAGAATTCATATCTGGGCAGAGTGACAAATTAAAGTCATAAGAAAATGTGACTCCAACATCACATGCCTGCCTGCCAGGGATAAGAAAAAGACACATCTAAACTCAGTCCCTGAAAAATCAAAGTACTACTGTTGATTCTCATCTAAAATTCCTCAAACAAATATAAATCTTGCAGCAGTTGACTAAGAGATTTTACTTTTCACATGAAAACCAAGAAAGGTGGTTCATTTATGCACACACAATTGGGCAGCGTTCATTGTTGAGACAGTTTCACTGACAATACTTTAAAGAACTACAATAGCATATCTGTAGGTAGGAAATGAAAACTAACAGGTGTAAGAGAAAATCTTCTGTGTGCAAAGTTAGTATATGCTATCAAAACAGATATATTTTTAAAAACAAGTGTATTTACTTCCTCGACAACTGCAATATACTGAAAAATCAGGCCTTGACCCTCTCTCTTGATGTGGAAAAGTTCCTGCTGTATCCCTAAAGAAAATGATGCTGCTATGCAGCAGAATGGGGTATGATGAACAGTGACTGGCACATTATAATTAAAGTAATTGATAGTCTTCATCTCAACACCTCCATAATAATATGTAGTATGCAAATGGAAGAAAAAATAATAAAAATGTATCCTAGGCCATGTACATATATTAAATATTACTCAGATCTTTACAGGAGAGCCTTTGGCCAGATCATAAACAAGACTACTCTTGGCGGGCAATCTGTAGATGAGGTTCAACTCTTTACTCAAGGTGGATGCTTGCAGCCCTGGGTACATACTCACGATGTGTCTGTTCTCCCCACTGTTATTTTGCAGTCAAACCATCAGCTCCTTTCTGCAAAGTAGAAGGCACACCTGAAAAAGGGCATCTAATCTACCTCTTATGCAAATGTGAAGAAGGATTGCCTCGCCCTACCTACCACTGGTACAAAGTTGATGAGAACAGCCTCAAGCCTGTGACTGAACAATTCAGTACGTAACTACAGGACTATTATACCATCTTCAAGATCTGGAATTCCTTCGAAGCTGCCATTTCAAACACTATGTTTCACATAGGGTAGTTAAAACATCCTCCTCTTCTGAGGGTTAATGTCACAAGATAACATTTTTACTTACTCAAATTGACCTATAGCTGTCACAAACACAGGACCTTTTTTTCTGTTTGTCCTAATAAAAATTGTGTGGCATGTTAAAAGTCTTGGCTAGGCCATTACTTTAAATCATTAAAATGGGAGAAATGTTTAAGTCTTTACTTCTCCCTTCCCTCAGAATTCTGAGTGAACTTAGAACAAATCAGGTCAATTTGTCATTCAGGTGCTAAGATTTCCATCCCGAAAAATCTTTAATACCTGTTACCTTTTTATTCATGAAGTCACACTGACAATAATGTCAATGCAGATAAAACATCAGACAGACTGATCTGCAGAGTAGGGTCCTACTTCTCATGTTCTAATACACTCCTGCAGAATCAACTGTAGTAGTTCTCAAGGAAGGGAAATGGGTTTTATTTAAACAAATAAGACTGAAAAACCCCAACCAACAAATAAATGAATAATCAGAGAAGCCTGTTTCTAATTTCTTAATATCTCTTGGTGTTACCAACTAAAAAAAAACCCATTTGCCTCTACAGTACACAAAGGGTAACCTGTACCTGCTCTCTGCTCCTCACAGATCCCAACACTGGCATTCTTTACATTGGCAATCTCACCACCTTTGAAACTGGGTATTACCGCTGCATAGCCAGCAACGTCCTGGGGAACAGCACCTGTGAGCTTGACCTAACTGCAAAGCGTAAGTTTAATGCATGAAAGTAATCACATAGTTGATGTATGACATGCACAGTTTGCAGGAAAATACTCTAATGACTTAAAAGCATAGATTTATTTGAAGTAAGAACACAACAGGCTTTGGAAAGCTCCAGAGTTTTCATCCAGCCATGCCCAGAATTTACAGTGAACTAGACAACTAATTTAACAGCTTTATTTCCCACTGGGTGCAGAAGCTGAACCTGGCTCTGACTGCAGAGCCTTTACGGAGAACTGACAGACAGAGTTCAGAGCAATTTCTTCCAGCCAACAGTTCTACTGAGGTCCCTGCACTGAAAATTGGTAGTACAAAGACTGGGGCACTGTAGATGTGACCACTAGCTGAAAACACTGCAGTCACGGAAAAATATCTTGTTCTAACTGCCCTCAAGCAGTGATCAACCTTACCCTGACCGTTCTTGAGCAGGGGTCAACCACATCTACATGCAACCAGTAACACTTAAGAAGAGCCAAGCATATGTTGTAACTAGCCACAAGTGATGTCCCTGAAATGGTCACTCGATTACTCAGAGGTCTGTAAAATGAAAATTGCAGGTATGAGCTAGCAGCTGTACTGAAAACAGAAGGTTTTGGGGGGCTTACAAATGATCACAACATACATCAGACAGCTGAAAGGCAGAGATAAAGGCAACCTGAATTTCAGAATTTGTTGGCAAGGACTGAAGAGCAAGGGCTTTCAACCACTGCCACAGCCTAGTATTTCCCTTAGCCAGGCATAAACATAGGATTTCTTGGGCTAGGGAGCTAACCAACAAGAAAGCAAGCAGCAAGGTCACAAAAGCACTTCTCTCTTTCCTAGAGAATCCTTGGCCTCCCTCCTGGAAATACAGCTGTCACTCAATTTGTTAGTTCTTTGAATCTGATGTCTTCTTTCTGCTAAAGATTCCTCCACTAAACTTCAATGGGATTTTGCAGTGAGAATACTTTTTCAAAAGTCAAATAATCTTTTTTTTCTTTCCAGACTCAGACAGTGGTATTGTTGTTGGAGCATTAATTGGAGCAATTCTGGCAGCTGCTATCATTTGTGTTATCGTCTGGGTCTTAACCAAGAAGGCAAAGAAGAAGAAGTCATCGAGTAACGAGATGCAGTAAGAGTTTGTTCACTTCATTTTAAGACAATTATTTCTGTAAAGCACTGCTGGTAATCCAGAACTAAAGTAAAATGTAATTACTCTCTACATTTTCTGAAGAGTAAGTAATACAGGTTTTGAGAAAACTTCCAGAATGAGAATATTTGTTTTATGTTACTTTTAAGCTGTTGCTCTTGCTCTTGTAACTTGCCATTACCCTCTTCACTATGTTTATAGGCAGCTACCACTTAGCAGTACCTAAAATAGCAAGATAAATGGTTTTTAAACAACACAAACTGAAAGAGGCAAATTGGAAAAACAGCTTTTTATATTTAAAAGTTTATGGTGACTGTTAATGGCAGGTGGAAGAAGTAAAAAAAGGCAAAGCAGCTAAGGGTTGCTTCAGCAAAATTACAGGACACACACTGGTGTTACTCTGAGGCACCTCAAATGGCAGGAGGCACAAGGTGTAGGCAACAGAATGGAGTCCAGAATCTCCATTTTGAACCTGCTCTGGAAATATCTTTTCTTCTGGGCTTTGGTTGCTCATTTTTTCCTTAAATTGCCAAATCTTAAGAATAAGGATAATCTCATTTGCTATACAGACTGCATTTAGCTCCATGACATTAAGTGCTAAATGAATAAATGCAGCTGAGGCAAAAAAACCCCAACATTATGCCATCTGGACACTTCCCTGTAGCACAGGTCCAAGACTTGCTGAAATGGAATTCTGCTAAGCCATGCCAGTGGCCAGTCACTCATGCACCTGATTTCTGCTTTGAATTGATGTAGCATTAACAGCAAATTTTGTGCTCAGATCCTAATAAATCTTACTACAGTGAATTAATCCACTAGCATCTGATATTTTTTACATGTGAAAGTGTTTAAATATGGGGAGTTGGTTTATTATTGTTTTGATAAGATAAATGGAATTCATACCTGTTACTAAAAGAATTCCTAGATTTCAGCCTTTTTCATAGCTTTTTTCTGACTACATTTTGTTTATGTGCACTTGAATGGGACACTAGCTCTGCATGGAGTTTCTCAGAAAGCTCACACTGAGCACTGTGTTTTGCTCTCCCTCCTCAGACACTGTTCGCCAGCACTCAGTTTCCCACTCTGCTTTTCCTGGCCTAGCATTTTAACATATTAAAATCTATTTCATTCTAACGGAATCCCTTAAACCAGTGATGCAGATCAGTCTTATTCTCTAACACTGTCACTCCTTCTGTCTGGATAGCAGTGATGATGCACCTTTTCACGTGCTCTTGGAACAGACATAATAATATAGAGCTTCCTGTTTGGGCAACAAAACTACAAAGACTTCTTCTTTTGAAAGACTCTAGTGTAGATGGGATTTAATGTGTGAAATCACAATCCTCACCCTGTCTTCCTGCAGAGAAATGGCTCAGAAACAATCCAATGCAGAGTATGTTCAGGTGCCTAATGAAGAAAACACCCCTGCAACCACTGTTCCATCAAGCAATGCAACCAATGAATACCCTAGCATCGATGAAAGAGCAGCCTCTGGGACACCCGAAAACGATGAAAAGCAAGAAGCAGAGAAAGAAGAAATAGCCTAGAGTTTTGATGTACTTTTCCTTGTCAGCTTTGGACCCTTTATACAAAAATTGTTGTCACTGAATTAACATAGATGCATGACAAAAACTTAACCAGGCATTTCTATTGTAAACCACTGGACTGGAGATTGAAAAAGATCTGTTACACACACACTTTGTGAATAGCAGAAGATTTGGCCTTTAAAGTTAATCAAATGTCACTTATTATCTAGTTATAATTCTCTATAAATACAAGTATAAAAACACTATCATCCACATTTATCTAACCTATTTCACAAAGCTGATGAGGAAATGGGTGAAGAATTTGACAGAGTAAGAGATTTCTGGTCAACTATCAGTAATGCTGTGTGTATCCATCCAATTCTAAACCACAGCATCTTCTCCAGAAATAAGTGTTGGTCAACCTCATGTTTCTTGTGCACCAAGAACAAACATTGCAGTGTTTAAAGGATCTGATTTTGCATATCAGAAGCAAAAAGAAGTTTCATCTATGTCATCAGAGTGCAGAAACAGATGTTAAGACCTGGACCAATGAAAGCTTGTGCGTTTGAATTCTACTTAAAGAAAGACTTAAAGAACCTTCCCCTCTTGCTGCCTGACGTGGAATGTATTTTGCTAACAGTGGCCTTCTTGGCTTTAAAGTTTTCACTGCCCCGGGGTTCCAGAGTTGTTTCAGCAGTTCTATTTTACAGTTTAATTGAACCAGCACCCAGGTACCCAGTTCAGACATTGACTGACTGCTTTGCAGACAACAGGAGCTGGAAATCTAGATGACTGCCAAGGCTTGTTACAACAGGCACACAGAGTATCAGATTACTGGTGACACGCAGATACAGCTGCTTTCAAAACTTCGAAGTGAATACTGCCTACTGCACAACACAACACTTTTGATTTGCTTCCTCTGCCTGACATGATTTAAACGTATTTCCAGGCAACTGCCCCACCCACTAAGTAACAAACTCATGCTACTTTTCTGTTGGTCTTTTCAGCCTAGTGTAATTTTGACTGTATTCTACAGGTGAAAGCATCAGGAAAAAAGGTAAGTAGTGCACACCAGTAGCCAACATCAGAGTAATGAGCATTCTCTTAGAAGAAGAAAAGGGAATTGAGCCATATATACCCTGATCACTTGGATACCTCTTCTCTCTAGCCCTCATTTCTGAAGCTAAGCAAACTCAGCTCTTCAAAAGGGCAGATACCAACTTTCAAAACTGCTCAGGAATGATGGGGCTCAGTGAACACAGACACAGAGCCTCAGCAGCTCCCTGTTGAGCTACATGAGGCACACACCCGCTGACACAAGGAGACACTGGGTTCAGTCCTGTGCACTACAGAAAAACATACCTGGCTCAGGGATTTGGAACTTCTGGTCAGTTAAGTCTTTCTGTAGGATCTAATATTCATAAATCCTCTGGTCACTGTTGTTAGCCTGTAAACATTACTTATATGCACCAGTCAACTTTAAAATAGATAAAATGTGCTAAAATTTTCAGATTCAGTTCCAACTGCTATAAGTATGTTTATGAAGCAAGTGACCACAAAACAAAGCAAAAAAAACAACCAAAAAAAAAAAAGGGATGTCAACATTTAAAGATGTAAGGCATGAGGTCCTAACTAGGATTCAGTTTGGATCATTAAGTATAACTGTATTCATTCTCCTGCCTACGTAGTTTTCTGGGTTTCAAATATTTCTCTTTGACACATCCTAGTGTTTAGCCTCATTCCAGACTGAAGAGCATTTACAGTGTTCTTATAACACTATTTTAGCTAAAACTTGCTTGTGCT
Source organism: Galbula dea (assembly GCA_013399015.1). NCBI lineage: Eukaryota > Metazoa > Chordata > Aves > Piciformes > Galbulidae > Galbula > Galbula dea. Next base: position 3,196,566 of record VWZX01000352.1, read on the forward strand.
GGACTGCACTTACTAACACTGCCATGTTCTGCAGTGGATCCTCATAATCCTCTCTCCACAAAATGTACCTTAAGTTATGACCTGTATGGAAGTTTCTTCTTAATCAGGTATCTCTCTTACTGACTCTTGTGGCAACTGTGCTAAACAAAATCCACAAACACACATCCTCCAACCTAGGTTCAGAAGCTTACCAAAAAATTGTGATATTCACACCCTAAGTTTGCTAAGCACACAGAACTACAACGTCAAGCATGCTCAGGAACAGCAAGAGAAGAGTAGGTACCACCTAATCCTTTTTGAGTGCCATTTCTCACCAAAGGTGTATCCTAATGAGGCAATTCAAACCAATCATTAGTCCAAGGGAGATCACAGCTTGGCTGACAGTGACATCACATTTAAATCATTAATTCTCTGATGTTCCTACGCATTCTTTTACTCTCACCCTTCATGGGAAGGCATAAAGCACTCTCTTCATGACATTGCTGTAGTTGTATTAGGTCTTCTAAAGTCATGCCCTGTATGTATGTATGTATATCTTAGTTACATTTTCTTACTGTAACAGCTCTCCAACTTTCACATCTCTGCAACAGCACTATTGCAATTGAAGGGAGGAATTTATTATATGGTCATTATAATAATTTTTTATTGTTCCTTAATCTCAGTTCCACTAATATCTCTACGTGTATCCCTTATATAACTTGCTACAGAAAGACAGGCTGAGGAAGATGCAACTACCTTCTGTGGCTAATACAATCCTCCTAGACCACCACATATTTGCTAAAAAACCAGAAATTGTTCAAGTTATGTTAATGTTATTATACAAAAAAAGGAACAATTGAACACAAGTTCTAGACTAGTAACTCCTCTCATACTTCTAAACACCAGTGTGCAACAGACAGTATTAGAAAAACAAACAAAAGGCAAAAATAAGAAGCAAACCAGATTGCTGAGTAGAGAAAATAACACTTATTTGGAGCTTCTTAACATATTGAGATATTTTTGTAAGCCTTCTGGCAGATGTTTGTTCTTATTTTGAAGTTTCTCTCATGTAAAATAAGTCATTAACAAGGACCGGGCACCGCTCCTCACTTTCCACTGATGCTGTTGGCAAAGCACAAGCCAAATTAGGTATTGATCCATGGAGTTTAGCTCAAAAACCCTGCAGAGGTATGCCAGATGCAGAAACATGTTTCAGAATTTGCCTCAGATGTTCTAACAGTCTTTGCTGCATGGCCCATTTATCTCCTCCTGAGGGAGCAGGCATCATCAATATGGAAACCAGGTATTAAGCCAACATTCAAGCCACCATCTTCTAGGGAAGTGGATTTAAAAAGCTACAGAGCCATGGCAAGGTTTTTTGCTATACAAAGATCAAGGATGAACAAAGAATTCTAACTTCAGCTTTTCTCAACTCAAGTTTCCAGCAGTGTCTGCACAATATTTAGTCAGTCATGTTCCTCCTTCAAGCAAGGTCTGCATGGCCAGAGCTTAATGTACAGGCAACTTATCCCTCCTACTCTCCAGCACTACCCTCAGTGGAATTTAACCTGCATTTTGCTTTCTTGCATAGACTTAAAAGTACTTGGTGAAGACATTTGTTTGGTTGTATGTTGCCAACTTGCTTATCAAAATAAATTGCATTACCTTTATCCCTACAAGTCAACCTGTAGAAACTTGTCACCTTCCATTTCAACCTTTCCTTGCAGCTCAAGAACAAACACCTTCTATTTCCATACTGTGTAATGGATGGCAGGGTTTCATCTGACTTGTTGTCCACATCCCAAGCATCCAAGCTGTTTAGAAAATACCTGTTTTGTTAAATGTAAGTTTAATAAAGTTTTTTAACACCAAAGACTGCTGTTTAGGGAAGTTCTTTATTTCACATAATTTCATCAGCATCGTTTGTTCTATCCCACAAGCGTCAGATGTGATCTTAGCAACATCAGAATAGAAGGTCACTTTTCAGACTCAGTCTCATGAGTTCTGCCTTCCAATAACATAATACCAGGATTTGCTATGAGGAAACACATTAAACCAGGTTTCTGTTATATGAAAATAAGGAGGTAAACTGTGAGCGTCAGTCCTACATGAGTCAAAGAGAACAGAAAAAGAAATCTACAGAAGGAGCAAGAGGAAACAAAATTAGATTCAAAGTAAGTCCAAGAGAAGTATCCAGAGCCATTCATTACATAATAGTATGTCTGCAGAGGTAACCCTGAAACTGCTCCTGCATTCTGCCAGCAGTCCAGTACACTTCATCACATACATGTAGGTAAAGATTCTAAGAAACATGACACAACAACAGATAACAATAGAAGAGCTTTGAACACTCGGAGCTTACTTGCACAGACAAAGAAGAGCAAAAATGCATACAATTATGGAAATAACTGAGAAAACTGCATTCGACAAGAGAGAAGCTGGTTTAGAATCATGTGAGGGAAGAGAATCTGTACCTACAAAAACCTAACAAAAAACCACACACAGATCACAAAGGCTAAGGGGAAAAAAACAAAGACTCTACAATAAGCTTCCAAAATAAAACTGACTGTAAATGGTTAAAGCATTTTTTTTAGTCCCGTTGCTTAAAAGAAACTATCCTAAACTAGGTTCTGAAATGCAAGGAATGATTGCATTTATATAGATCACACTGTAAACTGAAAGAAAACTGCAAGATTGGAAAATACTTTAAAACCAGTGAACTGTTTAATTAACAGGGGGTACAAACAGTTGTTTTGGCACTGTACTTGAAGGAAAGCTAGAGGTACACATTTCATTTCCATGCCAACACCCATACCTGACAACCTAGTTGAACTACCAAAATACAAAGTCTGCAGTTTTAAATACAAGTGCACCAGGAAAGAGAGCCAGGCCAGCAGTGCCCACTAGCCTTCCACCATTCTTTTAAGCACAGCTCCCAGGCCACCCTTTGCCATTTTCAGTGGGGTCAGTTCCTCTTTATTCTCAATGTGAATACTTGCCCCGTGAGACACCAGCAGCTTTGCCTCCTCCACTCTCTCTTCATCGCAGGCTAAGTGACTGTAATAAGAACAAGAAACCCACAGCTACTATTAAACAGTCCAAGCTTACAAAGAGCAATAATTAGGCCTTGTCACAATGATGGCGTGAATGCCGGGAGGAGATACATCCTAGAGCAACCAAACCACGCACAACTAGCTACCTACACAGACTCCAAAGCTTGCTGTCCGCTCGCTCTGTTGTCATCAAGCAACTGAAGAACCTTCCTCCTACTATTGTCCTCACAAGGTTAAGACGCTTCTTTAGACTAGAATTTGGCTCTGCAGTTGACAAAGCTAAGGAGCACATAATCCACAGTGACACTGAAAAATGGTGATCTCTAGTTGAATTGAAAGTGATAAAGTAAACGGTACGATGCTCACAAATAGTCTGAAGTAATGAGGACTGCAAATGCAACAAGCGCTTTCTTCCATTTGGCACAGCACCTTTCAGAATACATGTGTGTGTTCCAGGACAACACTGGGGTTTATGTATAGCTAAACACACTACTTGTTCTTATTCACAACAAAATCTTGATTCCAATGTAGACAAGGCAGAGTTTTGCCACCGATTTCAAAGCAGCTAAGGTTTTATCCTTACAGATTCAAACTGACCTCGAACATAGTATCAGACACCAGACTGACAGCACTTAAATTGCAAGTTATTTTCCTTAGAAAGCTGAAGAAAAGCTTCCAAAATTAGTTCTTGCTTGGCAGGACAGAGTAGGCCAGCCTGCAAGACCAGTTTCCTCCAACTTTGATGTCATTAGCTCACCTTCTACCCTCCAGTGGCAACCAAATGTATTCCAAATTATTGCAAAAGGTGTTCTACACTTTTTAGGCAGGTGTAGTAACACAGATTACACTATATTGTTACAGACACGCTTTGGCAAAAAGCTAAATATGGCTTTCTCAAGTCCTCTTTAATTACATAGGGGTGTGAAGCAAGGGAGTATTTTGAGGCAATGAGAAATTAAAAATACAAATTGCAGTAATGGAGTTTCATACTACAGAGATTATACTCTATTAAGCAAAAAAAAAAATTAAAAAATAATAGTAATAAAAAAAATTACTTACAGAGGAGTGTTCCCTTCAGAGTCCTGTATATTAACAGATGCTTTGTGCTGCAGAAGGATCTGTACCATTTTTAGGTTTCCTTTGGCTGCTGCTCTGTGTAATGGGGTAGACTCAAAATGATCTGTTGCATCCGGATCAGCTCCATTCTCTAGAAGCATGATTGCAATCTGATTATGTAGAAAGAGAAAGAAGCAGAGAGGAGGAGGAGGTGAAGTTAATGTAACTAAATACTTCTTCCAAGAGCAACACCACCTTCAGCAGTATGGGCAAACATACCTCCTGCTTATTTTTGGAGGCTGCATAATGCAGGGGCGTACAGCCATTCTGATTGACAGCATTCACATGAGCACCCTTAGCAATGAGGGCTTTGACAATTTCATCACGGCCTGCCGAAGCAGCAATATGTAAGGGAGTCCAACCAGCCTAGAGAGGCAAGAAAAAACCCCACATTATTCAAACCAGAAGTTTCAGGCAAAAAACATGACAAAGATAACCTCAATACAGACTCAACTACTCATAAGTCATATTGCAGATATTCTTATAACTGTAAAGCTAAATGTTGTTGACTACCACCAGAGAAACAAGTCTCACATCCTCTCACGTGCCTGAATTCAGTATCTGACAAAAGCTGCCAGTTAAACAACAGAAGTCACTTCTATTACACAGTAACAGTATGCACAGTAGCTTGCAGGGCACTTTGTTTAACAGCAAATTACAGTGGCAGAAAAAGATGTCCAAAAGTTTATGCAATCTTTTTTATATCCCACCCTCTAACTAAGCTGTTGGGACAATATTTCCATCCGTAAGAATGATTTTTAGGACAGATAGCTTCATAATGGATGTAATCAACTCAACTCTTCCCCTAGAACAGTAACAGACCATCTCCTCTGCAACCGTGAAATCACTGAACCTGTCACCTACTCTAGAATCCCTTCCTCAACAACAAGAAATCCTCAGGGTACATCATGATTTGGCACAACACATTTAAGAGGTGCACACTGAGATAAAGATAACATGACAACACCCACCAACAACTCAAACACTGTTGGTTTTGCAACTTTGTCCATAACAAGAGTTCTCCTAAAACTCCTTGGCAATAAGCAAGACTCATCAAGTCGCACTACCACCTCTCCCACATAAACAGTGAAACACTTCAGTTTGCCTTTCTAGTGCACATACAATAGTATGTACTTTGTAAAACCTTCCAGATACCACACTTGGATCCACCAGCTGATGGGTGGAGGGAGAAAGGGAAAGAAGCAATAACCAGTGCCAGTCGCAGCTGGACCACTTCCAGTGCCACTTCTGCACCTGAAACCATGACAGCAAAGGGTCTGGACACAAACCAAACAAAAAAAAATTGTCCAAACAAACGAGCTCACAGCACTTCTCAGCCTCCTGGCAGCAGCCCTAAGCAAGTCCCTCACAGAAGCAGGGGAGGTCACAGAATCTCTGCATGGTGGGGGTTGGAAGGGACCTCTGGGGACCATCCAGTCCAACCCCCTGCTGAAGCAGGGTCACCCAAAGCAGGTAGCCCAGGATTGTGCCCAAGTGGCTTTGGAACCTCTCTGGGCAGCCTGGGCCAGTGCTCCAATACCCTCACAAAAACCTTATATTTAGGTGGAACTTCCTGTGCTCCAGTTTGTGCCCATTGCCCCTTGTCTTGTCACTGGCCACGACTGACAAGGGTCCCCGGGAGGGCTACGACACTCACATCATCCTTGTCACCCACAGGCACGCCAAGGCTGAGGAGGAAGTCGGCGACGTCCGTGTGTCCAGCCGAGCAAGCCCAGTGCAGCGCGGTCCGGTTGTCCTGAGGGAAGGAGGGAGCGATGAGCGCGCGGCGGGAACCTGACGGGGCGGGAAGGCGGCTGAGGAGCCGTCCCGCACGTAGCAGCCCCACAGGCCGTCCGCTCTCGCTCCAGCGGGCAGGGAGGGCTGGAGCCAGCTGACCTGGTCGGCCCTGGTGGCCAGGGCCCTGTCGCGCAGGAGCTGGGCCCGCAGCTCCTCCAGGCGCCCAGCATAAGCCAGATTGCAGACCCCCACATCAGACACCGCACCCTCCATACTGCCTGTCGACCGCCGCCTCACCACCTCCCTCAGCCCACAGGGGCGGGGCTTCGGCCCGTCGGCCAATCAGAGGCGGGCGAGAGCCAGCCTGGCCAATCACACCTAAGGGACTGCGTCCCTCTCCCTTCTGCTGTGGGGGCTGTCGGGATGTGCAGTCTGGCTGTTGGGAGGCGTTGCGCTGCGGTCGGCGGCAGGACCACAGCTCCCAAGGTGCTCTGCGTCGTGGCCGGGCTGTGCCTCCGTGTCGGGCCGAGGAGGAGGATGGTGACAGCGGGAGGATGGAGTCAGGTGAGGGGTGGCGGCTGGAGGCCGCGGAGGGGGAGCGGGGCCAACGGGACGGCGGCTGGCGGGGCAGGAGGGCGGTGAGGGGCCAGGCCCGAGGCCCGCCCGCCCCAGGGGCCCACAGCGGGGCCGCACTGCGGCGGGAGGCGCCCGCGGGCTAAGGGGGCCAGGCGGGGCCGGGGGTGTCCGTGCTTCTCGTCGTGAGGGTTTGCCTGGCGCGGAGGGACGGGGTCCTGCGGCCTCTCCTGGAGGTAGGAGGGCTTCTGGCCTGGGGGTGCTGAGGGGCGGAGAGACTCGAGGCGGCCAGAGGCTGGTGTCAGCCCCGGGGAGGCTCTCTGCGCGGAGCAGTGAGCTTCAGCCGTGGGAGGGTTCGGGCTTTGCAGGAGAGAGAAAAGGGACCCTAGTAGCTCTTTCCCGGATGGTCTGAGATGTCATATGGCAGCGGGGCGGGGAAAGTGAGGCGGCCGCGAAGGGAGGAGGCGATTCTGCCCTCTGGGTTTTCGAGGGGTGAGCGTGTCTTAAATCTTTGGGCTTCGAAAGAGACTGTTTGCCCAGTAAGTGCAATGAATGATGAGTTTTCCGACGAAGAAGACCGAGCACAGTGTAAGTGTTTTTTTTGCTCTGCAGACAGTCCTAAAGAAGTTTACCATGTTTTTTAACGACTGCTTGTGCTGCCATGCAGAGGAGGTCTGTGTATCTTCAGTGCTTGGTAGCGTGGCGCTGGGTGCTTAAATTGGAGGGTGCTGTAGCTTAGCTTCTCTTCTGATTGCTATGATGTCTATTTTTCAAGATATTTTAATTTATATTTACCGCTGATTATTCATTCCTTGTACTGCATATATTTGCACTTACTTGAAGAGTAAAATATAACTGTGTTTGCTTTTACTTTCAACTTCTGATTTTGTAGCAGTATATTCCTTAAGCTTCTTCTCTAAAATAAATGATTTTTACATTCATTATTACACCTCATGGCCTGTTTTGCTCTTCCAAAACCCCCTGCTTTAATGCTCTAAAAAAATCATTGAACTGTCTTTGGGGTTTTTTTTTTTTGAGTAGTATTAATTATCATCTGTTAATTGTACACTAAATAGATCTAGCATTGAATAGAATCACAGAATTTCCTGAGTTGGAAGGGACACACAATAATCATTTAATCCCATTCCTGTCTACACACAGAACAGTGCCCACTATNCCTAAAGTGTTTCAAATCTCCAGTTAGGAAAGTAAAATCCAGTCTGGCTAACACTTTTCACATGCTCCCCATTAAGCACAAGGCCATAATCGCTCAGAGTGGCAGTATTTCTACATTTCAGATCATAGGCACATAGGCTATTGTTTTTTCTTCTCATTTCCTTGAATCAAATCCTAGTGTCGCTGCAGTTATCCAGTGAACGTCTGCTACTGGTTTCTGTCAGCCTGCTTATAATCAAGGTGTCAGCCATGGTATTCTCTTGGCACTTGTGGAGGATCAAGATAAAAACCAGCCAGGACATTGGATATTTCAGTGGCAGAACAGCTTGTTAAAGGAAAAGATAAAATGCAGCTGCTCAGAAGACTCCGAGACTAGCTATGACTAGTTCAGTCTAAGAACTCTGAGCTGTACGTAAAAGAACAGAGGGATAAAATGGAGTTTGAATTTTGTGTGTTCCTCTTCAGTTTTATCTAGGTATGAAAACCAGATCACTATTTTGTCAGACTACTTAGAAGAATTTCCAGAAACTGATGAGCCAGTGTGGATTCTAGGAAGGCAACACAACCTCAACACAGGTATCTTGAGAATGACCATTATCTGTAATATCTGTAGAGCACTCATGCATTCACACCCAGCAGCAGCTCCTGATTTCCTTACGTTCTCTAAATATCTCATGAGAGAAGTTTATTTCTCTCCCTCAACAAGAAACCAACTCTCAGCAGCAGTATTCATCCTATAGGGAAATCAGAAGTTCACCAATGTACTTGGAATTGTAGCTTACACACAGAGATTGTATGTTTAGCAAAGGCTAGTCAGGTACAAGGCTGGTCACTTCTCAACATCAAATGCTTCAGAAACAGATAGTAAACAACTTGGGGGGAATGTTTGATGTTACTAATGTTATTTTCCCTTAAGGGATGCTGTCTGCAACCTGTTATTTGCAACTCAAATGATGGTTTGAAATAATTATCATAATAATAATTAAAAAAATTAATCTGGAGCACATACTGTATTTTGATGAAAATAAATACATGACCTAAAAGTCACAGCAGAGTCCTGTATTGATATATCATAGAAGAATAAGATTTCAGAATGGAGTTTTGCTCCCTGGGGGAAGACAAGGGCATCCTCGTGTGTGACATTTCAGAGGCAGTGGCCATCAGTGCAGACACAGTGGCCAAGACAGGTGAGGGTACTGCATACAGCCTTGGTGGGCTGCAGGATCCCTCAGAAAGGCCATTCAGTCTGAGCCATGGCTCAGAAAATGCAGCAAAGAAATTCTTAAGAATTCTTCAGAGCCTTTGGGAGAAATCTGTAACTGCATGTGTTAAGAAAATAATATTAAATTTAACATTATTAACCTTTTGTTTTTAAGTTACTTTGGATTGGAGATGATTCCATATTGATTTGCATCTAGAAATTCTTCACCTTTGTTACATTGCTGTACCAGCTCTTTACTGAGGATAAAGTTCTCCATAGTTGCTTGATTCAAGCTGGACACAGTCATTCCAAACACCTTGTAAAACATCATTAGCTAATAATTATTTAATCCCTAATAAGGTAATCAGTTTGCAAAACCTCTCTGTGTTTAAAGGGCTAAAAATGTTTTAAGGGCCTTAGATGTAAAAGCTAACAGGAACCTTCCATGCACCCTATATATTGACTGTACAGGGAAAATGAGTTGTTTTCTGTTTTAAAAGTCTGTTTTAAGAATTTCTTTCCTCTTAAAAACATTCCAGACAAATCTAAGTTGTTGTTGGATGTAAGTGCTCGTCTCTGGTTTACCTACAGAAGAAAGTTTTCTCCTATTGGTGAGTATGTTGCAGAGCAGCTGCCTCCTTACACAGAGATGGCAGAATTAGTGATGTTACTGTGGACTGAAAAGTGATCTTTACAGTTTTAGGACATTGTGAGGATTATTTTCACTGTTTATGCAAGGAAAATATTAAATCTATTAAAAACTATATTTACTTGTACCTGCATGTAATCAGGTCTTCATGTTTGTAGAGCAAGCAGTAAAGTTAGAGCAACAATATGCAAAGTCTTGCTCAGTGTCTGGGGTGCTGCACTCCTCTTAAAGCCCATATTGTTTGTCATGAACTTTTTTACCAGGAGGCACTGGTCCTTCATCTGATGCTGGCTGGGGATGTATGCTGCGGTGTGGGCAGATGATGCTGGCACAAGCACTGATCTGCAGACACTTAGGAAGAGGTGAGTACTGTTACAAACATCAGAGAGGAATTGTACATTAGTCTTTCAACTCCTCGTTGTATGGCTTTCTCCTTTCTCTGACATTTGATGGGTATGATGGAAATGTTATTATTATTTAATCTGTGTAACTTTTGTCTTTTGAGATTGGCAATGGGAGAAACACAAAAAGCAACCAGAAGAATACCACAGAATCTTACGGTGCTTTCTAGACAGAAAGGATTGCTGTTATTCCATCCACCAAATGGGTAAGAACACACAGCAAGTTCTTTCTTTTCCCCACTGAAATTCCTACTGTGTTGAAACTTTCTAATTTGAGAAATGTTAATTCAAAATTTTAAAAATTTTGAAAAGGTGATTATGATCACCACAATGTGTATGTTTATCTCTAAATAAAAATGCATGCAAATGGGTACAAAGTACAATAATTTGGAAATGTTATTCACTGAGACCTAAATAAATCTTTCTACTAGAATCCAGCTCTTGGTAAATAAGCCTTGGCTACCAGAGCTGATATATTAAATCTCTCTATTTTAATAGAGAGTCATGAAGCTTCTTGCTGTAATTTGTAATAAAAGACACTATATTTGTAATTCTCATTACAGTTTAGAAATTTTCTGTAAAGGAACCAACAGTCCTTAAGATCTGAAAAGAGCATAGATTGAGAAATAATTGTTGCTAAATACAGTTAGCAATTGCTCTAGGATGTATGACAGACTATTAGTAGGTCATGCTTTGTAACATATGTTGTGACCAGGCCCTCTGTGGTCTCTTTTTTTTTTTTTTCCTGTGTGTCTTTTCCCTCATAAAAAACAGCACAGATGGGTGTTGGAGAGGGGAAATCAATTGGAGAATGGTTTGGACCAAATACAGTTGCTCAAGTACTGAAGTAAGTCAATTGTACTAGTTCATTTAGAGTGCACTCCCTGGGGCAGCTAAGCTCAGAGACCAAGATAAGGTCCAAGATAACAGTTTTGAAGGCTGATGTGTCTCTCTCAGAATCAGGAATATATATGCCATGTGTTTGCAAGTACAGTATGGGCCATGATGCTGTAGCCTGGTGGCAGGTACTGAGTTGGGAACAGGTGAGTCCCAAATTTTAATATGCCAAGAGCCTAGGGAAGACCTGCAGGAAGGTCTGTCCTGCAATGCTGTTTATTCTGCCCTAGCAAGCAAGCACCAGAGGTATGTATTCCTTTGCACAAAGTGGCACAGCTTTGATAGGTTAGGAGTGCCACCATTAGAGTGGTGGTAAGAAACATCAGCATGAAGCCATCCAGGCCAAGGAGGGAACTGAACTCCAGTTCCTCGCTGTCTGAGCTGCAGTTCTGCCTAAAGGCTGCTGTACATAACATATGGGCAGCCCCTATTAGCCTAGAAGCTACACTTGAAAGAGCTGCTTTTGCTTCATTTCTGAGGGTAGTGGAGGTGCCAGATCTCAAGTGGAGCCTAAGATGCAGGTCTTCAGCGCTTGGCAGCAGTTCTTTGCAGCCCTAGGAGAGACACACATTCTGGATAGAAAGAGGAGGTAATGTCCTGGCCTCCAGCTCTTTTCTCTTACAGATTCTTCATGGCTTATTGCTCACATACAGGTTTTTCTGGCTTATTTCTGTCAGTCTGGCTGACTGCCTGTGCAGCTTAAGAGTGTAGCTCCTTTCCCCAGAGTTTTGGATTTCACACAAGAGGACACAAACCTGTGTGCTGTAATGCTTCCCTCCTAACTTTTGGGTGCTGAAAACCTTTAGCTGATCTAGCTTTTACTACCCTGAGTCCACTGTCCACACATGCAGAGAAATAGTTCCACTGGATATGGTGGCACTTCTTAAGCAAAGGTAATCTGCAAAACTGGCACAGGAATTTTTTCTTTCTCTGGACAGTGCCAGGCACAATGGGCAGGATCCCACTGTGGAGGCTGTTAAATGCAATAAAAAGTAATGCACCTAATTATGTGGTTGAAATGTTACTATCACAGCATTTGGCAGGACAGAACAGCTTTCTCATGGTACAGGGTGTGTGTGCTTTTCCTGGGACCCCCCAGTATTTCTTTTTCTAAATATAATAAACCTTAAATATTCAAAGTTATCTTTCTATTACATGGAGACTTGAAGTCCAACAAATATGTTTTCCAAAGAAACTTTTTTTTTCACTCAAGAACCATCTGACTGTCCTGAATGAAAAGCTACCTTCATTTTCCTAATTAGTTTATATTAATTATTACCTCACTGTTTTCTAGGAAGCTTGCTTTATTTGACGAGTGGAATTCACTAGCAGTTTATGTGTCTATGGACAATACAGTGGTCATTGAAGACATCAGTAAGTGAAACATTAGTTCTGTGATTACAGTTTTTGATTTGACTCCACTTTCTTGAATGCATCTAAATATGAACAAAATATTTTTGGGCCATCCCTGCTTGTTCCCAGGGTAAGAAAAGGAATAAAGGAAATGCAAACTCAGCTTTTGGGGGTTCCAAATTAAAGCTAGCATGGAATGATGTATGCCTTTTTGTTGGCCATCTTACACACCATGCAGTCTGGGAGAGGATGGAGCTTGGTGCGTGCTATCTGAACTCCTACCCTGAAATGTAATGGAGTTGCAATCTGTAGAAATACAGAGAATGGGTTTTAATACTGAGTTTGCCAAAGAGATGTACTTTTGTCAGGCAAAAAGGGCAAATACTAGAGAAACATATGGCCAGGCTTAATTTCAGTTGTAAGAAAGGTAAGTTTGCAAGTGGTATTTATCCACAGCCTATTTCTACTGTAGTCCCTACTGCTTATTTCACATTTGCATCACTGGAAGCGAAGAGTTCCCTGAAGAGTTTCTAATGATACCAGCTCTGCCATTTAATTTTCCTGGCAAAGCTTGATGGTCTTAGTAATACTAGTAGTAAATGTAACTTCAGTCTTAAAATGTTCATCCCCCAGTCGTTTATCTCACGTCTCACTAATGTGCCAGTACATACTGTGTCTGCTGGAATTACTTCTACTAACTAGTTACCATTTCCATGTCCTGCTCCTTTTGTCTTAGAACAGGAGCTCTATAAAGATGCCTGGCAAAGTAGCTTGATTCACAACCAAGAGGAAGATCTGCTCTGTGTTCCTTTGTGCTTACACTGATTTCTAGTTTTATCCCTGCAGAGAAGATGTGCTGGTCCCCTCCTCAGAGCAGCAGCTCAGCCCACAGCAGTGCACATTTGCACAGAAGTGCTCTTGGCCGAAATAAGAACGCAGCAGGATTCTGCACAGGCTGGAAGCCTCTCTTGCTTATCATACCTCTACGGCTAGGGATAAATCACATCAACCCAGTATACATCGACGCCTTTAAAGTAAGGGGGGGTTTCAGTGAACTCTTTGTTCCTGTCAAATAAGTTCAGGTGTCTCATATCAAAAACAAATCAACTTCATTTTTCTCCCTTTGAACTCCTAGGAATGCTTTAAGATGCCACAGTCTTTGGGAGCATTAGGAGGGAAACCAAATAATGCCTATTATTTCATAGGATTTTTAGGTAAGGAAAAAAGAAACTTAATCCAAATATGCAAATCTGTATTTGTACTTGTAAGCAGGTTAAGCATGAGAATAGAGTAGAAAAAAAAAAAGAAACACACCTCAGATACTTAAGGAATGGTATGATACCATCCTTACAGAATGAAAGAGAGGCAGCAAAGCTTGACATAAAAATAAGTAATGATATAAGCAGGAAGAACACACTAAAAAAAGTTGATAGCATTTGACAAGTGTCAAATGGCTCATGTTTCAGACTTTTTCTGATAGCAGTATCTTTTTCACCTGCTTCCCATGTCTTCCATTATTAAAGCAGTAGTTAACACTAGAGTCAGTCTTTCAGATTTCACCCCAGTTTGGTCCTGAATTTTAAGGATATTTTGTTCTTCCTTTTGTAAAACCTGAATTGGTTTAGTCAGACTTCTTTGTTCCAGTTTTCTGAGTGAATTGCCTAATGGGATTACAGATTGCATTTGTGATCATTCTGTACCTTTTGATCTGTGGAATGTTAGGGATTACAACAGTCAAGACTTTTAAAAAATGTACTGGACCTTTCGCAGAAAAAGGAAAGTATGAGACACAGGTAGAACAAACCAGCCAAAAAGTCTACAGTTACTGGTCACAACAGAGAACTGTACTAAATACCCTGTGGGAAACGATTGTGTCTAAACTCCGATTCTCTTAAAGGCTCCCTAGCTCGAACAGCTAGATATGGACTGTGATGATAATCTGATTTCTGGTTTATGCGCCCAGATGGAATAAGTGCTTATTGAAGTTTCTTATTACCAACATACGGATTTTACCTGTACAGGCAATGAGCTGATCTATTTGGACCCTCACACCACTCAGAGTTTTGTAGATTCGGAAGAAAATGGCACAGTTGATGATGAGAGCTTCCACTGCCAGCAAGCCCCACACAGAATGAAGATCATGAATTTGGACCCTTCAGTAGCTTTAGTAGGTGTCAGAAAATACCAGATGTGTGTACATAGTTTGAAAGTAATGCCTGTGTGCAGGGCTAAGGGCAGGAATGCATCCCCTTGAGCAGAATCGAGATCACAGGGCAGGCTTCTACTGTCTAAAATACAACACATAGTAGTTCATGTATTAACTGCATAGGATCTATTAATTTTGGGTCAAGTAGGAAACGGACTGTTTGTATTTAAGGGAGCTAATTAATTTTCTTAGCAGCATTTAACTTCTGCAAGAAGTATTTTGAAGGTCAAAGCAAGGAATTGAATCAGGTTTCATCATTTTATTCCATCACTACCACATCTGCGTGGTTGCTTTGGACAAGTTACTTAAGCTTGACTTAATTCATATCATAATTTACAAATCTAGGAATGGAATTGCTTCTACAGGTCACTCAGTATATGTCACAAGAATACTGTCATAGTTCAGAAATTAAACCTGGTCCCAGGCCAGTATCCTTTGATTGGGTTATGGCTGATCGTCACTTGAGATGTATGTTTGTAAAGCTTTAAACAATGCATAAAGGTACCAAAGCATCCTTCACTCAATGACCTATTGTTATTTAATACCATTATTGTATGTATTTTTTCCTTAGGGCTTCTTTTGCAAAGAAGAATGTGACTTTGATAACTGGTGTAGTCTTGTACAAAAGGTAATAACAATCTTTATTTGCTCTGTATCAAATAAGGTATAATTTGTTGGGTTTTGTTTTCTTTAAATGGAAATCCCCCTTACATCTTTCTCTTCCTACAAATCCAATGAGCTATAGAGAAGAGTGCATCAAGGTAAGCCAATACCACTGAACTGCTGCTGGGAGCTTGTTCAGCTTTTGATAACCATGAATCCTGCCACTTGGAAAACGAGGGGAAACAGATACCCTTAAGAAGTTTTACTTCTTGCAGCACTACTGTGTTTCAGCACAGGCTGAAACTTAAGTAATTTACTGAGAAAGTAACTTTTAACTGCCATGTTGTAGCAATTTATTTATTTGCTTCCTGATCCTTTATTGTTAGACATAATACATTGTTAGGTGTTTGACTGTTAGTCCTTGGTACCACAAAAGAGCTGATGTTCTATGTGCTGAATCCCTATAGCTCCTGCTGAACCGCAGGACACATAGAAGGTGCTTGCTGCCACAGGAGAAGGACTTTAGGACATTTCTGCATGCAGTTGTGATACTAAGCAACAGAAGGATGCATGTGAAGTTACAGCTACCCCTAAAGGCATTTATTTAAAAAAAAAAAAAAACTAAGGAAAAGACTATGAAAATAGCTGAAATACTGTGTAGCTTAGCTGGTGGAAGAGGAGTGGGGTCTGGCCTCAATAACAACTTCTTTCTCCTGATCAAAACCTGTCCCTGAAAACCTGTTGGGTTTTTGGAGCCTGTAATCCCATTGCTCAACAGAAAGCTTGAGCACAGAATGGTTCATGCACGTCATTTTCTTCAAAAAAGCAGAAAATATTATGTTCTTGGTGTCTATTTGCTACATGTAAACAAAGTTACAGGTGCATGGATATCAAAGACATTTGTAACACACTGATAGCTTGTAGGACAGTTGAAGAGATTGTCTTCCAGGTGTGTTTTCAGCTAGGAAAATATTACAGAGAAGCAGCAATTCATAGTGGCAGGTACTTGAAACAGCAGGTTTTTGCTGTATGCCTGCATAAAGCCTTTGGTTTTTGATTGACATAGATAATTTAAAATGTTTTTAATTAAGCAGACAGTGTTTGCATTTGAAGGCTCTCTCGAGGCATCTTTCAAAATGAAAGTATTCTGTTCTCAGGAGATACTAAAGCAACAGAGTCTACGGATGTTTGAGCTGGTCCAGAAGCATCCACCCCACTGGCCTCCTTTCATACCTCCAACAAAGCCAGAAGTGACAACCACAGGAGCAGGTGCAGTACTGACCCAAAGTGCTGTGTGCTGTAGCATGGTCCTCAGTAGCAAACAGAAGAATAATCACAGCTGGAATAATGAGGCTTTCCTGAAAGTGCAGTAATCACCATGTGACTAAATGCCTTATTCTTACAGAGTTATCAACCAGCTATCCAAACAGGCCACAGGCCACTGCTAGCACTGATACATATGTGGCTTTAATGTTACAAAAAACTTTGAAGGAGACATTCCAGACAAGTAGCTTTTGGGATTAGTTGGTTGGTTTCTTTACAAAACAACATCAGGCATGTCTTTAGATTCTAAATTGTTTCTTTTTTTCTTTCAGAACTCATTGAATCTACTGACAAGCTATTTGAAATGGAAGAAGAATTTGAAATCCTAAGTGTATGAAGGAAACTGTGGTGACCCTTCAGAGTATTGAACATATTGCTAATATTATTGCATTGACTTAAATCAAACAGCCATGTAAGCCCCCAAGTGCCTGAAATTACAGATAACAGAGCACAAAAACCTGGTAGCATCCAAAACTCCAACGGCGAGAGTTCCTTCTGTCAAAGAGCTTCCCCAGATGGAAAGGCAGTAAAAAGATCTTACCTAATCAGACCCTGAAAGGGAACCTCCTTCTAATATATGTCTTTCGGGAAGACAAACGGACCTTTTGAGATTAAGGCAAAACTAAGTCTATCGATGGGCTGTATGTTTGGAGAAAGGGATAACACACAATGGGTATTTCTTGCTCTCATATAATGCAATAGTTTAGTTCTTAAAGCAAAACAGTCTTCGGTTAAGGAGGATGTTTACTTCTGTTCCCTCCTGTGGGCTGCATTGTAGAAAAAAAAAAACATTGTCTTGTTTAAAAGATCAACTGGATCAGAAGAAAATTGTTTCCTTGTTAAATATTTTAACATGTATTTGAGCAACCACACTTTATTACAAAAATGTTTCTGTCAAAGGAACTATGTCTAATGTATACGTTTTGCAATAGCCTTCCTGTTTCTGGGAAACCTCAAGAGGAACAGGAGACTCGACTAGTTGATACAGATCACAACCACTCTTCTAGTTATATTTCACCTTGACCTTAAAATTCAAATCAATAAAACTTAGGCTTACTTTTCTTTTGGAGCTAAACTGAGTCAAAGGTGGTTTAACTGTACCTTATTTATTTAAAAGAAAAAAAAAGATTGACACAGTTTCTCTGTTACAGCACTTTATCTGTGCATCTAATAAATTTCTTAAGCTTTTCATAGGTTGTATGCTGCTATATTTTGTTAATTTGTTTGTGTGAACTACAACAGGTTATCTTAAAACATAATATATAGGCATATGCAGATTAGTTAATTGTTGGGTTTGTTTGACTCATTGCCTTTTGAAATCTGTTCTAGTAAAAGTGCCTTAATTCTACAGGTTTATCAGAACAGCCTGTGCAGTTTTATTCCTAAGAAGGCAGAGAATCTCTCTAGCAGCCATCAGAAAACCAGCTCAGAATTATTAAAGGCAAAGATCTTTTAATCCATTATAAAGTTCCTTTTTACTGTCAAACAGTTCCCATTATGGTCATTATGTTATGATAGTGTAATGGGCATGAATCACACAGTTTCATCTTCACTAATAAATGACAACATCGAGAAATACTGAACACTGTCTCCTCTCACTTGCACTTCTTGATCAGGGCCAGTGTGATTTACAAGAAAATAGTTAACCAGATCATACTTCATATTAGAATCACAGAATTTTTTTGTTTGGAAGAGACCTTTAAGTCCAACCATTAATGCAGCACTGCCAAGTAACAGCTAAACCATGTCCCTCAACACCGCATCTCCATGTCTTTTAAACCCCTCCAGGTCTGGTGACTCCACCAGTCCCGTGAACTGCCTGTGCCAGAGCTTGACAACTTTCAGAGAAGAAATTTTTCCTTATGTCCGATCTAACCCACCTGTGGCACAGCTTAAAGCTGTTCCCTCTTGTCCTATCTCTTATTACCTGGGAGAAGAGAGTGACCCCTCAACTCTGTCCGACCTCCTTTCAGGTAGATGCAGAGAGTAAGGAGGTCTCCCCTGAGCCTTCTCCAGATTAAACAACCCCAGTTCTTTCAGCTGCTCCTCACAAGACTTGTGCTGTGGATCATTCACCAGCTTCACTGTCCTTTGGACACACTCCAGCACCTCACTGTCCTTCTTGGAGTGAGAGGTCCAAAACTGAACCCAGGATTTGAGGTGCAGCCTCAGCAGCACTCAGCACAGGAGGACTTGTTCGCCTTCACAGTTTGGAAAGTATACACTTAGGAAGAATGCCATTTTCTTTCTCTCTCTATGGATCAGCTGCATGTTTTTTAAAAACAAAGCATTACTTCCTTAATAATGCATGAACTTGTAGCAGGAATTGTAGCCCTCTCCTCCCTACGGACAAAAACAAAGATGAAGCCCAGAAATGCTGAGTCTTGAGCAGTAAACTGCTAAAATAAAGGAAGCATCTAAGTTAAAAATAATCTTAAAAAAATCAGTCAGTGGGGTACAGTATATTTATTCCCCACATACCTCTTAGTTGTTACGTAAACACTCCAGAGAGAAGTTGTTGGCCCTGCAGACCTCTTGAAGAAGAATTCTTGGTGAGGGTAAATAGATTTATGACAATGGTGCTGGTGGAAGAATGGTTGGTGATTGGCATTCCCAGCCCATGGTTTCTATGGGAAAGGCTGGGCTTGTGGAACTCGATGGAAGTTGGGACACTGACAGCAGTGGAGTCAGGTTACTGCAACAGAAGCAGTTCCCTAAAGATAGTGGTGCTTAAAATGTACAAGGCTCTGATCCTGGGGAAAAAAATAAATTATATTTGCATGTGTCCATGTTCAAAAATAACCCCAAGTCCCTGTAGACATAATACCTGACTGACACTCCTTTTGGAGCACCATGGGAGCCCAGTGGCTGAAAAAAACTTTGCAGTTTGCCACTTATTTGCCCAAATTCTCAAAAAGCAGTGAGCTTCACTGTGTGCACACAGTGGCTGAAAGTTGCATTTGTGTAGTGCAAGATGCAAAGCCAGTGTGGTCTGTCTGTGCAAGGACAGCTAACAGCAGATTGGCTATTGTGCATAAAAGGATTATCCCTCAGAATGAGTTAAAATGCCTTAAAAGTTATTTGCAAAATACCTCCAAAGCACTTGTAGGTCTTTCACAAATAGGAAAAAGTTAAATGAAAAACTAAATGGTTTCTTACAAATTCCCTGCTCACCTCCAGTGTGGTCCAGCTCCAGAACATGCAGAGCTCTATGGCCCCAATCTAGGAGGATATTACAATATTCTTTATATAAGTAATCCATAAAGGTAACAATATCTGCTTAGAATAAACATGTTCTTAAGTACTTTGGAGAGAGCTAGAGCCTTAGAATTTAGCACAGAAATAATACCTTAAAATAATGTCTCAGTCTTGCATTGGTAATGAATTTAGGAGGTTCCACGTGAATACATGATGAAATTTAAAGGCATACCTTTTTCCTGGCTTTCCCTCAAAACATACAAGGCTAATACAATTAGTGGCACTTCTCTTTTAATTAGGCCCTGAAGGACAGCGTGACTAGTTACCAGTGCATACACCAGAAATATGGGTTTGAACCTAACAGAAACAAAGCCTAGAGGAAGAAGCAGAGAACACGTGGTGCCTGCAGTAGTAAAACCTGTCCATCCTGTACCCGCTCACTCCCGTGTTTGCATGAGCTCTGTTCCTATCTAGTAAAGCCTCTACTTTTCAAACACACACAGCCTGGATAACTAGAAAACAAATGTGCCAAGGCTACCTCAGAAAGGTAATGAAATGTTTCTGGTGGCTGCACATAATTTGACTGCAGAAGATAAGCACACACCTTGAAGCAGACATTTTACCTGCAATATATTTCAATAGAAAGCTATGAAATATGCCAGGGGTGTTTTGGATTCATCTTCACATCAAAAAATGCATTTTTCACTGGGCTAGCTTTTTAAAAAGTCAGCCATGGATGACAGTTCAGATCAGAACTGATTACTAGTCACTGAAGGAAAGCAGGTCCCATCTGTTTAATAAGCAAAGCAAAACAAATCAATCTTTGAGCTTTCCTAAGGAAGTCAAGTTATCATCCAGTAATGGTTAGTGTTTTCTAAGTCACCTACAAACTGATAAAATTTTAGCTGGCTCTCTTATTTCATAGCAGGATGAGTCTTCACTCCCTTACACCAGACCAAATGCTGTTTGCAAAGACGCTAATAAAGCCTAACTTTTGAGAAGTGTCTCTTGGTGATGATTGGCAGATGCCTTGGACACAGGAGTGGTGTCATGTCAGATATCAGTTACTCTTTGTTCTGAATAAGGATCTCGCAGGGACTTTCTGAGGTAGCCATAAATGAAGGGAGAACACCCCACTGAAGTAAAAGCATAGCACCATGTTGCACAAAAGAGAGGTTTCAGAGCACCAGTCTTTAGCTCCTCTGTGTGCAGGTCAAACTCCCGGACTTGAGACTTGATCTTTGTAGAATTCTGGCCATCTTGAGTCACCCATCAACCACATACAAAATAGGTTTATGATTTCATCCTTCTTCACAGCAGCGATGTCTAGTCTTGGGTTACAAAGACTGCTGAAGTTCCTGCGTTCTTGTTTCTACAAGTTCTTCATGCACACTTGGCAACGGCTGACTCTCGTTCGGAGCTGTCCTGCTTTCAGTGTCTCTGAGGGAGGAGCCCTGACAAACTGCTGTGACTGCTCCACCGTCGTCAGCCAGAAGCTGTATTTGTTTGCAAAGTAATGACATGTTCCCCTAGCTCCGTTGCATTCAATGAATGGAGTGGCACGGAAATCCTCCAGGCAGGAGCCAGGTGAGACAAGAGACTGACCTCCACCTTCTGCACCAGCCGCAGTATGCTGCAATAAAGATGCCCATTTCAATGATGTTCGAAGGAACGGAACAGGAGGGAAATGGGAGTCCTCCAGTTCCACTGCTACAAGGAGTGAAACAGGCAGCCAAAATTATACCTCATCTATGTGTATCTGTCTTTTGAGACAGGGCTAGAGGTGAAGAAGCAAAGGAATGTGTTGAATACACAGATGTGGTATAATGGAAACCAGCTTTTCACTTGCTAGGTGGGAAAATTTGGGAACAATAATGTTGGCTGCATATTTTTCTAACAATTTTACCATAACGAGCTTCTAGGAGAGAGCAACGGAAAATGTTCTACTTTTTCCCAAGAGAGGGGACTAAGACAATGCTATAGCTTAGTTAGTGCTTACACATTTAAAAGTGTGAAGAATATCTGTGGCAATACAGAACTAATGTGTCAGTGTTACTACTGAAGCTGAGCTGTGCAGGTGAGAAAGATTCCAGCTGGACTGGAAGAAAAGCTGACAGCAGGCCAGCTGATAAAGAAATGCACACGGGCAAGAAACTACAAGGCTCTAGTTTTCTGTAAGCAACTCAAAGAATACAGCCTCAGTCACCTCGGCAAAGAAGGGATCTAGAGATGTTTAAAGCTGCCTTTGCATTAGCAGGAGTGTCCTTACCATGAGGAAGGAGTATCCTATCCATAGGCTGCGCCAGCCCAGGGGACACTGTGGGATGGTGATGTCCTGGCTGTGCACAGCCACAGCCTGGGAAGGTGCTTCACACACTGAGCAACGACTGATGTACTGTGGGATCTGAACGCTGTCCACTGGCATCATGGGGATGGGAGCGGTGGTGGAGAGCCAGTAGGACTTGTCATTTCGGCTGGCGTAGTAGCACACTTCATTGATGTTGCAGTAAATAAAAGGCATGGTGCTGAAGCGAGGTAAACAAGAGCCAGCAAAACCTGGAATTGGAGAAGTGGTCATGCCAAGCATCTGCCAGATGCTCCAAGTGATGCACACCAGACATGAGTCGTGGAGGATGGCACAAGTGACACTGCTCCCAATGCAGATTCTGGCCAAGCAGGACTTCCTCCACCTCTACTACCAAGGAAGACTGCTTATTTGAAAGGGGATTTTGGCCTACATGGTTTATGCCTGAGAGAATTCTGTCAACTCACCAAGATCCTGGTTGTGTGACTTTTCCTGCCCCTCCACATACAATAAGCTGTAGCCATCCCAGAGCTTATTCATTCCTATGGGACAAGGTGGGATTTGGTCTGACTGACTGTGCTTCACTAAAGTGTATCCAACGCCCACGCTCCGACCAGGCATTCCTGGCAAACCAAGTGGGCCTGGCTTTCCAGCAACACCTAGAAGACAGAAAAGGAGTGACTCTTACTAATATGCAGTGTGGACATCAGCTGGCTCTATACCTGACTTTGGTAATGCTGTCACTGTGTTTATGCCAGTCTTGTACAATGATGAGCCCAGGGTTTGATGGTTGTCTGAATAACTAGACTTACCAGTTCCAAGAGCAGTCATTTCACAGCAGTACCCACCCTCTTTTTTAATACTTTAATTCTCCTTCTTTGCCCAACAACTCTGCTGCCAATGTGTTAGCACATATCTCATGGTACAATAATTCTGAGGATCTCAAAGCACCAAGCAAGGCCTATTAAATTCATTTCTGCTGTAGTGCTCTTCGTTATGATGTTCCTTTGACATGGAAAGGCCAAAAGTTGTACAAAAAAATCTGTGGCAGAATGCAAACCTTCTCTCTCTCACTGTGCCTATCCTCCACTACCCAACCCTCACAGCTGTGTTCACTGTCACTACCATTTTGCTCTTTTAGATCTTCAAGATGACTCCCACATCCCAAAAACATTAAAACCAAAAGCTGTTCAGAATTGTACCTAACTGAAAACATCAGCAGCACTAGACAACAATGACATGTGACATGATCTTCCTCACTGAAGATTACACTTACTTAACTGCAGATACAAGACACAAGATTGTGTCCATCCCCTGGTCTTTCTAAGGTACTTTTATGTTGGGGAGGGTCTCTGCAGAACTTGTAGGCCAACAGAACTGTACCAATTGGTTCTTTCTGATCTGTGCTCCACAAATCATAAAATTACCTTCAAATCCTTGTGGTCCTGGGGCACCTGAAGGTCCTGGATCCCCAACTATGCCAGGTGATCCAGGTAAACCATCACGTCCTTTCAAACCAGATCTTCCTGGCAAACCTTTTGCACCTGAAGATTAAATACAATTATTACTGTTATTATTTCCTCATACTGATGCCTTCACTCCTGCACTCACATTCCAGAACAGAAATACGTTGTCAGAGCTCACTCTTCAACAGCTGTGGTTACCAACAACTAACTCCATGTAGTTCCACATGATCTGATTGTCTGTTAAAGGATTAAGAGGTGCAGCTGAATGTTAGACAAAGCCGAAAATACAGCACTGAGCTCTGGGATAAGTTACTGATTTTAGTCTGAAGCCACATTAGAACTAAAGAGCTAGGTTTCAATTTGATGGCTGTGGAACTCTGTGAATGCTTCTCATCTATGCCTTGCTAGATACATTCTAATAACAATAAACTATGATCTTTATATGCATATTGCTGGAATTATTTCCTTTATTGGAAAAACCCCATAAACCTTCTTAATGCATTTGAGAGAGTGGTGGTGTTCTTCCAGAAGGCCAGCATTTCAGAGATCTGAGTGTATGTTTTACCTGGTTTTCCAGCTGGGCCCTGGAATCCAGGATCTCCATCAAAGCCAGGGACACCATCAATTCCTGGCAGACCAGGTAAGCCTGCAGGGGCTGTGACTTCTTCTGGCTGTGGGGTTATACCTGGAGCCCCTTGTCGGCCAGGGAGACCTGCACACAGCGCAAATGACACTGTAAGTACCCCACAAATAATTCAGCTTTGATGAGACTACTGACACAAAGGAGAAGCATGCTAAATTAAGACTGCCCTAGTACATCAGTTCTGGGCATCTTCGTAAAAAGTACTATGTCAAGGTCTTTCTGATTTATTTCAATCTCTAAGAAGCAAGGTTTCCCCCCAGAAAGCCCTTTAAGGAAGCTCTGAAATCTTCCCCAACCCAAACCACGTGCAAAGTGAAGCCTTTCAAATCCTCCAGCACTCACCTCGACGTCCCATTTCACCTTTCAGCCCAGGGTAACCAGGATCTCCTGGAGGCCCATCTTTACCTGGCATCCCCATCAGGCCAGGCTCCCCTCTTATACCTGCAAAGAAACTCAGCTAAAGTCCTCAGGGGCTAAGCACAGGGTCCTGGTTCTGATCCACAGCTGGAGGTCACCCTGAGAACCACACTGTGCAACAGCATTTCAGCTCTGAGCGGGAGTGGACCGTGGCCCTGGGAAACTCTGTGCCAATTCTGATGTACAGAATGGCTGCAGAGCCTCCAGACAAGAATTTCCACTGCTACACAGTTCTGTTTTATTGAGAGTATTCTTCACTTTCCTTGGGTAGCCCAAGTGAAGTGTTTGGGGAGCACACACCTTTTCAGTTTGGAATCCATCTCTACATGCAAGATGGGAATCTGCCAGCCTACAAAGACAGCACACAGCTCTTCACCCTGGTAAGTAGTTCTTCCTTTCCTGCCTTTTGAGCTGTGTGGTTTCTCTGACACCTTGCTACTAGAGTTCTTGTTTACAGCTGTCCTCTAGTCTCCTTTGGCAGAGAACAAGGAGAGAGCAACCTGCTCCCTGCCTTAGCCCAGAACAAGAGCTCTTAACTCCCACAATCCTCTTAGACTCTTGTGGAAATCTAAATCCACCAGACTATGCCTCTGAGAACGTGAGAGAGGTGGAAGGAAACGGCATCTCCAGTCTCTGCCTAGAGACCTTATGCAAGTGGGGGACCATAGTGGACAAGTACAGCACCACTGCATGTGGACATCATCTACTCAGAAAAGAACAAAGAGAAAAGAAAAAAGATCTGAAGGGCAACTGGAGCTGGCCTCATTTGCTGCTTTTGGGATCAGTAGGTAAAACCTGCATGGACCAAAAGGAAGACTCGGACAACAAACTCAGCTGTGCTTACACCTGAATGAGGATTTGTTTCAAAGTAGTCACATGAACCACACGATAGTCATTCACACTGTCAAGGTGAGAGCAGCCAAATAACAACCAGACCCTTTCAGGGCAAGGTTACCTTTGAATCCAGATGCTCCGGGCAGTCCAATTGGACCAGGGAGTCCCACATCACCCTTAATCCCTCGCAAGCCAAGAACACCAGGAAAACCTGGATTGCCTGTGTCACCTTGGTCAGAAGCTGGGCCAGGGGGCCCTCGTGGTCCTTGAGGGCCTGGAAGACCTAGGGACAACAAAGGTAATTAACACAATCTGCTCCTGGGGCAAAGTAAATGCTGTGGCTATCCCCAGCATGCCTTTCTAGAGAACAGTCACTGTTTGGGTGCCTGTATTTCCAGGGGTGTGCTCCTCTCAGATCCCACATGCTTGTATCTCCTTAGGCTCACAAACTTTTAAATCCTTTTAAGCACAGTAATTTAGCTTCAAATTCTGAGCCTAAGCATAGCCCTTACACCACCTAGTAGCAAGTCTAGTGATTCAGACATTCTCTAGGGCAATAGGAACAGTGGCTTCAAACCTTGGCTGAGGAAAGGCCTAGGGCATCAGCCTCTTGACAAAGCTGTGAGGTACTGATTGGGCACCACTGCTACCAAGACAAACCTTTCAAACTTTACTTTCTGTTGACCCCACACAGCAAATGCCTCTAAGTAGCAATGAAGCTTTGCTGCCTCCCAGCTCACACGGGTACTTCTAAACTTTTCACAGAGCCTGTGATTACAACTGTGGAAACCACAGTCCAAAATGGAGCTGGTGTCCAAGTTTATACATCCTACACTGGACTTAAGGATCTACCTTAGTGCCTGAGTCTGTCCTCAGTACCACAAGAGAGGAAATTAACAGAGACCAGAGAGCTTTAATGACAGGCTAAATCACATCCAGATTCAATATCAGGAATTGAGAACAGATCTCCTCATTCTCAATCCCTGATGTAAAGCACAGGTTGTTGAAGTGACACTACTCGTCCAAGTCATTTCCCCTAGGAGCTCTTCATAGGAAGCACACAGAGAACAGAAATCCCCTTAGCTAGTCCCTCTCCTTCAAGGGCCTCTCTTCATACCTGAACTCCCATCAGTTCCTGGATGGCCAGCATCCCCAGGTCTCCCACGTATGTCAGAAGGAAGAGAAATTCCAGGTGTCCCTGGCAAGCCAGGCAGTCCCACAGGACCAGGGGGACCTAGGATATGAAATGCAAAGTGAAAGAGTGCACGCGAAGCTCTGCAGTGAACTTCAGAAACACAGAGAGAAGTAATGGCTGAGGAGCATTTATACTGAGGAGAACCAAGAGACATCTCACTACATGAGGGGAAAAAGTACATATTTTACTCTTCAGGAGAAATATAGACACTGTAAGAACTGTGTAACCAGCTGCTTCTCAAATGGATATCACAGATTTGACATTTAGCTGTCAAACTACTAACCACCTTTGTGGCTTCAGGAGTTCTCTTTGGTAATTCTGCTGACCATGTAACCCATTAACCTGAGCTGCAATGCATCCTGCTGGGCTCCCAGACATCAGTATTTACCCATGTCTCCTGCTGAGCCTTTCAGTCCAGGAAATCCTAGGGCTCCTCTACCCAAGCCTGGAGAACCTTCTTCACCCTTTGGACCTGGGAGACCTGCAGGGCCTTTCAGTCCAGCTTCACTCAGACCTAATTAAAGATGGTTAACAAAGATAAGAGGGCCTGTTCAAATATCTTTAATAGCAGTTAAATTATGACATAAACTGAACTGTATTTAAATAGTAGCCATTTACTACTCTCTCTGATGCTTTCAGTAGAGCAACAGAAAGATTTCATGCCTCATGAGCTACTTTGGTTGTGCAGAGTGAATTTAAACAACCTGCAAGATGCCGAGAGAAGCGTATGATTGTTCTGGTCTTCCCAAAAGCTCTTGCACAAGGATGTGAACATAGCCCAACTCAAAGCAAGCATTTGATGCTGCCTGCTCAGTAGCAAACAGCCATTAGAAATGGAAGAGGTTTATGATTTCATTCGCTCGACTTTCCAACAGTGACATAGTCCTTTAGGAATTCAAGGACAGCCACCACCAGAAAAGCCTTTTCCCACCACTGGCTGCATCCTGTTCTTATTGGCATTCAAGAAGAACTTGTGCATGCACATTCACTATGCTGAGGGTTTTCTTCAGGTTGTAACTAAATCCAGAACTAGGTGAAATAGAGGAATTCTGTGGGGAATACTGCTCTCATGATGGACCAGTGTAGGCACTTCCCCAGCTATGACAGTTCCACTACACATTTCCTTTACCTGGTGTTCCAGGAGACCCTTTTGTGCCAGGCAAGCCATTCAGACCATTTAAACCTGGAAATCCGTGATACCCTGCAGAGACATTGGGAACGCATAAGTGAGCAAATAAGCAAATAATCTAGCTAGGTGGAAATGCATAATCTGTTTTGTGGAGACTACAACACGTATGGGAAGCCTGACACAGAGAGGAACATAGTATGTAAAGTCTTCCTTCAGATAGGCCCCCTTCATGGAAACTTCCCACTGCTCTCACCAATTTGCCCTCAGAGAACACCCATCTGTGACCCAACTTAAGGGAGAGCCTCTCTCTCTCCAGCCACTTCTCCACTCATTTCTAGCAGCTGGTGCCTGCTCTAACATTGCCAAGAAATGAGCTGATTTCCCACGCACAGCTGGCCCACACACAAGAGTGCTGCCTGCCTGCTGTGACATACTTGGCTAAACCACTGTTTTTCTGACCCAAGTTCTCCCCCTTGTGTGCAGGCTTCAGATATACCTTTAGGTCCTGCTGTTCCACGAGCTCCAGGGAATCCGACAGATCCTGGCTGCCCTGGAGGTCCTGGTGGCCCAGAGCTTCCTCTCAGCCCAGCATTTCCAGGGATTCCTAAAAACAAGCAGAAAAATGTTCCTGTTCACATCCAGGATGGAACAGCTCACAGCTTCATCTTACAGCTTCTGCTCCTGCACTTAACTTAAAGATGGGTGAATAAACTACTACTTAGATAAAGCAAAACCAGATCCATTCCTCCTCACTACCATTATCAGCACAGCACTTATCAAACTGTTTATTTGATAGCTTTTTATTTGTTTTTAATCATAGGGATGATATTCTTCATCATCCACTAAATGACACAGTGGAACTGTTCACATACTGAATAACTAATTAAATAGTTTTTCAAATAAAATATTTCAACAACAACTTCCACTGTTCTCTTATCTTTAATCCTGGCAATTTGAGAATCTACCTGCTAGTTACACCGCTATCCAAAGACACTTGTAGCCACCCCTCTGGGTAGGTTTGGCTCTAGGGAGGGAATGGACAGAAATGTTGCCATGGAAGATTTTAGAGCAGCCTTGTCCATGATCAGCAGCAAGGAAGCTGCTACTGCTTGCATCTAACTGAGGTCTTCCCTATTTGTTAAAGAAATTCTTTTACGTTAACAACGTGCAGGATTCACCACATGGCTGACCCACAGGATTGGTCATGACAGGATAAGGTGACATCTTACACTAGTGTCAGAGAAAATTCCCATCTTCTTGTCAACCTGCTTGATTAAGTTTCAGCTGAGAGAGGCCAACAAGTGCTATGGAAACAACGTGGTGAGGTTGTTCCACGGTCACACCATGAACTGCAGAACTTAGGTGCCTAGTCCATTACCTGCTGGTCCTTCTGGGCCAAGATCTCCTGGGCCGCCTTTGAGTCCACTCACCCCAGTGTTTCCTGGGTAGCCTGGTTCACCTTTGGGTCCTTCTCTCCCTCTTTCTCCTGAAAAGATAAAACCAGACAGCGTGGTAGAGCACAAGTCAAACTGGAGGAAGATGTGAAGAGAATAAGAAACCTGTCATGTTGAGGCTGTGGCACTTGTGTTTGCCTAGCCACAGTGTGGTCCTGAACTGGTCTCCCTGAATGCCAAATACCAGTGCAAGTTCACAAGTTCCTCCTCAAGAAGCAAAGTGAGACCCAGCATTAGAATTGGGCTGGTCTCAGACATTTTCATTAGCATCAAGATTTGTGCCCCACCTGGATTCCAGACTCCTTAAGTTTCACTTCCAGGAGAGGACTAAATAAATGTACAGATTACAAAAATACCCAAATTGGGCAATGCTGGCCTGCTTAATCTCTAGAATTCTGCATTCTTGAAGTGAGCAATGAAGGACTATTTTACCTGGGAAACCTGGGTCCCCTCGCTCTCCTTTTGCTCCAGCAATGCCAGGAATGCCAACAGACTCTCCATGGTCACCTGGAAAAGAAAGACAAAGTGGGAAAGCCATTCCCTAATGGACCATGGGGAGCATTCCTCAGGGCTGTTTAATAGCCTTGTTTATGAAAATAAACAGAGAGAGTAGCAAGTGATGTACCTGAGTCTGAGAATGCTTATTAACAGCAACGGATGTAAATTCAGTCATGCAAATGCATGATAAGAAAACCACCTTTGGGTAATTCCAGAGCACTCTGGTCTTTATACTTCTAACACAAGGAGATGAGAGAGAATGGTGCCTCTCATACTATCCAACATGCTTCACACAGTGCTGTGGCCAAACTGTCAAAAGACCATAAAGTATTTAAGCTTGGGATTGGGCTCATCTGGATGAAGTCCCTTACAAGGGGACATGTACTTCAGAGCCAGTCACTGGAGAGCAAGGGACAATTCTAGAACACTACTCATTCATTTTGGTCAGGAATATTAGGACTGTGTGCACTGAATGACCATGTACACATGAAAGATTTCTTACCCTTTGGACCAGGGGCCCCAATAGGTCCTGGGAATCCAAGTGCTCCTGTGATACCATCTGAACCCTGAAAAACACCCCAAATCAGCCTCTGCTTTTTATTCTTGCTGTTCTAAGTTTGGGTGATGTGGGGTAACAGACCACAAAGATGTAGGAAGAAACACTATCCAAAGTGTCATAGAACAATATAAGCCAAGCAAAAAAACATCTGCAAGTTTTGTAAGGAAAAATCCAGGCAGCTTCTGCTGCTTTGGACCAGTTAGAACACAGGATATTTCTAAGAGCACTTAGAGAAGATGAAGATACTTGGGAAGGTATTTACCCTCTCTCCTGGCATCCCTGGAAATCCTATGATACCATGTGCACCCTTCTGTCCTGGCAGCCCAGGCTGTCCAGGTGGACCAAGGAAGCCTGGGTCACCACGAAGACCTCTCTCTTTGCTTGCTGACCCAACTGGACCAGGGAGACCAGGCTGGCCACGGCTTCCTGGGATTCCTTTATCACCTGGGTTATACAAGAGAGTGTAATCTCATTTCATAATGCAGACAGCTCCTTTGAGCCAATTGACCTGTTACCCGAAGTTCCCCTTGAAGAGGAAAAAGGGATGGCATTGGCTGGGGAGAACAGTGCTTCAAAAGAAAACTGTTTTCTCAAAATTCAGAATTGCTATATGCAAATCTTTCTAGAATGTAAATGACAGAACAGAAAACAGTCATGCTGCAGGTGCTGCCACAAGGACAGACCACACTCCACTGAGAATAAGCAGTTACTGAACAACTGACGCTGGCAACTAACCACAACGTTGTGACATACCTCTAGGTCCAGGGAATCCTGCAAGCCCAGCTAATCCAGCATCTCCTTTGTCTCCTTTGAGTTGCAGTGCCTGTTCTGGAAGCCCAAGAACAGGAAGACCAGGTGGACCTACATCACCTCTGTCACCTGAAGAAACAAGAAGTCAGGAAATTTCCTTGCAAAAGAATCTAACAAGAGCAAGGGCAGAACGCTAGAAGCTGGCAGAAAAAACCCAGAACTTTCATGTTTCCTGATGCAAAATCATCACAATGTGCTCAGCATCTTTGGCAACAAGGCCAAAGTATTTCACAAGGAAGAAAAGAACACAATACTTAAAAGAAAACATTAAATACACAGGTATCTCAGAAGGGCCTCCTAAGTCCGTCTGCTGCACGGCCAGCAAGAGCCTTCCAGCTGTTTCTCACCTTTTTGACCTTGGAGTCCCACAGCTCCAGGGCTCCCTTTTCCTCCAGCTGTGCCAGGAGATCCTTTAAATCCATTCACCCCAGGGACACCAGGTAGGCCTGGCATGCCAGGGAAACCAAGCAGGCCAGAAGACCCTTTCTCACCTGTATAGAAAAGTTGAGAAAGAGAAAATGAGTCTCTGATACACTGCATACCCACCTGGCTGGCAGGTAGAGCCAGCATGAGTCTGGCCAACCCCTCAAACCTGGGTAGTAAAACATCACGGTGCAAAAGCACAGCACAGCCACTTCTCGCATGGATCTCTAGGCATGATATTTTCAACCAGTACTTTTCAGTTCACATTTGAGAGCCTGGCCCTGCTTCCACTAGAGAGCAAAACTTAATCAGTTTCCAAGAGAGCTACATGAAGTTACATAGCTCTATTGCTCTCCACCTAAAAACTACAGAATTCTCCAAGTAACCAAGCCTTGTATTGGTGCTTAATGGCCATGCAGATTTCAGATTTGTATTTCCCATTTAGTTTGTCCTTCATTCTCTCCCTTCTACAAATTTCATTCACTGTTCCTTATGTTTTCAATTTTCTTGTCTTTCTGTCTTGACTTACACAATCCTTTGCCCACAAGGACCTGAGCCCTTTAAGATGGAGCTCCCTATGAACACTATTTGATAATGAAATGCATCAGTCACAATTCGTAACTCAGCAGCAAATAAATGCATGCCACTACTAGTTGAGAATTCACTCTCCTCTCACAAGTTGGGTCTAAAATGAATATTAACAGGGTTATTTTGTTGTGGGCACAGTAATTTCAGATTATTCCCCTAGTGGTACACATACCTTTTGGCCCAGAGAAACCTGGACGTCCATCTTGACCAAAAGGCCCAGGTGGTCCTACGAATCCTCTTTCCCCAGGAGATCCTGGAGCACCATCGAGACCTGGGAAGCCTTTCATACCAGCAGGGCCCTGTGGACCTAAATCCCCCATCAAGCCTTTGGCTCCAGGAAGTCCTGAATCAATACAAACAAAGAACTCAACAGATTACGTGACATAAAGACTAGGACAACTTGTGGACAGCTTCTCAAACTCTTTAATCACAGCTTTGCTTTTAATGACAAATGGACCTTATGGCACATGCAGCCTACTAGAAGGCATAAAGCTTAGAACTGCAAAAGCATTAGTCATCTAATAATAAAATACCTATGAAGAGGGTTACTACCTACATCACTACACAACTGGCAAGAGTGAAACCCCTTATGATGTATCCATTTTTTTCTCCTTTACCAGACACTAAACTGAAACGCACCAGCCTTACCTTTATCATCAAGGCAGCCAAACAAGAATGGGGAGCATCATTAATTCCAGCTTCTGCTACCTGCCCCATCCTCTGGGTGAACCAGAGATCAGTTGGAGAGGCTTGTTTTTACAAGTTTCTTTTCCACCTTGGTGGTTAAAGTGGTACTTCTCAAGAGCAAATGGCTCACTAAGGGAACAAGCTTCTGCTGTCACAAAGCCTACATCATATGCACTAATATCGTATCCTCTAAACGTTTCAGGACATTTCTAGCTGAAGCTTTGTAATGGTTTACAATTTTAAATAAGGCTCAGACCATTGAAAACAGAATGCTCAGATCCAAAGGGAGGAAGAGACAGAAAAATCAGGTGGCTTCTGAAAAATGGCGTTTGCAGCAGTAGCACCCAATATAGGAGCTTTGTTACATTCGGGGCTTAGATGCTTTAAGCTACAACCCAGTATTTTTTACAGCAGAAGACTAAATGGCTGTTTTATCTAACAGGACAAAGAAAACACATACACAAAGTCTGTACATATTAAAGATTCTCTTATGGCTTCAGGCTTTGTTACTGTCTGAGCATTCTCACTGCAATGGTTCTTTGCCTTGGGTTTGATTAGCAATAATAAGGGGTATCACCTGTAGTCAATGCAATTCTTGTAGCATTAAAAGCTAGGTTGTTAGTCCATCAGCTTTTATGCTACACTGCATTTCTCACCTTGACAGCCTATGTGAAGAACCCATAACCAAACAGTGTGACATCAGAAATGGAGAGTTGATGATAAATGGAATAGAAACATGGTGAAGGAAAAAACAGACAAAATATGTAAACAGAAAGAACAAGGGTACAAAAGAAAATAATGATTCAGAGAGACAACTGCTGCAAAAATCTCAATCATTTGGAGCTTTTCATCCTAGCAATGGGAGGTTTTTAAAAACAGCTGAAGGAAAGTCATATATGGCATACAGTCCAAAAATATAAAACAATAGAGAGGCAAAAGGAATGTCAAGGTTAATAGAGAAAAAAACCTTT
Organism: Galbula dea; assembly: GCA_013399015.1. Classification (NCBI taxonomy): domain Eukaryota; kingdom Metazoa; phylum Chordata; class Aves; order Piciformes; family Galbulidae; genus Galbula; species Galbula dea. Next base: position 3,230,010 of record VWZX01000352.1, read on the forward strand.
TAAAACTCCATGGCTTTCATCTCAAATGATGTTAGTGCTTTCATTCATTTGTTGCCATTGTGCTCCAGCACTGCCCTTCTGCATGTCAGAACTGAGGAGTTATGTCACAGACCATTCTCTACTAATTTCCCCCTTCCTTGGCTCTCAAATTGTGCATATACTGTTATCATGAAACACTTTATTCAGTGCAGCTGGAGAAATACTGCTGTACTCAAGTGGTGGGGCTTTTCCCCTTAAAGTGAAGGGAAGTAAATTTCTCTTCTGTCTCAGTGAAGAGAAACAAGACTGAAGTGCTTGTTCTGAGAGTGTCAACCATTTTTCAATCTGTCCAAGTCACATTCCAAGCAACTTCAAACATTAGAAATTAATGTTCATGAAAATGGCAAAGGGAGATTAGTCAGTGATGGAGCCAGCATGTAAAAGCAGAGATGTTAAGAAACATCAAGACATTTAAGATGCTTTCTCTTATCTTTCTGCTGTACTTCTTACAGCCTTGGGGCACCATTTCTAGGCAGGAGTCATCCAGCAGTCAGAGGCAAAAGGTTCAAATTCTGCTCTCTGTCACCCTCAACCAGAGGTAGGAGTTCATTCCTAGCAAATGCCAAATCTCTCCCATACTTCCTCAACATTGCAGGATTGTTTAGCTACTTGTCTTCATATGGAGACATTACATACCTGGTGCTCCTGGGAGGCCATCTGGCCCCAAGGGTCCGGGTTTTCCCTTAATGCCAAAAGGGCCTCCAGGACCGGGAGGTCCCCGCAGTCCAGGGACACCCGAATATCCTGGATTACCCTGCTCGCCTTTAACACCTAGGAGGCCTGGTCTTCCATCTAACCCTGGGAACAGAGAGGTGGGAGGTTACAGAACAAATAAAACAAAAATCACACTTTTAGTTAAAAAGCCAGTTTGAATAAAAGTCTTTGAGTTGCATCAGAATCTAGGAGAACACCAGCAAATCACCACCTGTGAGCAGCTTTGAGGACTGCTAACACAGTATCTTAAAGAGACTAGAAAGAGGGAAGATTTTTGAAAGAGAAACAATTTGCCACTCCAGATACAAGCAGTATCAGTGCTTACCTTTTGGGCCTGGAAATCCAAGATCACCCATAAGTCCTTTATCACCTGGGAGTCCAGGTCGGCCACGCTCTCCCAGGGCTCCACTCTCAGCACCAAACACATCTCCAGGAGTTCCTTTCGCTCCAGCTAAGCCTGAAGCGCCCATTTTCCCAGGCAAACCATCTGTTCCATCTAGGCCTGGAAGTCCTTGTGACCCTTGCTCTCCTCGAGGCCCAGGAAAGCCTTAAAGAGGAAAAAAGTTCACTCAGCAGAAGTACAGATATACCTGCTTCCAACAGCATCTCTAAAAAATCTATATTTTCAAAGTTTCCAAGCAAGAAAAAGTTCTTTGGAAAGTTGCAGAATGTTTTAGTACTGAATCACAAACAATAACTTAGTGACAGAAAGTGAGGAAACTGTTTAAAACAGTTAAAATATCCTTTCATATCAGTATCTGGGAGCTACAGCTAGTTGCAGCTTTACATGCTTGGTTTCACTAGATGGCAGATCAGGCAAAAAGGACAAAGAAAGAAGGAAGATGGCCATTTTGGGCTGCAGACAGGCTGCCCTCTATGGCAGACAACTTCTGACACCGTGGGGCAGAACACACTGGCAGCCTTGATACATGGAAGACTGGAAAGTACTCTCCCTGTAGCAAGCAGACACTGAACTGTACTGCTGTGTGGACGTGTCACAGTGCTTAGGGGTTATGCCATGAAATCAGTGAGCATATAAAGATGAAGAGCCCCCCTTAATGTGGAGAAATATTAAGAGATTCTTCAGCCATATCCAGAGAAATCTGATGGATACAAGCAACCTAGCTTTAGGAAGCTTCCCTCGCCACCTCCTTTTTTACACAACCATCAGAAATTCCCCCAGTTAAAATGAGTCCAAACACTGCACACAGTGTGCCTTTACCAGGGTACCACAGGGCTTAAAACAAGTTTTACACTAAACTTGTGGTTAACCTAAACTGTAACAAAGCACACGTCTCTGGAGAAACAAATTGTGTTGGCTGTTCTCCTTTCTTTCAGCAGCAATGTAATATTATAGGCAGGTAAAAAGGATCTTGAACATTTCTTTTGTTTTCTTCCAAGCTGCAACCATTTGCTTGCAGATATTGCATATGGAGGGAGTACAATGGAGCTCTCAATGGAATATTATGAATGCACCAGGCAGAGAAGAAGCCTAGAGGCTGGACAACTCCTTTGATAAAGTATTGTACACATTAATCAGACAACGAGAAGAACTCCAGTAACTTCCCTCTTACCAGGTTTCCCTTGCAAGCCCATTATTCCTGGAGACCCTAGCTGTCCTTTTGACCCATGTAATCCAGGTTGGCCTGGAATGCCAGGAAAGCCTTTGCTGCCTTTGGAACCTAAGGGTAGAAACATATTAATGAATAATATTAATGAATGAATAGTGGAAGACAAAAGCACAGCAGAGAAAACAGGATCAGATCATTTCTGCAAACCATGTGCTAAAACCACCTTCTAGATACACAATATAAGCCAAATAAAGTCTCAAAGCTATGGCTGTTTAATCAGCTACCTAAACACAGGAGAGAGTTTGTGTTCAGAGACTTCTTGAAAGGGGAAAACCGGTGAGGTCATTATGATCCTCCAAGGGATTTAAGACTAGTTTCTTTGAAAAAAAGAAGAGCATTGTTCTTCCAGTTAACTCTCTAGAATAACTATCACTCAGAGGAGATTAATTAGCAGGTATTATCTTCCTTGAGGAATAAGTGCTTCTTGGTAGTCAGCCAGAGCGTAACAATCAGCTTGTCTCCCTACCTGGCAAGCCTGGTAAGCCAGGAGCGCCCGGGGGCCCATATGCTCCAGGAACTATGCAGGGCAAGGTGATACCTACAACAAAGAAACACTGAGGTTGCACACAGTCCTCTTTAGACAGATGGTCAGAAGAGGAAAATTCAGTATCCAGATGTTTTTGACAGAACATAAGTTGCTGTGAGTGAGCTAACACGTATCAAACGCTGCTGACATCTCAAATATCTGATGTTAAAGAAAAGGGATTTGGAGCCTGGTGATTGTCTAATCCCTGCTGCTGACTTACTGCATGACCAGCAAAACATAGCAACTACTGCTGTGGACTACTTGTAGCACGATACTCACAGTTTCCAGTCAGCAATTAGTTCTCCCTATGAGACCAGATGGCTTAAAAGTTTATTAGCAGCAAACAGAATTTACTGACTTACTGTCTTACATGAGTTTTGCAAAAACAACTTGGGACAAGAGCATATTCTGTATTTTACATTATTGGTCAGCAGTGGAATCCATGAGCAATGGATATTTCATGAGAGGAGAACTGCAAATCAAATAGGAGAGTTTCCTTGTGTTCTGCAAAACAATGTAAGCAAGCCTTACTGTAAAAATTCTATAAGCAAAACTTGGGTGTTCCCCAGCTACTTAATTCCCTACATTATTACAGTTTACACTATAATATCCCAGTCTCAAGGGAATTAAACATCACACCAGGCATAAAAGCAAAATACAGGCAATTGCAACATTTTTGAGTAATCCTGTAATACCAGGTAAAGTCAGTCTAGCTTTTTATAAAATACTGGATTAGACTTTTCCAAAGCAAGACTGTTTCATCCTGGTTTACTGCATGTGGCATGATCTTGTACAAAATTCCTCTGTGGTGTCTCTGACATGGTAACTTCAGTAGGTCACAGCCCCTTTTGAAATGTCTTTCCTCATTTTCACGATAAGGCTTTTCAGTCTGGGCCACGTAAGAAATGATTATTTCTTCCACTCCCAGACGTTGCTTTAATATTAGATGAAACTTACTACATCAAAGGGTCTTTTAATGTATGCAAATTATTTCCTAGGATGGAAGGAATGAGGCATTCACAAGTTGTCCTACACATCTCTATGGAGGTGCAAACTGAACCAGCTAATGACTTATTCACACTTTCCCACATATTTTGACTATAGATACTCTTCTACAAAGGACCATTCACTGTTAGCAGAGCTTTGACGCAGCATTCATAATAAGCTGGCTTCTGATGTGCACCAGAGTTCACACCATGCACAGAGCGTTTCACTTTTACTTATCTTACAATGCAATTTTAATTTAGTGGATTTTGTGAGAGACAATTTACCAAACAGAGATGCAAGCATTCAGACCTATGAACTCCTAAAGCTTTTAGCATTTAGTGTGTGACTTCAATTGGAAAAACAGCTTATGCAGGCTGTCACAGGGGCCATTAATGTCAGCTGTCTCCTCACCCCATAATAACAACCCAGCATGACTCTGATGTGAGGTAACCTGCAACTGAAATAGGCTGTGCTTTTTAAAAGCCTCATTTTATCAATCTTCTTAACTACCTTTGGTGTAAAACAGTTCTCCAGCAGCAGTCAGTGAGTAGCTCGATCCATCGCTCTTAGTATTTGAGTACTATTTGAATATGTGTTGCTTATTAGCTGTGTCCTCCTGAGCATGGACAACTTGAGAAAGCTGTGACTGCTGTGTGAGGTCTGGTGAGCCCACAAACCAGTTTCAATGAATTTAAAGGCCATCTTTAATTTAATGCAATCTTCTGCAGAAGTAAGTATCTTAATGCAGCAGTAAGTTGAGTGCCATTTGATTTATTTCAAAATAAGAGTAGAACCAGCAACACCCACCTGGAGGGCCTGGAAGACCTGCTTGTCCTGGGAACCCATCCATTCCTGGGTCACCTGGCGGCCCACGAACTCCACTAGGACCTGGGTATCCAACACCAGGAGAACCAGTTTCTCCACGATGGCCCTTGGAGCCAGGTAATCCTGGCAGTCCTTTTTCACCTGGGAAACCTAGCCCACCATCACCCTGTGCACAGCAAAGACAATTACAGGTGAAATCAGAGAGGTGTTCAAAGATTCTACACCACTACCATTCTAGTAGTGGAAGAGTTTGGTCAGTTCCAAGAAAGGTCCAGATGGGCCTAGGAAGGTCCATGGAAATCACTGCAAATTATCCATCGCTATTTCAAAAGGTAGGAAATCTCAGTGACTCTTAAAAATAATATTGGATGTTGTATTTGCCAAATTGTTTAATATTATATAGTCTGAAAGACACTTCCTTTCTTTTTAATTAAATAGATTCTAGTGTGATTTTTCTGTTCCAAGATTTGACTCATTATGCCTATAGTTCTTTTATCTTTTAGGACACAACTTAAACCAGCACTAGGGTCTACTCCACTACTAAGAGTTCATCTTTTGACTGGGTAACCAGAGGCATAATGAGTGCCAATTATTAATCCAGACCAAGACAAATTTGTAGGCAGGGACTGCGACCTTTTAGTGTATTTGAAGACTTACCACAGGGCTAATCAGGCCTTTCTATTGTCTCTGTTCCTTACTCCAATTCTCAAGCACTGCTGCTAAACCAATCTGAACTTACTGGAGGACCTGGTGGACCTGGTAAGCCTGGAAGTCCATCCCTGCCAGGGGTTCCTGGGACGCCTGAAGGTCCTCTGAATCCTATTGCACCATGGTCACCACGAGCACCTTTGCCTGTTGCATAGGATGAATCCCCTTTTTCTCCCTTAAGGCCTGGAAGACCTTGCTGACCAGCCAAAGCCTGAAGACCAAAAGACATAAAAACCCAGGAATATGAATATACAGACAAAAGGCTTTGCTTCTTAAAAATGTTGTATGGGGACAGGATACAGTGACTGGAGCTAGAAAGAATCTCCAAAGGGTTGTTTTTTGCATACTTAACACTAAAAAAAGAAGAGGGGGGGCGAGGGGACATTTAATTATTTCCAAATGTTTCCATCAAGTCACTACAGCTTTACGGTGGCAAGCCAAAACCTGGTATATAGCACTATAGTGACAGCAGTCTTGGATGTAACATGACATCACTCATGACATAACAGGGCCCAAGTACAGCATCTTCTTCCCTATAATTTGGTGTGCTACATCTACTGACACTGCTATAGATACTGTGAAGACAAAAGAGTGCTATCTTTATGGACTACAATTTTCAAAAGTAAAAACTGCCAATAAGCAACATTCAGCACCTTGGGAAATCCTGTTTGTTAATGGTTGCTGTTCCCTGAAAACACAGCTCAACTCTCACTAATGTACTTAGCATATAGCAGTTGAGGAGGAGACTGCATCTATGGTACACAGTTTTTATAGCTATAATTAATGATGTGGCAAGATCCCACCATTTGATTTTTCAGGTCTTCTCTGCATGAAGATGCATTTCTGCTTCTGCAGCAAGCCCTTGCTTAGGAAGAACCCTGAGTCTAATCCATGTATGCCTACAGCCAAGAAGCCCTGAGATGAATAATTGTTACTGTTCTTCTCTTGAATGCTGAACCTGCAGTTCTCAGAACTTAAGAACCATTTCTTCTCCCATTTTTATAGATGATCATTTCTCTGCTTTCAGCTTCTCTTTAGAGATCAGTTTCTGAGTTGCTTTTCTGTTTATTTGGTTGGTTGGTTTGGGTTTTATTTTTATTTTTAAAAAGCCCAAACAAGTAGAAAAAAAATGTGCAAAAAAATTGTGTTCTGCTTTCACTACAATCAACATCAGCAATTGCACGTGGGCACTTCTCCTTTAATTCATGACAATCAGTATAAAATCTTCCTTCCTTACCGGAGGGCCTCGCAGTCCTGGTGCACCCACAGTGCCTGGGTCTCCACCAACACCCTTAATCCCAGGCACACCAGGGCTTCCTGATGGACCTGGTGGACCTGAGATGCCTTTTAGACCAGCTCTTGTAATTCCTCCATCACAAGCACAATCACCTGCTTCTCCTGGAAAATACAGTCAATACTTCAAACTCAGTTTCATTTGGATAAAGACATTTTTCAGTTGCAAGAACTCCACAAGCAGTATTTGGTTCAATTAGGACAAAGCCATTCTCATATGATTTGATCTTCTGCCTACTCGGCTCAGATGATTTGCGTGTCAAGTAAGTGGAGCTCAGGTTTTGTCCAGGTTAATTTCTATGCAATGCCCATCACCAAATTACTATGTGCAGCATGAAGCTCAGCATTTCTTGACTTCTTCACAAAGGTCTAGACTCTCCTAAACAGATGGGTTTAGGACAAAAGCCTTGTGTTTTTTTAAAGAGATTGCTACATGTCAGAAAAAGCAAATCTATGCTCCCACTCACAGGAGGTTACAATGACCCTCAGCTGGCTATCTTTGTATTTCCCTGAATCATAACTGGCCATGGATCCAAACAATCACAAAGCACAGTGATATCTGTGTCATCATGGCTTCTGTCACTGGTTCTGTCACAGACTAAGACTCAAAGTCTCATCATTTTTAGCATAGAAAAGAAGAGAATTAAGTTTCCCTGTCACGTCCAGCCTGTATTACAAAAAGCAGTGAACAAGATTTTATTTGTAAATCTCATTACATCTTATGCCTTTAAATTATAAGTTACTTAGCTCATTTTCTGAGTATGAGATGTTTATCCACTTAGTTGCCTGAGCAGAGCAGGGACTAGGAAATAGGATTTTGGTGGCAGTCCTGGGTACAACTTTCTCTAAACTGGAAAGGCTGTTGGGTCCTTTAATCCATCTCAACCTCTCATGATTTGTCATAAAGATACTTCCCACCTCATCCTTCAGAATATTAACCATGTGTAGCTATCTTTTTGAGGCCCAACAACAACTAAAATGCTCTCCCAAAACAAAAGTCAATTACCTTTGTACCCCTTTGGCCCCAAAGCTCCTGGCAGCCCTCTTTGTCCAGGCTCCCCTGGGGCCCCCATTCTTCCATCCAGGATCGTGTCTGGGAGGAATGAGGGCCCTATATGTGGAAATAAGGTAAGTAAAAGCCATCAGAAGGCTGGATTTCCAGCTCATTCATTAATTACAACATCAGTTATGCAAATGACAGAAATGGCACCAGATCAAACTGCAGCTGTGGAAGTTAACACTAGGAGATGGAATTTGGTTGGTGTCACAGACTGTAGTTCTCTGCTATCTGTTTGCTTCAAGCTTCTCACATAGAAAAACAAAAGCTCTCATAATGTGGATGCAACAGTTTCCTTCCTCTTCTGCTCCACCACTGCACTTTTACAAGGACTTAATTAACAGTTGGCCAAAGAACTAACCAAACTGTGAACAGGTTGCATAAAGAAGGGCAAATGACTCAGTTCAGCAGCTCTGTCAGAAGCCAAGGCTCAGATGGATAGAAGCTGAAGGGACAATTCAATGTAATGGTGATTGTGGTGACTAGCTACTGCCCTTTTTGTGGGCACAGAAGTTGTCATATATGAGCAGTGTCTCTGCTGTTGCTGGCATGGTAGAGTCATCCCCAGGGCTCCTCAACTCTTCATTAAGCTGCTGCAGCTCAGGAAAGAGACTAAATGGCAAAAAGATTAAGGGGACTTTCCCTGTCCCTCACTTTATAACTGCAGGATTATTTTCAACATCTCTGTATATGCTGAATATAATGAAACATGAGCTGACAGAAACAGCAGTGCAAAGTGATCTAACAATCTAAAACTACTGTGCCTGAAAACCCCTCCTCTCAGTGACAACAGTAAGGCTGAGTGCTGACCAGCACCCGTCTGATGTTCCATGGGAACTATATGCCACCATCAGCTAAAAACAGCTACAAGAGCTTTACAGACTCTGCAGAAAAATGAGCCAGATCTGACTAGCAAAGAGTTATTGGTAAGAGAGCACTTATTTCTTCTCCACAGAAAAAAATTTCATCAGACCATGCTCATTGGCTCCATCACCAGAGTGTGCCCTGTTTTGAAAAGCTGGCTCTCAAAAATAAACCATGCTGTTTGAACTCACTTTAGGGCAGAATGGTAAAACACAACCTTTTTGTGTAAAATCAATCCTTTTTTGGTAATGATTTCTGAGGAAAACAGAACAATGCATAATTAATCCAATCAGGAGATCCATCCAAACAAACATGTAAAAATAAAATCACATTTGCACAGGTCTGAAAACTGCCTCTTCAGGAATCCTATCTGACTCCTGGTACCCAAAATACCTCCTCATAAGACTAGATATTTACCCCAGATCATTCTTTAGATATTCTTTATCTAAGCTTCAGGAGACTAGCCCAGAACTACAAAGTCCTCTGGGTCATAAACTGTGTCTACACAACCTTGTGCTTCAGTTTCTCAGGCTGCCACTCTAACAATAATCAGCTGTATTTTCTTATTTAGATACAGACATACATAAGGTTGCAGTATAAAAATCAATGTTACAAATGTACATACGTGGTGGGCCAGGCAATCCTGGTGCTCCTGGCAGGCCTGGTAAACCTCCTCTGCCGGGAGTGCCCGGTAATCCAATCGTTGCTCTTCCTGGTTCTCCCACTTCACCCTTCAAACCTGGAATACCTGGAGATCCTCCAGGGCCCATTCCATCTAGACAACAACAACATAGTGAGCAGCTCTCCAGCAGCAAACACATTCTAGTATTTTTAACGTTACAAAAAGTACAGCTGTGCTCTGAACTGTCACAATGTTAGCACAGAACAATTTATAACTGCATAGAAAGGAAAGCTTACTAATCAGAGGCACCAACTGGCTCCCATTTACACACTCCTTTGGTCATACAAAAACCTTCACAGGGCTGCAGTTAAATCTCACTGATCAGTTAGACAATTAACTATATATATGACTTCAATTTATTTATTTTCTGATTTCCTTTGAGTGAATTTCCATAGTAGTTCCTAGTCTCTGGATCACTGCAGGCCAGAGCTTCACAGATGACATTCAAGTGAAACAGAAACTTTCAAGTGAGATCTTTGATGGGACAAATGGGTTCCACCTACAGTGGCTTTATCTAGCCAATCTATTAGCTCTCTATTGAAAACATGAAAAGCCATTAAAAAAAAAAAAGATCATTTGCTATCATTTAAAATTTAGGAAAGGTTCTGCCAACCAAACCTATCAACCTCCTGTGTATACTGGGACACCAAATATGCACACCTGAAGACTCACGTGGGCTGTAATCACTGTGGGACTAATTCTGCTCCCATTCAAGTCAAAATACTTGGCTTCCCTGTGTGTCATCCCCGACTCCTGTGTCTCATACAGCAGTCTGCAAATCAGACAGCTGAAGGAGCAGGATCTTCACCATCTCCAGGTGACTGCTCAGTCTTCTCACCAACAGATATAGAAAATAAGACTGCAAAGGGCACTGACAGTAGCTGCTTTACCTCTCTCCAGGCTTGGAAACCCTGGAGCTCCTGGAAGGCCTGGTAAACCACTGATCCCTTCCTCTCCTGGAGGACCAGGTATTCCTGGGTTTCCAGGGTCACCTGGGGCACCTATTAGACAGTTATACAAAAACAAGGAGGAAAATCTCATGAGAATTTCTGCAGAAAGGCCCTGTCCAGCCAACTGCCCCAGTGACCGCTGATCTCATTGACAGCAAAAGCTGCAAAGCTGTTAGTGGAAAGTCTGTTAGTCGAAGTTAACAATAATGGCAAAAAATTCCTCCTGACCTTTTTGAGGTTGTTTCAAACTTGATTGCATGTGAAGGAGGAAGAACAGATTACACAATTTGTCTCCTTACCTCTGTAGCTTCAGAGACTGTTCCCATTCAGGTCTCATTCAGCTCATTCAGTGTTGCTAATTAAGCTCATTTTCTCAACAATATTCTCACCACACTAAATGACAAATAATAGCTAATAACATTCAGAGTAGCCATTTCCAAGCAATCCGAGGAAGTATTTTTTCCTTAGTAGACTGAAATCAGACACAGGTAGACACAGAGCACTTCCCTGTGCTCACACAGAGTCAGCCTCCCAGGCACTAAGCTTCATTCTGCCTTGAAACATATCATTCTGCAATGTGAGGATGAAAGGTTTACTGTAAATTCTGAAGTTATAACTATGGCACCAAATGTATCTGTAGGCTAGCAATACAGAAATCAAAGGAAAATAAGAAGGGATGGGTTAGACCTAATAAGTAGTGTGGAAAAGTAGTAAAATATAATCAGAAGTAAAGCTGGATCAGAAAAAGTGCTTTAGATGAGTTTCAAAACAAAATGGAAACATGTACCTGAAATGACTAGACCTTCCCTGTCAATAACAATAGGAGGGCCTGGGGGACCGATGTCACCTAATTCGCCCTGTAGAAGAAAACAGATTCACACCACATTGAGCTGGATGATGGAAGGGAAGACTGCCTGTCAGGGAACAGACTGTATAATGGTAGCAACGTCTGTGGTCATTCACTGACTAACCATCATCCCTTGTCTTGAAGAATTCACTTTGTTCTGCCATTCACAGTCATCTGCTCTTCTCAGTTACCTGCTTCCCATCTGATGAAACTAATGGCTGCTTCAGAGAAACTGTTTGCTACTACCCAGCTACCCTTTGAAAGCATCCCATTACCTCAATAAGAAGCATGGACACATATATACTATATGTACTGGAGACTAGTTACCATAACAATATATTAACCAATATCAGGTAGATCATACTTGTTCACCCTGTGGTAAAGCAAAAACCTGCTATGAACATACCCATTTTTAACAGCATCCATTACTGCAGCTATCTGTCACCTTGGAATCTTGAATTTCAATAATAGGAGCTTCCAGGAAAATGGATTCCTCCATAAAATCACCCAGGAACAAGCAAGTTGTGACAAACTGCAGTATCATTCTGTCCTCTCACTCTAACCCAGTATCAAATCCCCTTTGAAACAGCAAGTTCAAAAGCTGACTGTTGTCCAAACTGCCATCATATTTATAATACAGCAGCATGCAGTGAGCCAAGGCAGTGTACACTTTGTTGCTTTTTTCAGTAATACTCCTCTGCACATAAACCTGTACTACTTCTTCCACATGCTCTGCACAGAAAAGCCCTTTAGTACTTGCTTTTCACGTCTGCCAACCATATACCAATCTTGGGGGCAGATATATTTTTCACAGCAAAGTACTATCCACCCATTTTCCAGGCAGTTTCCAGATGTCTGACCAAGTTGTGAGACACCCAGAAAGCGTCTGCTATCTCCAGTAGGAGAAACTGAAGGCAGTCTTTTCATGCCTCTCAATACTTACAGATCTCTGATCTAAGACTTCAGATAGCCTTTGCATTTATCTTAACACCCACTTACTTCCATCTAACCTTGCCTCAGTTAGCCAGTATATACACATTTGTGTAAGGATAAAGGAGACTACAAAGATTACACCTACAATTGCAACGAATGAACACTGTAAAGATGTTCAAATACCTCAGTGTTCATGCTTCAGCAACTATTAATTTTTATCCTTAACGATAAAGTAAATGAGGAACTGAAACATACTGAGAATTAAAGTGATTCAGAGGTAAAGAGGAGATCTTATTGGGGCACTGACACTTATTTATTCATGCAAATATCTTTTAAATAAAAGTATTTTTATGTGAGAAGTTACCTTCATGCCTTCGATGCCATCCAGTCCTGGATAACCTGGAACACCTGGATGACCCTGCAAAGCCACACAAGGGAACACTGTTACATAGTGAGACAGTTAAGACTGTGGCATTATTTATTAGCTGAGGTGTCTGCAGTGAATGACAAACCCAATTCATTCTCCTACCAAACATTTGCAGAAGAAAAAGAAAGAGAAAACTGCTGGCATCAATTTCTCAGTGTTCACAAAATACCAGAGCTCCTTTAGGTCTCTCTGTGCTGTAAAGACTGTGAGAACTCGTGAGCAGGCATGAAGGTGCCCAGACCAGGAGGACACCTTGGAGTTTTCACAGAACTATAGAAATGCTTCTGGAGTGAGGAGTCTAAAACACTCTTTTCCTTATTCCCCACACTTTCTCCTCTCCTCTTTGTTTCCCCTCCAACAAATTACTGGCACCAAACCATTTAAAGTGACCCTGGGGGATCCAGCTCTCCATTTTCTGGTAGCATTCTCAGGAATATCAAAATTCCCTTTCTGGGTGTGTGACTGGAAATCTACACAGAAGTGATTTACTGTTCTCTACTGGGTAACATATTCAACCTGGCCCAGTATGGTTTGCAAATCCCACTGCCACTGCAGACAAAATGGGACATTACAAGAGCTCTGGAGCAGGGAACCTTAACTTTAAACCTTGCCTGTGATTCTGAAGTCTTGGACAGCTGTAGGCCCCAATGTAGCCCCCACACAGTACTGTTGAGAAATCTGTCATCAAGGGCCTGCTTTTAATTACATCATTTTAATGTCTAAATATGAATTAGATTATATTGGAGATACCATCACCTTCAGTACATCTTGAAAAGGACATACATAAAGCAAAATATTCCAGAAAGTGACTGAGTTCCAGGATGCGAAACTAAAATTGTGTTTCTAGAACAACTTCCACTGCTGAGTCTGCAAGTGGAAGTGCATTAACATGTTTTCAGTCACTTGATCACCTTGCCATTTCTTTCCCCCAAAGGGGAAAAGTGGGAGACTTGATTGTTCCAGGAGGGAATGTACAATTTCCAATCTGTGGAGGTGGTCCCCTGAATACAGAGGGATAACTAGAGAGATGGTTAAAGGTATCTAAAGTTTTACAGAGACTTCCAAGTTAGCTCTCACTAGTTTAACAAGGCAGGTGCACTCTTCCATCAGAGAACTTGGAACCACTAGATAAGGAAGTCAGTAGATCTTAAGTGGTTAGATGGCTTCTGTAGTTGTAAATACAGTAAAAAATGAAAGACAATTCACCTTTCTCCCTGGAACCCCATCAGATCCATCGAGTCCCAAAAGACCCTAGAACAGTAAAAAGTCATTAATTTTCAGAGGCTCCATCTCAGCCTGCTCTTATTACCTCAGTCTCCAAATATCTCAGCACCAAAGAATGAAAAGGTAAAACTTGCAAAAGGAGAAGCTATCACTGATATTTTTATATTCCCCAAATATTAATGATCATAATGGAAAGAATTCACCAAAATCTCTGATAAAAGAAGTTTTATCTTCTTTAGCCATTGTTTTCCTAATTGGTGGTTCAAGTTAAGTCGACTTACTAGGAAGTTAGGTAGGTAGTTTGCCATGAAATAATGCAGACAAGACTTTCTATCAATTGACAGTTCTGCACATGTAGAACAGAATGCTTTGTTCCTCCTGTTGTGTATAACCACATCTCTGCAGGGTCACGGTGGTTTGAAGAATCTGTAGTTGGCATGTGAACGAGCATGCTGTTAACTCCTACATTCACAGACCAACATCTATTGCTTGCTTGCCTGTTTCTTCCCCAAATATATCTCATGTTCTCTCACAGCTTGTTCTGGCTCTGGTTAAGAGCTCCCTAAATTCCCTGGAAGGCCTCTTTATGATGTTCATTTGGAGCTCCTGTAAGCTTTCTTTTCTGTGAAGCTGTCAAAAGAGCTGGAAAAGCAGAGGCCCTGCAGTGTCAAGACCTCCACTGAACACTTCTGCATGATGTTATTGGACTGCCTTTTCTGTATACATTTTTCATCTCACCTTTAATCTGAGACTTTACTGAAATAAGAACTATCTGTTGGTTCTGTTGCTGTATGGTGCTAGCTACTATGGCACTCAGTTGTACATCTGAGACTCGTACATGTTTTGGGACTACTTCTTGTTGAAAGGTCCTCTTCATGTGTTTGAGAACAGGCATTTAAGGACTTTGTAAAGTTACCTACCCTGCCACCTGGTAAGCCAGGTACACCTTTTTCTCCTTTTTCTCCAACACCTCCAAAGCCCTGAGGAAAAAATGTCAACATTAAAACTCTGCTCTGTTTGGAATTGAATAACACAGCCCTAAGACAAAATGAGCACAAGTCTCTCCACTAAGATAAGCAGTAACTACAGAGAGAAAAGGGGAACTGACTGTTTCTGCTGGGCCTTTTTTGCCCCAGAAGGAAACCCTGCATCAGCCAGACCTGGCAGCATGTGTAGTACATTATCTTCTCCATTCCCCGTAACTTCCACCCCTGTAAACCACGGCACAGGAGCAAATGCAAGTAAGCCCATGCTAGAAGCAGCAAAGTCCTGTCCCTGCTGCTCTATACTGTATTCCACATTTAGAAATTACCTCATGTCTCATTTCTTTCCAGCAGCTTGAGGGAGCACTCAGAGCACCCTTTTTCATTTCTAGCCTAAGAATGACACAAAACTAGCATTTTCACGCTCAGCATTTGGAAATGTTTGGTGGTTTTCCCAGTCAGCAAGAAGTATCAAATCCAGAGATAGAACACCAGGATTTAATTTCAGCAAGAGTTACAGTAGTTAAGCAATTTTCAGGCTTCAGGCTTGAAATATCTTCTGGTTGTGGCTAAGTTCACACATATGTTCAACCCCACCAGCTCCAAAGGGCCTCTTGTGATGCATACAGCTAAACATGCACAGAATGGAACACATCCAGCAAGGCTAATAACAAACTGTGATTCATGTACAGGTTTTCCTTGCACGTCTTTCTACTAAGAACATCTGTAGGTTGAAGAAACTGGCAAACAATTTATCTTATTAGTCACATGTTCCACAAAATATTTATTCCCATGTTTACAAAATGCTATAAGCTGGGAAATAGCTCTCTGGAATCCAGGGATAAATTGTTGTTCTTAATTCATACAGAGAAGATGCTACACATTCCTCGGTTCATGAGCACTGGTGTTTAAGCAGCCCATTTTAAAGGTGGATAGATATAGACAGACAGAAGGATCTGCAGGTGCTTTACAGCTTGAAAGCAAAACAACAAAAAATATCCTTAGACACAATGAAAGGAAAAATAATAGGATTTTTTCAAAAAGATGTCTAGCTCTCTGGGACATCAAGAAACACTGCCATCAAGTGGCCATGTAACAGGTATGTCTACCTGCAGGTCTGCAAACTGCACATCACATCAATGAAATGATGGCTTCTTTCTAGTGTCTCTAGTAGGACAGCATTATCTTCTTATATCTCTAGCACTAAAAACTATCAGGTTATAGTTACACTCTTCAGAAAGTCCTGTGGGCATTTTTATTGTATTTTCAAAGGACTCTGGTGTCTAAAAATTCCTGTAGAGATCCTGTGAGCTACTCAGAGGGGTTGAACCATCTAACCCATATTAAGCAAATATTAAAAAAGCTCTCCTCTGTCCTTACCGGTATGCCAGGCAATCCTTTGACTCCAGGGAACCCTTGAGGGCCTGGCTCACCCTGACAAGGGGAAAAGGCAAACACAACAAATCACTGTGCCTGTGAAAGCAAGACTTTCCCCAACCCACCCATCATGCTCCTGACTCCTAAACTAAGGCCTTGTAATTTGTTTGTCAGCAAGTATACTTGTTCTGTATCATCATGTGCCAGAGACAGTGTCTGTCAGCACAGTGCTGGTGCATGCAACAGATTGTCTGTGACCACTTCTCATGGCCTCAAAGATCACTACTTGAGAACTGTTCTCCTGTTCTCTGATACTTAAAAGTCCAGCTAGAAGCATTTCATATCATGACCTAGGGAATTGGAACATGCACAGTGCTTTATGGAAAGGAGCAAAATAATACATGATGAGATAGCACAATGTCCTCACAACCCTGCCCACAAACTCATGAGTGAGCAAAGAGCAGTGGCATTTCTCTGCTTCTCACCTCCTGCTAACTCCACCAAGTAAGACAGTATCTCTCCTGACTTATGCAGGGGCTTAAGAAAGCTCAGGTTGGGCTCCCAAACCAGCCTGTATAGGTCCCAGATTAATTCAGTATGCCTAAATTTCAAGTCTGAGGAATCTTTAACTCAAGGTCAACACAGCTTTTGTAAAACCACTGATGAGCTAACTCTGTATCTCAGTAAATGCCAAGACAACAAAGCACAGGAGAGAAATCCGATTCTTTCAGGGCAGTGTGCATCATAGTCAAAGCAAAAGAGCTGGAGCTTTGGATCTATTTTTCTAAACAGATTTGGGTTTATTGCTTCAGATGACACAATTTCCTATGTCCAACAGAAACTAACTACAGTTCCTTTATTTTTAAGATTAATGAGGAAAACTTTAAATTGCTTTCAGATTTCTGCTTCTGAGAGGCATGCATTTGCCAGTGGTCCCCAATGCCCTGAGCTAAGAATAGTTTTATTCAATAGCCATCTGGCAGATTAAACTTGTGCAGAAAGTTATATGGATATACAGCAGCCCTGTCCAGTATTACTGTCCAGTAATTTCATACAGTCTTGAATGAAGGAGAGTCTTGAGAAGGGTTTGTAAGCTGAATTTACAGACCTTTTCTCCTTGCTTTCCTTTTGGAAATCCCATGAACTCCAGTATTCCAGTGGATGGGGGGGGACCTGGAGGGCCAGGCAGCCCTACATCACCCTGTTGGCAAAAAAAAAAAGGAAGCTACTAAGACAGGCAGAACATGTTTGATTTCCTATGGAAGTGGCTTGTCAATCAGAAAAAAACCCATTCTAATTCTATCACATGTATGTAGTATTTGTGTGCCTGAATGCTGGCACTGGAGTATGGCCATGGAAGTCAAAAGATGACACTGAAAGATGAAAAAAACTAAATTTGTGAAGAAACATTAAATCTGTTTCAGAAAAGCTGTGAATATAAAGCATGGCAAGAAGAAAAGAATGAAAGAAAAAAAAAAAAGACCCAGCTTTTGAATCACCAGGAAAACATTCCATAAAAACTCTGGGGAGAAATAGCAAAGAAAAGAAGGCAAGAAATAATTAGAAATGTAGAATGGGGAAAACCAAGTTTAACAGCAGCAGAATTAAGTCCCAAATTGAGACACAAACTGCAGGACACCCATTTAGGATACTGAGACTGTAAATTACACACTGGTTGACCCAAAGAATATTATGAAAGTCAAAAAGAAAGAAGTCAGTAGAGTAATTCAGTAGAAGAGGTGAGGGTCCAAAGAAACTGAAAGACAGAGATTCAGAAGATGTCTAAAGACCTCATGTCTCAATAACCATGAAAATAATGCACTGAACTGAGATCTTCCCCTTCCCCCTCTTCCTCCACAAAAAGAAACATAGGAACATCATCACGGCTGGAAAGGACCTTCAAGATCAAGTCCAACTTGATAGCCCTACATTACTGCTATCCCTAAACCATTCCCCTAAGTGCCACATCTACCATTGAAGCTGTCATCCTTTCTTTTTGTGCGCCAACAGAGGAGGAATCAGCAAGACTCTTCAGTATTTGAGCTATCAATCAGTCCAAGAGAAGAAAAAGGAAAAGAAAAAATTGCTAGCATCTAGCCACTTCTTAGAGGAGCAAGCTATGATGGAACACTAGAGCTCATGCTCTTTCCATAACAGAATAGGTTTCACCTACCTTTTCTCCTTTCTCTCCTTGAAAGCCTAATCCCATATTACCCTAGGAAAGAAAAAAAACCCCAATAATGAATAAATAATAAAAGAACAGCAACAACAGCATCACTATCATCTAGGCCCACAGCACTGTTCAAAAAGACAACAGTCTGGTGTAGGAAGAAGACAGGAAAGGTAGGTACTTACTTTTGGACCTGGTGGCCCAGGGGGACCCATTGGACCCTAGAAGTGAACCAGATCAAGATTGTATTTCTTTTGCCTTAATTAGGATGCACACAGTCAGAGCAATGCTGGGATCTGCACTGGTACCTGAACTTTCACCTCTTGCCCCCTAAGCAAAAGTAACTGACACACATGATCTTCAACTCTTCACATCTACAACAGGCAGTGTAGACCTTTGGTACTGTGGTTAACTAAGAGCAAACTTCAAATAGTTCATTTTTACCTCTGCTCAATGGGAACTCTCTTGTAGTACCTTGAAAAAGCAACTCTTCAGCATATTTCATGAAGACAAAGGCTCCAAACACACTGAGAACAGCATATTGCCTCCAATCCCAAGACAAGAGAGTACTCAGAATAGTATAAGGTAGTGTTTGTAAGCAGCACTTCAGGGCTTCGCTGGAGCCCTCCTTCGTGATTCCTGCTCTGAACACTGCTCCAGACAGGAGCTTTTCCTCTTGTGATTAGACTAGACTACCTAAGTTCAAGTATTCTGTGCTTGAAGACAGCTGTGCTCACAGTCAGCTGTGCTCAGTCCTTTTAGATGCACACACTTTTGCTCATTGTCATTACACAAGTACAGATAAGGAGGGAAAACTGTCAGCATTTTGAACTGTTCTGTCAACAAGTGCAACAGTTGGGGTCTCTTACCTGCAAACCTGGCAATCCTATAGGGCCTGCAGAACCTATTGGACCTGGAAAACCCTTTGGGCCCTATAAGAACAACACAGGTCAAATACAGAATAGCACTTACCCACCAAATCCCAATCAAAGACAAAGCAAGTCTCAGTAATATCTTCTAATGAAGTATGCCAATTTAAATACCATAGCAATCCATTTCATATTATTAGATGCATTTTGCAAATCAAAGGTATGGAGTTCAGTGGTAGAAAGGAGATAGGCATGAAAAAGGAAAAGCAGAACAGATAATAACAAAACTCTGACCTCCTCTACTATAATGTGGGACCACTCATACCATTACCAAGCTGCAATTGCTCACTCTACTGGTATCACACATGTAAATACGTAGCCCACTAATTGAAAAGCGTCCTTGAGAACTAATACAAGAAAAGATTCCTATTTACTATTCTTTAAAATCATTACTCCCCAAATAAAAGAACTTACAGATATTCCATCCAATCCAGGAAGACCATTTTCTCCCTACAAATTATAAATGCATGAGCAGCAATTACACTATGATCTTGCAGCAAACTATAGGAAACATTGTTTTGTATATATAGAAATATTTGCTGTTAGTTAATATTAGATCAAGTGTAAATGGAAAAACATTTTGACAGCTGTGTCTCCATAATTAAATTGGGTAATGCAGAGATTCCAAAACATTGGAGAAGCTGAAAGCATTTTATTTATGAGTAACAAGAGAAAACTAAAGTGGCATGAAGAAAAAAAAAAGTATTACTGTAAAAACACCAGAAAATACACTGTAAAAATGTTCTAGAAACCAATCATAAAATAGGTAAAAGCATATACTGATTATATCAAATGATCTGCATGTTCCATAAGCACTGAAGTAAACAAATAAAGATCTATTTAACTTTTAACAGCTTATAAGTGTATATGTTAGTAGAATTACAGAAAAGTTCTTAGTTTTGGCCCACAAAGTCAGTGTGAAGGGCCTTACATGACAGAATAAATTCCTTAATATTTGCAATATTTAATGAAGCATGAGGCTGCTAAATTTTTCTGAATTCAGTACCACAAGAGGCACTGAATCCTTTGGACATTTACTCCAAACCTGGGGTAAAAATCAAAAGCAAGCTAAACTGGTGAGTATTTGTTTCAAAGCAACAAAGAACCAAATCTTTTACATAATTGTATTAGATTAGATAGTTGGAAGAGATTCCTTACTCAGAGGGTGGTGAGGCACTGGAACAGGTTGCCCAGAGAGGCTGTGGATGCCCCATCCCTGGCAGTGTTCAAGGCCAGACTGGATGAGATCTTGATCAAACTGGTCTAGTGGAAGGTTTCTCTGCCCATGGCAGAGAGTTAGAAATAGGTGATCTTTAAGGTCCCTTCCACCCTAAACCATTCTATGCTTCAATGATTCTATGATATTCAAGAACCTATTTGCTGTTCTGAACAATAAAATGAAATTGTCTGTCCATAGTTTGTATTTTCTGTATAGGAAATAAAATTACAGACTTCATAACAGATATTTCAGGGTGAGCTTCTTAAACAGAGTAAAATCCTGACTCACAGTGGCAAAGGATGGAATACTATGAGTGGGCTATCATATTCTTGCATTTAAACAGAGAATATGAGTGACTAGTACTTCCCAGTTCAAAACAGCACTGGGAGGCAGCTGGGATCTTGCAGTAGAAATCTTAATATGCACTTGCAGCTCTCCTGAGCTGTTACGTCAACAGACTAGGCACATGCAAAGACACCAGTTACAGCAAAGTTCCAAGTGTAGGTTGTAGGTGAAAAGGGCCCCTCCTTTGCTACACCTGCATCCAGAAACACATATGGTATCTCATATAAATCAGGATAAGCTTACAAGCAATTCCTCACATCCGTGGTTTGACACCACGAATGAGAGGTGCTAGATATCCAGAGACAGGTGAAGGACCAGCAACTACACTGACAGGAACAGGATGAGCAATGCATCCCAGTATGGATGAATAAGATCTCTGCAAAGAGCAAGCAATTCCAAGTTCTGTGAGTACTCTCTGTTGTCATTAATGAAGTTATGGCAAGGCCTTTTTCACAGCTCTCCATTCAGACATACCCAGGACAGCTCATTTAACCTGCAGCATCAGCCCTGCAATCTGTAGGACACCACAGTGTTTCTTGTACTGCCTTTTCTCCTGTGTGGTGACAAGTCTTACCTTCACTCCTTTAAGACTCCCTTGAGCAAAAACAGGTTCTCCTTTAAGGCCTTTTGGGCCAGGATGACCCTGAGTTCAGAAAAAAATTTAAAAAAAAAGAAATCACATATAAAGTTTTGGGAAAAAAAACTGATTTAGTTTTGAAAGAGTTAAAGAACTTATATTCAGCATATTGAACAAGGTAACTCCTGGCTCCAGTAAACTGCAGGAGTACCACTGCAGCTTCATCAAAGAAAATGTGGTATTATGAGAACTTAAGAATTCCTCTGGCTTTAGAAAATCAAGGTTCTGCAAACATTTTCTCTGCTACTTTCCTGCTTACATTCATTTCCCTTTTATTTTAGGCCCTTGACAACTTTCAAGATCCTATCTGAATCTGTTTGAGAAGGTGTAACCCTCCTGTTCACACACATATCAATGCTATCCAGAGGGACAGCCTAGAACCGTCACGAAGTTCAACAAGGCGAAGTGTAATGTCCTGCACCTGAGCTGGGGCAATGCCATGGATTCAGGCTGGGTGATGAGACTGAGAGCAGCACTGTGGAGAAGACCTTGGGTGTGCTGGTGGATAAAAAACTGAATGTGAACCAGCAAGGTGTGCTCACAGCCCAGAAAAGTCAATCACATCCTGGGCTGCATCAAAAGCAGCATGGGCAGAAAGGCAGGGGATTCTCCTCCTCTGCACTGCTCTCATGAGACTCCACCTGGAGTCAGCATCTAGTTGTGGGGCCCTCAACATATGAAAGATATGGACCTGCTGAAGTGGATCCAGAGGAGGCCAGGAAGACCGTCAGGGAGCCGAAGCACCTCCCTTGTAAGGTCAGGCTGAGAGAACTAGGATTGTTCAGCCTGTGGAAGAGAAGGCTCCAGGGAAACCTTATAGCAGCCTTCTGGAATTTAAAGGGGGTTTATAAGAAAGATAGGGAGGGACTCAATCAGTGAGTGTAGTGATAGGATGAGGGGTAATGGTTTTAAATTGAAAGAGACTAGGGTTAGATTAGATATTAATGCAAAATTCTTTACTGTGAGGGTGGTGAGGCATTGAAAAAGGTTGCCCAGAAAAGTTGTTGATACTCCATTCCTGGAAGTATTGAAGGCAAGGGTGGATGGGGCTTGAGCAACGTGGTCTAGTGGAAGGTGTCCCTGCCCATGGCAGGGGGGCTGGAACTAGATGATCTTTAAGGTCTCTTCCAAGCCAAACTATTATATGATTCTATCTCTTAACACTGTAAATCACCAAATTTTGTTTACAATCAATGAGAGAAGAAAATGGTAGATGGTATGAATCTTCTAAAAAAGCTGCAATTATAATTCTCGATTTAGCCAATTTATTTTAATCTTGATAATCCCATCCAATTAATCTGAGATTATTTCATTTAACTGCCAACTTAATTGGAGAATGGTTGCCTGATCGAAGCAGCTTTCCTCACCAAAATTGTAATCCTATAAGCATTACAAAATACAAACTGGAGCAGCAGGCACGAGTAAATCAGTTACTTTGGAAAGCAGTACTTTTAATTTGATCTTATTGCTTCAATATTGTTCAACATAATGAATTTCAAGTCTGGATGATATGCAGAGATGTCTTAGCAGTTTAGAAATGCTAAAACCAATGGCATTATTTACATCCACCAGCTGTATTTCCTTCCTCTTCTCCATGTATACATGCAAAAGAGATCCACAATATAAACAACTAGTCACAGCACCTGTGTGTGTAAGATCAGCCTTTGAATGTGAACAAATATTCAAACACCCATCAAATATTTTAATATCAAGTCAAATATTTTTTGCTTACACTTCAAAAGTAACCATGTACTTTTATATAAGACTAATTCCCCAAAGCATCTGAGCCTGGAGTTCTTATAACTAATCCTACCAACTTAAACCAGAATGTAGAGCATGACCCAGCTACCTTCACCTCCTCTACAGTCAGTGCCCAAAGACAATTCATCCTGAAAGGCAGCGAGGGAGAAGTGCTTTCACGAGGACCAGTTTCTCTAAGAGGGGAGTCCAGATGAATAGATTAGACACCTAATTTTAACATGTCCAATGCAGGCTAGATAAAACTCCAACCTGGTAAAAAAGTGTTTTCAAAAGTAAAAACACATACACTGGAAAGAAAATCTTATTGACACTCATTGAGACTGAAGCTTCTGGCTGTCTCAAGACCTGAAGGAAGGCATCCAGTATTTGACCTGAACATGTGATAATATTCTTTCCTGAATCAGCATCTACTAACTTGAAACATGCCAGGTGGAAGATGTTTGACACTTCATGGTTCTTAAAAACTTTACCATGGCTTCCTTTGAGTTAGCTTGAATACTGTCAGTGACAATAGTATAACTAAATTCACAGCATCTTCATTTTGTCCTAAGAGTGGAATTTCAATAAGAAAATTATACCAACCTCTAACCATGCTAATAATTTAGGGTTATCAGGGTTCTTCCTAAGTATTTGGGAGTTACATTTCCAACAGTAGCCTGAAATGCAAATCCTGGCTTAGTGACTACAAAACACCATATTCAAGTTGGGACATACAGGCAGCCCAGGTGGGCCAGGAAATCCATCTGATCCAGAAACACCAGGACTCCCAGTGGTACCATTGCAGCCATCGAGGCCAGGCAGACCTCTAGGACCAGGCTGCCCAGGGTGACCCTGTGGAAAGGGGAAAAAGAGAGAATGACAACAGGAAGCATTATTTTATTAGTAATACTGTCCCCAGAAAACTGATATCTTCCAAATGGCAACACAAACCAAAAGAAAGGCTCAACTCCCACTCAAGTTCAGCACACAACAGACTGCAACAGAACTGGCTTCTTCAGCCAGCATTGTCTATCCTCCCCAAAGCCCAAATCTCAGAACATTGGTTGCATTCATCTAATTAGCCTTTTCTCCAAGGGATAATTTTCTAAAGTACATAACTTGTGCATGAGTAGGTCCCAAAAGGGCAATATTCATCCCACAGCAGTCTGAACTATATGGGATGTAACAGTGCAAAACAGCGTGCAAGGGTGCACCTGACACCAGGAGTGGAAGGTGCTCATGTAAGAAAAGGGCAGAGGCAAGCACAACGATACTGAACTTTTATATTTCCAATCTGCTTAAGGTTTCAGCAGCTTCTCTTCCTCTCCTGTGTGAATTCTTTCCTTTTAATAGCTCAACAGATGTTACAACTCCAGCATCAGGCCATTCAAGCAAAATAGCTTTTATTTTTCTATTAAACCTAAAACCTTAGGCAAAGCAACTATTAAAGACCTAATCAAACTAACAGCATTTAAAAGGAGGTATTTGTAATGGTCAGTTATTAATCAAGCAGAGTAGAATACAGTTGCACCTAATTCTGATTTCACATCTCTTTTGCCCCTGTATAGCTTTATCAGTTTGACTGCAGGTTACTCAGCAAGGTACAAAGGAGATGACAGTTTGACACTTCAGTTACTCTTTCTTCAGTCTCATATGGGTTAGGCAAAACAAAAAACACTGTCAACCCCACCACCCAGGTTTCAAGCAGCTCCTTCTTCTATCCTGTTTCATAGAAATGAGTTCTGTGACACTCAAAGACAGTGTTTTGTGGCAGGAAGAAAAATGAAACTTATGGAGATAGTATCAGTAACTGACAGTTCTCTCCCTCCCCTGTAGAACACCCTGATCCTGACTCATCCCAAAAGTACATCCTGACTCATCCCAGAAGTACTTGTTTGATCCCAAAGATTCATCCTTAAGATATGGCATTAAACAAGTTACGACTCACACTAGTAAAGTAAAAAAAATAAACATGGATAAAATGGAGATAAAGCAGAACATTAACAATCCTTCATGCCTGACACTTAACACAAAACACAGTTGTGTTGCTAAAGGTCTTCGAAGGCCAAACCAATAGCATATGTTCTGACCAAACTCAATGGGAACCTTGCAGTAATGTAAAGCCTTTTATCTAAAGATCTTAAAATGCCTTGAAAAAATGTGGGAATGCTATAATCTGCATTTTACAGGGGAGAAGTTGGGGCCATACAGTAGCAGAGTGACTTTCCCAAGGATCCAGAGCAACTTAGGCCACAATTACATAAATACTCAAACTGATCCCTGGTGGCAGCACTGCCAGGAGCACCACTGCCCACTCCTGCTTACTCACATCTACCTCTTCCCTGTGCTGGAATAGGAAAGTCAGAGCAGGAAACCAACACAGCAGAGAAATAACTGTTCTGTTCCTTAATGGGGTTAATTTTCAGGCAGCTGTGTTCCTCAGTCCAGCTCCTTTGGCAACTGCATTGCAGTTTGTGCCAACAAAATGGAGAGAAGGGAAGAGAGAGCCCAGATCTGCTCTCTGACAGCCAATAAGGTGCAAATTAAATGTATGTAAAGTGTCTCTCCACTAAGGGATCAAGGTAGCTCATCCAGACAAGTATAAATTTGAGACTAAATGAGGCCTCAGGACATGGAATTAAGTCATCCCAAAGCATTAGCATCAGGCACCACTTGCATACGCAGTACCAGTTGCCTAGATGATTAAGGTCTGTTTGTCTAAACACCCACATGTGGTGTGCAAGCAGGGACTTGTCAGGCCCTGGTAAAGCAACAGGAGAAGGCTGGAGCACCAATTTATTAACAGTTATGATTGCCTCCTAGAAATTATTTCATTTGGTTCCCAAAGCTGGAGCAAATGAGTGGCAGCCTACCCTCCTCCATCCACATGGCATGTCATAGCCAAGAGCAGCAGGTCTCTGACAGGACAGGCTGTGACTGCAGCAGGAGCCCAGCATGGTCAATGTCTACCAAGTCTTTCACTTTGTTTACATCATCAACAAAAACAGAAGCTATGTGAGACAAGTGCACATGCATCTGGTTACAACATAAGGTGACCAGCTGCAGGGTTCAGTGAAGCTGAATGGCCAACATCTGCCCCTCAGAGTTAGACAACAGGGAGCCAAGCTGCTAAGCCTTTAGTGCTGGCCAAGAGCCAGCCCATGGCAGGCACCTTACTGGTGGCCTCCTGTCTTGGGTGATATCTCCTAACTCGTAGAGCAACACAGTCTCTAAGTGGCCCAAAGGGTTTTGGTATCCTCTTAATACGAGAGAAGGGCTCACAAAGGCTGGCCATGAATTACACCAACCACAGTGATTTCTTGTATGTATCAAATAAATCTGTGACACTGTCACTTAATCCCATGGCATCCTCATCTGTGGTTCTGAGCCAAAGCATCACACACACACACACACACAGGCTCTTTTGCTTCAGGAAAACATCCACAGGATTTCCTGCTTTCTAGCTAATCTGCTATCAGAATTCACAAAGCTTTAAGAACCTTACCTGAGGCAGTACTGAGCACCCACAACTGACTTCCTTGATAGTTGCAAAGTTCTGCCTTAAAAGAACCTTTTCCCCAGGGATTTAGAATACTGATTTAAAGAGCTGTTCTGACCTGAAAAATGGGGCTTAATAGCTTCTCCGCTCTCACCACCTCCAATTCCTGCTTTGGCACATGTGCCAATTCAGCACAAGCACCTCAACTGACTAAGGCAGAAGACTTAACACTTTTGCAGGTGTTACTTATATGTGGCAGGGTGACTAGTTTACAGACCTGAGTTAAAGTACAGGCTGGAGAGGTCACTTGTGCTCTCTGTTCTCACAAAAGGGAACATTCCCTCCCAGACAGATAAGGAAAAATGAACTCTCCATCTAGGCCCTTGCTTTATCTGACTCCTGCTCATACATTAACACTGTGATTCCAAGGGGCCTCTTTTCCAAATGAAACAGCACAAAGGCTCTCCCAACAGGAAAGTTCAACAAATATTTAGAAACAAGGAAACAAATGCAAGTAAAGATGAACACAGAATTAATTGAATAAGCAGTTTCATTGATTGCTATGGCAAAGTGGCCTTTTCACAGCTATCAAGTTCTTGCGCTTCCTCCTCTAGGAAGATCACAAAATAGAGAACTTTGCCTCTCCATGTCAT
Source organism: Galbula dea (assembly GCA_013399015.1). Lineage (NCBI taxonomy): Eukaryota > Metazoa > Chordata > Aves > Piciformes > Galbulidae > Galbula > Galbula dea. Next base: position 3,257,269 of record VWZX01000352.1, read on the forward strand.
TCTAGGTTTCCCAGTACAGACAAGGGCTCACTTCTCATAAGAATATTTCCTTCTAGAACTCCTTGGAGAGCACATAAAAAGCTATATACATCTCCTAGCTCCTGTTCAAGCCTTTGCCAGAGGTGTTCTTGAAACTTATCCTATAGGAAAAATTAAACTTCCCGAGTAGGGCTAAGGATTTGAGGGTTTCTTCTACAGTGTGACACATAAGACTAGTAAAAAACATATGTAGCTGTTGTACTTACTAGGTTAAAGGGATTAGTCAGGCCAGCTGTAACAACATGATTTACTTGCCACTAGCATTCCCAAAGGGAACTCTGAAGAACACCACTTCCCTTAAGGTCAATAGTGGGATTCCCCTCCCAATCACAGCCTTGCAGTCCTTTGGCCATGACTAAAATACACCTGCTCACAAAGAATCTCTCTTCCTATTTAGATGTTACTTCTTGTGCAGAGATAGCAATACATTTTTACTTCTCTCTTACATGTATCAGCACACACATGCTCTCTCTTCTTTGCTCTGCACATCCATATAATGTGCATATACGTTCATACACATTTCACAACAAACCTAAGCTACTCCCTATCCTGAAATGCAATTGGCAAAGGTATAAATATTTTTTCAAGCAGTGGTGGTTGCTATTTCCATCCCAGAAGGGAAGTATTTATCTTAATGATTAGAATGTAAGCAGTATAAACTAGTTTCCCTTCTCCCTTCTTCTGCCCTACAGTTGTGGCACAGAAGAGCCACAGTGATGAGGACTTTGCTGTTCAGGAGCAGCAAAATCTGCCTTTTTCCCCACTCACCCACCTGCAGAATACTGTAAAGCAGACAGAGGAGATCTGCATGTACTGGAGGCTTTGAATCCTCTCATCTATCTCCACTACCCTCTGTAGAATGCCTGTTGCTGCTAACTACCTGGCAATGGCTGTTGCTATCTCTCTCTCTCTCTCTCCCCCCTCATTGTTGGGAATCCCCTTTCTCCAGAGCCTCATCTGAAAAAATACCGAGAACAGCATGTTCCCACAGTGTGTTCAATTAAATTAAGTATTATGGGAACAGCTTGTTCTTTCCAGAGCTGGAGAGTTGGCTGGTGGGGAAAAAAAATAGCAGCAAGGGAGCTGAGCAGGAGAGAAAACAGGCAAGGATGAGCAGAGTGGGAGAAAAGGACAACAGCCAGGAAGGAACTGGAATCAAGCAAGCTCATTTACAGGGCCAACTGTGCATTTCCAGCCAATCTATCAAAACAATACAGGTTTTGATAGGAAGTAAGAAAACAGCTCAACTGTTGGAGCTTGTGGCCAGCTGAGGAAGCAGAGAAGATGAGAAAGAGCACGAGTATAGTCTGAAGGTACAAGGATATAGATAATGGAAAAATGTCATCAAGAAAAGAAAAGAATTTGAACGCCAGAAGGAGAAAGCAGGATGCGCTACCTAGTATAGACAGAGCAAGGGAGTTTGGGGCAACTCCTAAAGGTGGCCCAGTTAAAACTCCTCTGAGGTAGTGTCTGTAAGACATCTTTGCAAAAATTGCTACGGAAAATCAAAGCAAAAGAAAGCTGGTCAAGATACTAGGCATATGATCTTTTCTATGGTAAAGGAAACAATTATCATTAGAATGTTGAAGTTCTAAAGAAGGGTTAGAGAAAGAGGTCACCTACTCCTATCACCTGGAAAATGCAGCCATTATCTCTTTCCTGTCTTAGGTTTCTGAAAGGCTTGGATCTAAACTGGAAATAGCATCAAGTTAAGAAACAAGGATTTTCTGGAGGGTCTCTGCTTTAATCGTTCTTTCCATTCACACATCACAGCAAAAGAAGATTGAAGAAGACCTGGTAACAGTTATTACATAGAAGAAGACTATTACAAAGTAAAAGGGAACAATTTGCTCTCTGTATCCATGATGAGCAAGATGAAAACTAAAAGGTTTAAATGAAAGAAAGACTGAAGTTAGACATTTATTAAAGCTTTTCTACCAGAGTCTCCAGCATTGCAAGCTTTTAAAAATTGGTTAGGAAACACATACAGGATATGTCCTGAATCGCAGCTGATCATGCCTTTTTGATCATGCCCTTTCAATTCCATAAGATTATTGTTTTATGATACAGTGTTTTCTAGACATAGTGCTGAAAGAAAAGCTTGTCAGTGATGCTGTGGTTCCTCATGTGACTCAGGCTTACTTCCCTATACATATCAACTTCATTTATCCCATAATAGGTCCCAAACCTCTCCCTAAACAGCATCAGATCACCAGGTAGACTAAACACTGCCATTTCCCTTCAGGGAGAAGCAAGCAGTTGCAAGACCCATTAGATATGTGCTGGGACCCATTAGATATGTGCTGTGCTTATGTGCTTTTGGCTGTGACTGACATTCTAGTGGTTTATATTCACATATGCAAACTTACAGGGATCCCATTGATGCCTTGAAATCCAGGAACTCCCATTGGGCCCTGAAGAAAAAGAGTGCACATTATATTTCACTTCATCAATCGGTATTATTTGAGTTACCTGTGAAATACTTTTCACCCCAGCATTCTCCATCGTAGACTTTAGCTTCCAAAAACAAAAGCAGCAAACTATTTCACACAGATTCTCTCTGACCACAGGGATCAGGGAAGATAGGAACTGAACATCTGAGCTTGACTGGATGCCAAATGAGTGTTTCAGGAATGTTTTAATCAGGCAATTTAGAGTAAAAATCTAATCTCTTACTGCACATCTGGGAAAAATAAGATGTCAGGAAAATAAACAATACAGAATAAGCTTAACTCTCAGTGTCACATTTGACCTTCCCAGAGTTTCAACAGGACTTATGGGTTTTTCTGTCTATACTTGGATAGCACCACCCAGAGATAACCAGACCACCGTATTAACTTCAGACCACCCTTGGCTGAGTTGCAAGTAATTACCACTTTGCTGGTTCTTCTGCTTTGCTCTGGATAGCAGCAAAACAGACTGTGTATGCAGAATATCCAGCCTAAACTGCTCTTGCTTTGGAAAGTCAAAGAATATTGCTTCCATGAGGGATAAGGAGACAGAATCTTACTGCGTAAGGATTCATTTCAGTGGATATTTCTGGAGTAAATAAGGGATTTTTTCTGTGCAAGGAAACTGGTTCCAATTGTTAAGGGCCAGTTCCTACCCTGGGTTTCTGTGTCTTCCAAATTCCAGGTTTAATGATTACAGTGTTATCTGCTAGAAATAGGAAAATGCTGCCACTCTGGTAGCACTCTGTGGCACTCTGTCCTTGTTTTGAAACCTGCATTGCCTTTCAACACTGAAGCAATAACTTTCATTGTCATCATTTTCAGTTTACTTAGTTCTTTGTCTTGTGAGAAAGGGTGACTAGAACTCCAATGTATTGACTAACATTAAATGAGAAGAGGATTTAACTGCAGCATATTAAAGTACAATTGAGCTAGTTTTCATCTAGCTAGCTCACCTATCAGTAGCTGGGAAAACATGGAAAACAAACTCTGCTCTGCAGGTCCTGGTACCTAAATTATGTGTCTTTTTCTTATTTGCACATATGATCTGAGCACATTCCATCAAGCAGACTGGTAAGATGCTCTGGGCTAGTCCCAGAATGCAAGCCCTGCTCTTGATGTCCCAGACTTCCTTCAGATTTTAGAAACCAGGCACAGCATGGAGGACTTTCTCTGACTTTTAAGCTTTCAAGCTGTTTTTCCTTGAAAGGTGTAAACTTTCCTTAAGGTGAACTACCCACGTGTCCACTCCTTATTACTGAAAGTATTTGTTCAGACTTCCACTCATACTTCTGCCTAGCTCCAAACTCCCCTTTTGATAGTTCCTTCCTAAGAAGAGACAGCAAAACAGATCCTAAAGGCATTAAGACATTTCTGCATCTGCTATTCTGCCCATTCTTGCACACTGCATTCACTGACACCTATCACTCTATTTAATACAGCACAGTTTGTAATATTTTTCCTGTTATAAATAAGTTTGCACACATGAAACAGAATTGCAGGTTTCATTTAGTACCAATCCCTCCTGCTCTTCTAGACACCAACTCAGCATCTTCTAGGCAGAAACCAGCTCCAGGTATCTCTGAATGTAGTGTGAATAACACCCATCTATCCCTGGGCACACGAAGTGAAAAACTACTTACCACAGCAATACTCATTTGGATGGCTACAATACTCAGCAGCTTTAGGAACTGTACTTTCATTCAAAAATAAAAGCAGGGGATTCTCTAAAGATACTAGTGAAATGCTGTTGTGTTGTTACCCCTGGGCAGATAGCCCAAGATTATCTTTATTCAGGCAAAAATATATACAAGGCCACAGATCTATCACAGGGAGAGAAAAGTCACTGTTGATCCTACCTTATCACCCTTCTGTCCAGCTGGTCCAGGGGGGCCCACTGCTCCTCTCTCACCTTTTGCTCCTGGTAAACCTTCTGGGCCAGTAAATCCAGGTGCACCTATTGGTCCTTGAAGTCCAATTGGTCCTGGTCGACCCTAACACACAACAAAACTTAAGTCAGTGCACCATGTTCTCAAACTCCCTTGCAATTACTCTATCCAAGTCAATCTTCAGTGCAGTTTGTTACCTCTCTTGGTAGTTAGGACATCCTTAAGTCTTTATCTGAGTATGTACAGGGAAGAGTTTTTAGAGGTTATTTCAGGTAAGCCATGAATAATAGTAAAAAATCTCCCCTTTTTCCTGGAACGTTTATTGGTACCCACGTTGCTGTGGGAAGGAACAGAGGAACCCAATAGTTTTGAGATCAAACCAGCTGCTGCTTTCTGAGTTCCCACCTCGGTTTCCGAATTGCAAAGCGCAAAAGGTTTTGCTTATGCTTTAGATCAAGCACAGCAAAGAGATAACACGAGGTGCAAGGCTGAAAGTACAGCTTGGAGTGTTTGAGACTACTACAACGGTTGGGTCAAGACTGGGATTGGTTCCACTCTACTCTCCTGGTTACCTTAGAGTCGGGGTGCAGGTTTTGATTTCCTGAGCACAAAAAGCAGGGTGCAGTGACAGAGTACTGCCCGACGATGGCAGCCTTCTCTACAACTGCAGAGACGCCTGAGAGACTGATGAACTTTCATCGTTCTATCACTATATGGATGGGCAGAGTAGTCTGGTACTTGTTTCTGAAACAAGCTAACGTTTAGAAATTTTTGCTGTAGGTGTTCTGATTTCTTTATTAGCCTCAGAAGCTGCCTCTTGGCAGCTGAACACAACACAGAGTTTGGTATTAACATTTTTGTGCTTCTCACTTAGTTCATTTTGAGAGAATCTGAAAGATCAACAGAGCCTAAAGTTCCAAACTATCAGTAGAAAACGGCAGTTTAGAGCTATGATTTCTACCAGCAAAACAGCCAGGGGATTACATGAAGTTATCCAGGCAAAGAATCAAGCTATACATTAAAAGGTAGAGAATGGAGCAGTAAGTTAAAGAAAAAAACCCAGAAATCCTCCTCCTTTCCATTCTCCTCTACACTGGTGTCCATGGTAGTATGTTTCCCTTCTATTTCCATAACTCCTTAAAACAGCAGAAGGAATGCAGCTCCCTGCTGCAAGTGTTTTAGTAATCTCAGCTGGAGACATACAAAGTCCTGACTCTGTGCCCTGGCAGGTAAAAGACTTCACAGTTAATTTAAAAATGCGTTTTCCACGTTAAGAATCACACAAAGTGAAACAACAGGTAATTGATTTTAAAATTTCTTCTTCCAGGATCATTTTTAGTACCCATTTAGGCTAAACCAATTGATCCCATATTTCATCTTCCTTCCGGACAGGAGCAGTTTTCTTTCCAAGTGCAGCAATTCTCCCATGTCACTCTGTTGTGTTCGGTTCATCCTGGCCTTTTAAGTGAGGTCAAGTGCATGTTTTATATGTCATACCTTTTCTGTCTAGACATTACCCATACTGTGCACTTCCAGAGGCACCGACTCCCATCTGAAAAGGCTTTTCTGTTGATTATTTTTAGCTTTCTTCACTCTGGACTAATTATCAATGGAATCTTTTCTATTGGGAAGCATATGATCACAAGATTAATCCCCAAACCTGCAGTGGTCCTTGGCAACCGTACACAACAAGGAACAGGTTACAAAAATCACATGCTTAGCTCTCACTTTCAGTCTCAGATTTAACTTCCTAATTTCACATAATCACAAACCATTCAGAGTCTTTCAGGCAGCATCTCACTCAGGAGACACGGGTTGTGAACTGTTTACCTCAAGGCAGCACAGCTGCAGGGAGACAGCTCCTGCAAATGGGCATGCTACTATTCTAGCCAGCTACCACCCACAAAAACAAGAGCATCCAAAGAGCCTACCAAGGCTCCTGGAGAACATACTCTGTGAATTCCTCACTTGTTTGAATTGCTAACACTTCGGTATTCAACCGGTGTGATTGCCTGGTTAATGACAGTGTTTCACAATGACTGGAACTGATATGAATTAACATTTTAAGAGGCTTTTGTTTTGCTCTGCTGCAGGTCAATTTGAGAAATATATCTAGATGAGGCAGCAAAGAGTAGTAACTACACATTCTGCTCGTGTTTGGTTCTACAGCTCTCTGACAAAAGATTCTCTGTGATTTCAGGGCCCATAGGTAAAAAGCTGTCTTTTGCCTTAGCGCCCTACAAGAAAGATTTTAACAGCACTTGAAGATTTTGTCCAGTGCCTTGGAGTGTCACTAAACCGTAAAGACACAGTGAAGTGCTTCTAATCTCTCTGATAATGTGATTATGCTATGATAATCAGGCTCTCAAGAATTCCTCCTGTTTCTTTTGAAGTCTATGTGGATGGAAATCATGTTTTCTACGCTGAAACAAAGGACTTGACTCCACTGCTAAAAAAGTAGCATTTTTCATCACTCAGCAGCACTCCCATGAACCCTGCCAAGACAAAAGCATTACAAAGAGCAGGCACTGTGGTGTGCAGGAGCAATTCCAGGATAAAAGCACACTGAAGGCTCAGGTTTTACTACAAGGTAAACTTACAGGGTTCATCACCAGGCGGAACTCCTGCTTGGCCACTTCGAGTTTACCTTACGGTAAGAAGTTAAGTGCCCAGTCTTTACAGTGCTTTAGCCTTAGGATTGCTCTTCCTCATCCAAAGAATAAAACCAAGAAAACATTCTTAGCACTGAGGACAAGGTTACACAGAAAATGTGGATTACATCAAATAGAAGGTACAGTGAATCAACAGAGCTCCCTAGTTTTCTTCTTTACTGATTGATATATGTAGTCCAGTAGCCTGTAGAAAAGCCATTAAGAATTAATGTAAATAATTTTGGTCTCCTGGCTGCATGACAACTGCTTTTAAAAAGAAGAAAATTACAGAATGCTAGTAACACCAAGCAAGGACAAAGTCTATGAAATTACTGTGACTTGTGAATGTTTTCTCAAATGCCCACTAGAATTTCATATATTTGAAAGCCATGACTCACATTCTCAAACATACTTGTGCTCCAGGCTTTTACTGCACAAGCAGCACTAAAGGAGATGCCCATGTCTCTGTAATGAATACGATGCTGGTAAACAATTGCATTATTTTGTCATATACTATGGTATTTCCATAGATAATTTCAGGATTTTAACCAAGTTTGTGCATTTCTGTTATGCACTTAGCCATTGCAAAACATTAAAAATAAAGAAATGTCTCAGACATTCAGGTTTCTATTCTCAATGTTTGGTAACCAAGAGGAAAAAACAGCTGGGAAAGGAACCTCCTATTGCTTCTGAATCACCGCACTGCAGAAGGGGTTAAACCAAAATGGCCTGGAAATGTAACTTGATGGCAGTGTCTCTCAAGATGGGAAAGGTTCTACAACATGTGCCTTCTTCCCTTCACCCTTTTAATTCATCTGCATCCCAGGGTGTCATGAGGAAAGGGCATTACCATGGGTAATGACAGGGCCTCTCTACTGCTACACAATCAAACACATCACAGTTTCTCTATTGTCCCTACCCTTTCTGCCAAATCTAATACCCCACATAAATTTTTGCCCAGTGAAGCAGAGCTGCTGCACATAGCATTGCGAATACCAAACATTCTTTTTTTTTTTCCCCATTGCCTCTGTGAGCTGGAAGAATAAAGTGTAAATCTATTGGATTTGTTGCTGTGCAAAGGAACACATATGGCAGCAGCAGGGAACCACTGGACATGCCCCTTATTCCAGGGACAAAATTAACACAAGTGACTGCTTATTTAGGGGATGATTCTACTAACCTCACTCACTATCAAATACCAGCTCAGTGATTATCACCAAAAAAGGATACTGGAACTCACAAAATGAAGTAAGCTCAGCAGGACTAGTAACTAAGCAGAAGGCTACTGATAAGGTGGGGCAGAACCGATCCCTGCTTCAGTTAGTAGATTTGTAGACTACCACATTTCAAGCAGCAAAGCGTTATTATTAGTTTCCTAAGCAAAATTAAGGTCCAGTGTATGAAAAGAGCAATTAAATGTAAAGATGTTAATGTTTTCTCAAACTAACACAGCTCCTCCTCTATGAGAATTCAGTGATAACATTTTACTGAAGGGTCTTAGTCATGTTCTGTATTTCTTCAATTGTTATTTTCCCCATAAACAATTTTATCAACACGATAAACTGCTAGTGACAAATATGTACTTCATAAGCAAATGCTTTGTAGTCTGAAGCATATTATTCTTGGTTGGTTACATAAAGGCAAAGCAAAGAGCCAAGCATTAAATCATTCTGTATGTTATCAAAAGGTATGTTCTCATATACTGCCCACACAAAGCAGAATCTAGCCCGAAACTTCCAGGGAAGATCTAAATAGCCGATTCCCATGTCGCACAGGAGAGCCTGCAAGTGGAACTGATCCTTGGAGATGCTCTGTCACACAGGTGAGTGGCATGACCCCTTTAAATCACAGCCATTCTTCCCTGATAACAGATGCCATGTTACCAAAGGTGTCACACAATTCACACCCATCTCAGATGAAGTGTCCCTACGTGACTTACCAGTGCAAGGCAGCAGTGTCCATTAGCAAGCAGCATGACCTTGGGCTAACCACTTCTACTCTCTACCTCCATTTCCTCCCTTCTCCTCTTTGGGCTGCCTTGCCTTCGCTGCAGGATTCCTTCAGCAGTGGTTATCTCTTGCTGGAAAGACAGTGCCTAGCACAGGAGAGTCCTGGTCTCAACTGGGGCCCCACAGTTCTACTGTAATAATAATAATTACTGATGAAAAACTCTTCACTATGTTCCTAAATTACAGGTCAGGTATCCAGTGCCCTGCTCACATTCCAGAGTATGTAATTATTTTCCCTACTGAAAAATGCTTTGCACTTTAAAAGAAAATTATTCTTCAGTTTTTCTTCTAAAAACTCACAGAAAGTCTTGTTCAAAATGGCTTATTTATTTCTGGCATATAATTTACTGTTCTCCTACACAGCTTTCTAACCACACAGCATGAGGTGAATACACAAAACCGTATAGACACCCAGAAACAATGGACAGGAAAAAAACATCCTGTGCAACAATCCTACTTCATTCAGCACCTTCCCAAAAATCCAATAGTGCCTTTTAGTTGTTCTGGTTTTTAAGGAAGACTACAGGGGTAATATTCTTTTGTTTTGATTTTTTAAAAAAAAAAAAAAAAAGAGAAATTATTCCTGTACCATGTGAAGTTCATTAACATCATAATTAATTTTAGAAGCTTTCTGTCTATGCGAAGCAGAGCTTGGCACCCTCACACTGCAGACTGTCAAGGCTGCTCTGGTCATCTCAGGAGCAATCTTTTCATGTAGTAATGAGCAACTGCAGGCTGTTTCTCATAATAATTTCCAATTTTAGTTCATGTGATAAAACACCATTTTCAAAAAACATTTCTGTTATTTCCACTAAGCCTGACTAGATAGAAGCACAAGTAGAAAACCTAGCTGATGAAGCAGTGTGTGTGCATATATATATTTATGGGGTTACACCATTTTTAAACTGCTTAAAAAAAAAAAGAAAAGAAAATATAAAGAAATTTGATTCCATAAACCATTTGCTTCCTGAATCCTTGTTTCAGGAACATAAATAAGTTGCAATTTATAAATATAGAACTGAATATAAACCCTCACCATTTTTTTTAAAAACCCCTTTATTTTTAAATTGGATATTTGAATCTCTGAAAAGTTGCTTCCTTAGAATGCTCAATTTCTACTTAAAAACTATCCTGGAACACCCTGATCCAATCAATTCTACATATTTGCTATTTCTATTTAAAGTACACAAAAAGAACACATACTGTTGTCTTTTTCCCCACCACAGACAATGCCAGGAGTGACTCAGTGTTAAATCTATATCATTATTCCATTTGATACTTAAACTTTAAAGAAACTACTTCTTAAAAAGAAATGTAAGACAGTCCAAAAGGATAACTTGAACTCAGATTGCTTTTTTGCTTTGATGTACTGGAATGTCCAAGTCAGATAAGAAAGTAGGAGCATGTGGAAAGACTCCAGGCTACAGAGAACACAGATAACACGAAAGTGAGTGAAAGTCACTTGTGGGCTATAACATCTGTGTAAGATGTGGCAGCTAGACCATAGCCTTCCTGTGCTGCACTCCAGAGCAGGGATCCATGTATAACTCTGAGCCTCATCCAGAATGATGGACCCCAGGGAAATATAAAGATATTAGTTGGGGAAATTTTTTAAAAATAAAGAAAAGCAGCAGGATTTACATATTCATAGAGTGGTTTGGGTTGGAAGGGACCTGTAAGGGTCATCTAGCCCAACCTCCCCGCATTCAGCAGGTTGACATCTTCAACCAGAGCAGGTTGCTCACAGCCCTGTCCAACCTGACCTGGAATGGCTCCAGGGATGGGACATTTAGCACCTCTCTGTGCAACCTGGGCTGGTGTTTCATAACCCTCAGTGTAAAAAATTTCTTCCATTTAGTCTAAATCTCTCCTCTTTTAATTTAAAACCATCACTCTTGTCCTGTCACAAGAGGCCCTGCTAAAAAGACTATCCTCATCTTTCTTATAGGCCCAGTGAAGTACTGATAAGCTGCAGCAAAGTCTCCCCTTCTTCAGGTTGAACAACCCCAACTCTGTCAGTCTTCCCTTATAGCACAGGTGTTCCAGCCCTTGAATCACTTCTGTGGCCCAGCTCTGGACCCACTCAAGCAGGTCCATTTCATTCTTGCACTGAGGACTCCAGAGCTGGAACCAGCACTGCAGGTGAAGTCTCCCCAGAGTGGAGCAGAGAGGGAGAATCCCCTCCCTCAGCCTGCTGGCCTTGCCGCTGGGGATGCAGCCCAGGATTCGGTTAGATTTCTCAGGTTCAGCTTTCCACCCACCCAAACCCCAAGTCTTTCTCTGCAGGGCTGCTCTCAATCCCATCATCTCCCAGCCCGTACGCTTACGAAGCATAGTAACGACTTACATTGTATTTCAATTAAATTAATAACTACTGCATGAAAATTATAAGATAAAGATTATTTTTAAAGAGCTCTGCTACATATGTGAATGATTTACTTGCCCTTTTCATGGCCATCAGTCAGAACGATGCCTTTATCTCAGCAGAAACTGTGTGAAACTATTACCATGGTTTGCAGAGAGTAGACACCCATGAATTGCATCCCAGAGTATCAGCAGCAGAGGTGATCAGCCCCTCAATCCCCAGCTTAGCCACTCTTTGTTCAAGTTAATTGGCCATGAAGTGCAGGTGATACACGGTCATCTGAGATGAACTATTTGCTACTTGCCATAGCAAAAGGGGTTTTTTGGTAGCTTGACCAATACCTTTAGGGTCTTTGTGTTTAGACTGGAAGGGCAACACTAGGTTCATACACAAATGGAGAGCAATTTATGTAGACAGCATACAAGACTGACAGTGCACTGTCACTACACCTCTGAAATCAGGCACATGTTTAAGCCTGACTTAAGAGGCAACTGAGAAAATGAGACGTGAAGGAGAAGGTGAGTACCAGTAGCCAGGAACTGCTCCCAAACCACATGGAGCTCTGGCATTACAATACACTCATCAACATTCCAAGAAGTAGGGCTTATACTGAAAGGATGGATTACACGATTAGGAAATCTTAGCAAAAACGTCGCTGCAAGTGAGGTCTAACTGACTTCAACTTACTGATGAACTAAGCCATTTTTTTTGTATTTAACAAAAGAGCATAGTGCAGCCAAAAGTCTGAAAGGTTTACAAGATTTTATGGTCTTTTGCAACCTCAGTTCATCTCCTCTCCCTGAAGTCTTTGGTACCTAATCTCTAAAAAATGTTTTAGAAAGCCCTTACAGTTCCTCGACCTGTTCACATAGGACAGCAGCTGTCATAACATTTTCCTGCCCTTAACTGAGGGAAGGGCACTTCTGATTATTGTGTACATCTCCTGACAGCAGCACAAGTCCAGAGCTGAATTTAATACAAAAGAATTAGTTATTTCAGAAGACAACACAGGATTTCTCTAGAACTCCTCTCCATTTTCCTTATGGCTGTACAGGAAAGTACAGCCATTTTTGTCTGCAGAATGCACACCAGTCATCTCTGGTGAAAGCACAGCAGTAGAAGGTGACCAAATGACACCTCCCCAACACTCAGCCCCCAAAGCATGAGAAAGGTTGAATGAAAAGCAAGGGTGCTAGCCCCTGACTCTCCCAGCTTTGGTTGCAGGGCTCTTCTCAAACCACACTCATCTGTGGATGCCACTCGCTCTATCGCCAACTATTTTTTCCCCCTTACAGACTGGTAAGGCCTTTTAGGGTGATACAGAACAGCAGGTTCTACAGGTATCTACATCACTATTACTCTAGTCCTGGATCAGCCAACTGATAGTTAGTTTTTGTGTTTAGGGAAAACTGTGTGAATTGAAAGAATAATTAAAATCACTTCATTCTTGAGTAACTCACAGTGATACACTACACATAAGTGTGACCTGCAAAGAATGGCAGCCCACAATTAACCACCAGCTTTGCTTTGCTTTTCTCCTCTTCAACCTTACTATCCTTACTGCTGGCAGTACTTTTACTGTGCTCAGAAATACTTCGCAGTTTGCTTTTACATTTTGTGTTTAAAGCTCTCTCTTATTCAATAACTTATTTGTTTCAACCAGATAACCAAATGGGATCACTTAGTTTTATCTCATGTTTTAATTGGTTCTATCTGTTGCTTCTGACGTGACAAACAATATGGATGAACTTCAGACAGGCATTGGGGTTTATGAACTGAGCTTACAGGATTGCCAACATCTGGCTACAGGCCTTGCAGTATGTACTATGTGTATATCTATATGTATATACAATATATGTGTGTATATATGTTGTCTCTCCAACAAATTTACTAAGGTCAAGCATGCTGTCTCTCCCAAAACATTTTAGGAGGTTTTACCTAACTCATTACTGCGGAAAACAGAATCACAGAATATTAGGAGTTGGAAGGGATCTCGAAAGACCATCTAGTCCAACCCCCCTGCNCACGCTGAACTCTCTCCAGCAGTTCCCTATCCTTCTTAAACTGAGGTGCCCAGAACTGGACACAATATTCCAGATGCGGCCTCACCAGGGTAGAGTAAAGAGGAAGAAGAACCTCTCTTGACCTACTAACCACACCCCTTCTAATACACCCCAGAATCCCATTGGCCCTCCTGGCCACAAGAGCACACTGCTGGCTCATGGTCATCCTTCCATCCACCAGGACCCCCAGAAGACAGCACACTAATTATAGATGGGACAACTTCCTTGGGGAAAACTGACATTGAATCATGGTGTCTTCACAGTCAGTCACATCAAGACTACTGCCCATGAAACCACACCTTCTGATTCTTCTTGAGACATAACCTACAACACAACTTTTTCAGGGATCTGAGGGTCATGAACTCATGAAGAAAGAAGAAAATGCAATGTTGTCCTGTTTTCTCTTCCAATTATCCCTAGGACCCTACAGAACAAACCCAACAAGCCTGATGTGTTTCTAAAGAGCTGTTTAAGCAAACGGCTGCAGTGAACTTTTGGCTACCTCCCCTCTGGCTGGCATTTCCAGGCTGCCTTCTTCATGGACTCAAGTGACAGAAGATTCATTGTTGCAAAAAAATGTTGTCAGTAGAAAATTAGCTGTATTAAGTGTTGTACTGAGCAAGTGAAATCTTGCCAGTGTCAGGCCTGTTCAGACTATTAAAGGGACATTGTATCTAGAAAGGCAGGGAAGGTTCAGCCACATGCTGAAGCCGAACAGACTCCAAACCTCCTCAGGGTCTGCTGAGTCCAGATCTGTTAATTTGCTTTGGGCTCCTCTCCAGTTCTTTCTTTTACAACACGCCCAATTTTTATATTTCTAAATTCCCTTGCATCAAAGCCTGTGAAAAGTTAGTGTTTTCTCATAGACAGAACAGGGATGTGGGCAAGCAGGATGGGACTATCCATGCCAGCATTTTCCCAAAACAACTCCTCCTTAGTAGATGGCATGGTTTGGTTTTTCCCTGATCCACTGACTTTCATGCATCCCACAGCAGCAGTGGTTGTGACAGTCCAGGTTGTGCATTGAGAAAGCAAAGTCCAACTCTCTAAGAAGGAAGTGAGCAAGAGGAACTGCACATCTCAGTGGGCAACTGACACACAATCTCTGTCCATCGTCCTCTCCAGCACCCATCCAAAGCTGAGGGATTTGGAAAACAGAAGATAGGAAGGAAACAGGAAATTGGTAATAAAAAGGTCGAAAGTACCTCTCCAGTGGCTCACAATTTCTAATACTACATTGTAACTACATTTGACTGCTTTTCTCCTTTCTGCCTGGGAACTGGAAATCAGTCAAGGCAGGTCCTGCTCCCCCAATAACTCAGAGATAAGGAACAGACTGAGAAGCATAAGATGAGGAGATGGAAAAGGAGTTACGGAAGCCCCTTCTGCTCAGTGGATGACACACAGAGATTTCCATTTCCCTCTTGCTGTGGGAACAAAGTGTCCTCTTGCACCAGAGCTTCCCCAAACATGACATTCAACCAGTCAAGAAAGGAACTAGAATGAAGAAACCAGTAAAGAAAAAACAAAAATCCCTTGATTTCCATGCATGGAAACAGTTACAGAGCGCTAGTGATCACTTGCCTTCCATGATGCCTTCTTGGCCTTTCTAAAGAGCCTGATGTTAGAAATAAACAGTAGTTCATGAACCATTTAGAGCAACTTCACTCACTGGAGCTCTTTATTGCAGTTTCAGCTACAGATAAGCTATTCCCAGATTCAGTTTCTATCAGCAGCTAAACTAAATTCCCAGTTTATTTACATCCTGGCAATTATCCTGGGGAGCTCATTTTCACAAGATACATCTAAGACCAGCAATTTAGGAGCATTTTTACAGGAACAGCCACATAGAGGAGAAGAACATGGAGATATACAAGAACACTTGCAAATGTGTCTGTTAAAGACTTCTGGCAAAGATTTAGAGCCTCATGCACTTTTAGAGAGAAACCACACAGTAACCAACAAGAGCAAGAAAGTTAAAGGGTACCACTCCTCAGAACGATTATTTCATTCTCACCAGCTGGGTTCCCTGCTAGGCACTGGAGTGCATAGTTTTTCCTGGGCTAGCAACAGCAGTGCTCCCTCTCTTTGTGCAATTTAGACTCAGATCTGGAGCGTGCAGCCTGGGATAGGCTCATCTATTCCCACGTGATAAAAGCGTATGACATCTCAAAAGAGACTGATCATTTATTTTCAATGGTAATTGGTCTAGAGCAACAACTTCCCTCAAAGGATCATAACTTTGCTGCATTTTTGAGATATCGTAATACCACATTAATTTGTCAATTAGCAGCTGTAGCTCTACTGAGGCTATTGCTTCCTAGTTTTCATACTTACAGAAGTTTCCTGTGTGGCTGTCAACCTTTACACTGTATTCCAGCTACAGCAGAAAAACTTACCTTGGTTTAATTGCTGCAAAATAATTAACTAAAAACCTTCATTTTTAACAACATGCCTTTGAATCTTCATAAAAGTTGCCCAATCTTTTCTTATTACTCTTTGTCTATTAGTAGACATTCTAGCTGTTACTGTAGCTGCTCATATTGGAGCAATATTAGTTTGTCTTACTGCATTTTATAATTTATAAATTGGGGTGAGTTGGTTGCAGAAACTACTTAATACTAACTGAAATTGCACAGATTTATTTTAATATTTGGAATAAAACAGCTGTGGTTTTGCAGGTGATAACTGATATGATGACTAAACAAAATATGACTTTTTATTGTTTGTCATTGTGTTCTTTGTTTCTGCAGAACGTAAAGCGAATCATTAGAATATGAACAACAGAGATTTGGATCACAAGTATAGCACTGGCATTCTAAAAGAAGATTTAAATGTCTGTATCCAATCTTGCTTTTAGGAGTTTCTCTCAATTTGCCTCAAGTTCCTGAGAGAACAAGTTTGTAAGATGCCGAGATAGATGAATCTAAAATCCAAACCTTTCCTCTAACTTAGGTTGCAATCCAAGTCATAGCCTAACCTATTGTGGACCATGACCTTACAACTGCTTTTATCATGCTGGAACATCTAGTTAATCTATTAAATTTCACTGTTACATAGAAAATGCGTATCTATAAACTGCCACAAGCAAATCAATGTTCCAGAAAAACAACCTTTTCTCCTCTGTTCTTACATCCCTTCCCCTGTCCAATATCCAGCGTTTGTGCTATTACAACCAAACTTTAGTACTTACTACAATGTTATTCTGAAATCAAATCTGAAACTGGTATCTGTTCTATGCAGCATGGAGCTGCCTCCAGGCCTGACTGCTGTATCCCGTACTAACACTACTCATCTGGGGAATTAAGCAGCCTTTTCTTGAAAATTAAAATGAAATTAAATTTTAAAAAAACAAACCAAAACAAACCCAAAAAAGCCAAACACCAAAAAGACCAGACACATTTAGAAAAATATCCATTTGAGCCACCAGACCATGTTCCACACGCTAAACATTCTGTTTACAAGACAGAAACACAGCAAAAGTTCTCATTATCCACTAAGGTCATTCAGCCCCAGAGGATACTCCTAGTTAGAAGGCAGGCACTGAAAGTAGGCCATTCACAGATCTGGCCAGTGAGGGGTCAGTGCTGAACAATAGATTCTCTGCAAGCAGTTTCCCTTACGTTTTGCCTCCCATAGCCTTCCCAGCATGTTCCTGGCACTTCAGAAAGGTCTGAGCGGCTTTCCTTGCACAGGGTTCTGCTGAAAACAAAACTATCTGTTGGAATAGATAATATTAGTTAAGACTTTAAACTTACAAGAAAACCATTTGCTTATCTAAGAGAGCAGATTTAGAAGAAAACCTCTTCCCAGAGCCATGTTACACTGCAGAGCCACGGGAGTTCTGCAAACACGTAAACAATTCACTTTAAAGGGGGAAAACTGAGCCTGTGAATTCTCATCTGCAAGTTGCTTAGAAATATACAGCCCAAAGCAGGAGTGGAGGGTAACAGAGGCCTGCAAATCTACAAACATAACATTCGGCAGGATTCCAGTTATCTCTAGAGGCTTAAGCAGAGCAGGTCCAGGCAAAATCTGACTGCAGCGTCTGATAACAAGAAGCTTCAGTCGGTCAGTGGCTGGTTTACTAGGCAGTGTCAGAGAATAAACTGCAATTAGTAAAGACAACTTCCAACCAAAGTCAGAGAGAGAAAAAAATTGAGGATTTTTCATTTCTCCTAACAAGTGTTCCATATTGATCAAGATAAAGACAGAAATGAACTCTTCACCTACTTGAATTCCCACTGGCTAAGGTATATAGAATAAATGATTAATTCCAATGTTGCTTGTCATCACATAAATTGTATGTTTAAGTCCTTGGACATTTACTGCGTGGCTGTATTAACACTCCAAAAAGCTCCATTCATTTGTTGGTATAAACCACACTTCCAGTCTGCTTAATCTTTGACAGACAGGTCTCATTGTCCCCAAAATCCCTCACTACACAATACAACAAAGACTTAAATGACTCTGTAGGCCTGCCCTGCTACCCACACTGCTCTGCGCTTCCTGCCCATAGATCCCTGGAATTCATGACCATGCAGATTACTAAACTACACACTAGGCCAGGGATTAAGCATGGTTCTTTGTATGGGAGCATCTGAGGTCTGGAAGAAGATTTTACCTGTCACGGTCAGTGCTCATTGGGCCTTGATGAGAGACAGAAGGAAGCAGTGCAGAAGATCACAAACACTGCTATGTGATAATCAGCGATCAGTAGATGATGACAGGATAACCTGACTGGTGCTGTCCTGCACACAGGTCTGTGGAGCTTTGGACAGACAATAACCAGCCCACTATTTCCAAAGCAGCAGAGAAGCTTCTTCCCTCTTGAAATAAAAGGAGAAAATGTTCCCTGTTCTTGTAGCCAGCAAACCAGATAACGGCCTTCACTGCACCCAAGCAGAACTGAAATGTCTAGGAGTTAGTAATGTATCCTGCAGTTAATCAAACATACCAACTAGCCAAAGGGAGGGGTATGGTAGCTCACCAGTTGTTTTAAATTCGCTGCTAATCAAAGCTGGAATTGCTTCTAATTGCTTTCAGAATGCTTATGAGTTACAGATGCAAAAAGAAAAAAATAAAACCAAGAAAAAAAATCTTGAAATAACAGCATAAATGTGAACACCTCAAGGATATCCAATGCTTTTTATCCGTATGTACGTACAAAAGTCACATTGCTCTCACTTGGAAAATCAGAAGTCTTTAGGAGGCCTTAATCTTGGTGTCTAGATAGGACAGTAGGAGAGACATCTGCAAGCTTTGGCCACGTCTGTTTAGAAGTTGTAGCCAGGACAGTATAATGATGGAAATCACGAAAAGTCTGTAGAGAGAGACAGCACATTTTACAAAAACAGTTTGTTATTGCTGTGTTCTTCAAGATGGTAGGCGTTACTGTCTTGTTGGGTTTCCCCTCTCTTTGCATGTGTAGCCTTCATTTCAAACAGCAAATACTGACATCTTCCGGTTTTTACTAGTTACAATCGATGTAGCCATGCTGGTCTGAAAGACAATATTGCACTTCTCATTGTATTTTGCACTCACTCAGAGCTGAGTGAATGACAGGAATTACTTAAGGCCCGAGAGATACAAAATTCACAGCATAGTCACTTTTAAAGGTTTGTTCAGAAAGCAAACTCTGCTAACAGAATCTACCAAACAGGGACTAGTACCCCACAATGCAGTGATACTTTGAGCATCATCTGATTACATCAGAGGATAGTGTTACTACATGCCAACATGATGACATGTCATTTTAGAGGAACCAAAACCGCCTCAGATCTGCAAACAGCCTCCTAGCAGATCATAAAAAAACCTGCAAACCCCTAGAAACCCTGGGAGGACAAGCACTGTAAGCGGATCTGGTCTGCACAGACTCAGCAGGACTCTTTGGAAGTTGCTGCCAGTGCTCCTTTTGCAGCCAGAACAGCCACTGTTGAGCTACACAAACTGCTCTAAGCCCTTTCCCTAGAGCCACCAAGCTAGGGAACAATCACTAGACTGCTGTTTGAGAAAAATAAGCAAAGCAGACTTTAAATGGATAGAGAAAAAAGATTCCTCTATTGATCACTGCTACAAACTGGCTTTGTATTTCCCTTGTTTATGAAGTGACTCCAATTTCAGTTAAACCACAGCTATCTGCAGCAATGTTTTCCCATAGAATATTTGTTTTAAGCCTCACACCATGCTGTATTTGCATAGCGTGCAATAAACTGTGCTCTCAGCCACACACACACACCAGCCCCCTTCAGACAGGAGATTCTGTTGTTCATAACCCCCCTAGGTAATTACAGCAGCCTATCTTTTAGCCAGCAAGACAGTTACAGTAGTTAATGCAGTCTCTGACTCTGGATCTCTGAATAAACATTCACTTCTGTGGAGTTTTACATCATATGGAGACTCCAGTGTCTTCCCATCTGAGACAACTAATGGCCTCAATGAAGTACAACCCTGATGTCAGAGCCAGAAGAATCAGGCCAGGTACGCATCACTCCTTCACTGCCATTGCTCTTGCCAACACAGCTGACCTTTGCTTGGCTGCATCAGCACCAGCAGAGATGTCTTCCATCTGCCCCTGACTGGAAATGCCAGCTTTGCAATCTGCCGCAGACCAAAGCCTGAGCGGAATCATGCCACCGAGGAAGGCTAAAGGGCTAAAGCTTACAAGCAGAATAAATGAAATGGAATCTGAGAAATAAAAGAAAGGAGATAAAGGCAAGAAATACAGAGGAGGCACAGCTAGACTGTCCACCTTCAGTTTGCAGCACAGACTGAAAACTACAAGAGGGAAGCCCATAAAATCCAACAAACACTCCTACATATAAGAGTCAGATAAAATGTCGCAGCTTGTGGTAAGGGAACAGACTGTGTCCTTGCTTCCATTGTGAAACTAAGCACTGTGGATGCACATGGGAGATTCTTGCTGGTTGGTTTTTATGTGAATGAAGCTGGTGGCTATCTCCCTGCTTTTACTGATGCTTCAAATGATAAAACCAAGAAACAGGCACATAAATGCTGAATGGCAGTTTCACAGGCGGTCATGGGAGAGGCAGGCTGCAGAGCCTGGGGTTCACTTTCCCAGCTCTCACAGAGGATGTGCCCAAGCACAAGACTTACATCCTGAACATTGGGACTTGAGTCTGAAAAGCTGCGTCATTTTCTCTATCCTTTCCAGAACCAAAATTTTGCTACTGATACAAGTAATTTTGTGGTGTGAAAGCTCTATCTGTCAACTAAAACAACAGCTATTTTCTCCTGGGGAAGTGGAAAACTTTGTCATTGTGGAATAAAAAAAAAAAACTACATTTTCCTTGTCTTCGTGTTGCTGGATGCAACAGCAAGTGGGGAAGAAATCTAGGATTATTTCTATTCTTCAGACCATGATTTACTAGTATCAAACCAGTATTACTTAGTTTGATAGCAGGTTTTTTTATATCACACCACTCTAGCCTTAACAGCTCATACTGTATTTGTTAAAGAAAAAACTAACCATTAGCATCATCTATATCCTTTTCCTCTCCACTGAAGCAATATGTGAAGTGAATATCCTTTTCAAAATAACAGCAGCTTTGAAGGCTCTACCTACCTCCAAGAGCAGCAGCTGTCCATGAAAGCAAGAGAGATTGAATCCCCACTTGTACTTCGCAGGTCAGTGCCTGGAGAGACAATGCTACCTTGAAGATATCTTGCATCACTGACTGTAAATCTATCTCAATTATGTGATCTACACACATTCAGCCACCCAATAAGAATCAAATCAGTGATCTATCTCTCTTCGAATTAAACAAAAGAATGCTAAAACTTGATCCATGTTCTAATGATTAGAAATAGGACATTCCACAGCTTCTTGGGGGGGTTTTATGGCTCCTTAACTCTGCAGAGAGTCTGCATGCTCTGAAAGCACATTCACCTGGTCACGTATGGAGAGATGCAAGCTGTCTCACTCCACTCCAAGCCTTGAGTCAGTTCCAGGGGAGAGGCCACTAAAACTTTTGTACTTGCGTGAATCAGAGTTTACCAACATACCTTCAGATAAATAAGCAAGTAAAAAGTCATTGATTTATACAAAATCTCTTCTACAATTGAATTTTCTGGTTTGGTTTCAACATGAAAGTACTGAGAGACTCTGGTATTTTTATACTGAAATATCAAGATAATAGTTCAAACACTGCATTGCATGGAAAGAACCACAGAAATTAAACCAAGCAGACAATTTGTAAATATACTTTTTGTTTAGTCTAGAATGCAAATTTTTTACAGCACATACAACTCTTAAACCCTATCCAAACAAATTCAGGGACAAAGCAAATTTTAAGAGCACATACATAGAATTGTAGGTTTTGTTCACTTCCAAAACTTGTGCAAAATATTTGGAAGTTAATTTAAACATAGGAAGCATTAGCTCAGAAAGACTCACCGGAAAAAAAGCAAAGTACATTATTAGCTATAAGTACATTTCATTAGTTCTTCATCTTGCAAGAATAAGGCTCCCTCACTCTGAGAATACAGTGGTTAAAATGTTAACTCTGTAAAGCTAAAATAAGATCAAACACTATATGTTTAGCATAAAAGCGTAAACCCTACTAGTTCTGACAAGCAAGTGGTGCTTGCTATGGTTTTGGAAACCCTCCAAAGTTTGTAACTTGAATAGCTACTTGTGCTTAGAAAGAATAATGGTAGGGAGTTTCTGATACGCAGTGGCATTTAAGACCAAGCAAAGGGCACTAGATCTTAGAAAGGTGTGTAAATTTGTTGAGGGCCATTTATATTCAAAGCTGCCTAAGACCCCTGGCCAGCTGCACTTAAGAGAAACAGCTAATGTTCCTATACATTCAGATGTCCCAGGGAAGTGAGCAGATATTTGCTGGAGGTGAGTGTTGATCAGACAAGCTCTTGCTACATTTGCAAAATAACTGGAGAGCAGCAATGCTTCTAGTGTTGTCCAGACCGAGCAAGATTAGAGAGCACACTAAAAACCACTGGCAATGGCTTAAAACCAGTGCTCGCTCCCCACTCTCTACTATAATGCACAGCCTAGCAAGATTACATAGAACTAACCAGCTTTCACTTTGAACAGCTATAGCTTTTGTTCTACACATCAGTGAAGCTTTTCACTCACACTTTTGTAGCAAAGAACATGAAGGTTTTCACGTGTTTCTTCAAATGATACAACTGTCTAACACACAGGCAATCAGTGTTTCGCCACCAACAAACTGGATTATCCTCTGCAAAATCAGTTCAAGCTTTTTTTCTGCTTTCTGCCTGGTCAGTGAAACTCTTCTCACGCCAGTCTCTAATTCTGGATATCAGATTACTTCTGTATAGTTATGCCTAAAGATGGAAAGGAAGGCCAGAACTACTGGCTCCCTTAAAGAAAAGGATTCTTTACACAGCCAGCATGCCTGTAACACTGAGGTCCAGGACACCATTCATTTACTTTCTTACATAAATCTAGAGTAGCATCACTGAAGTCAGTCAAGTGACTTCTTAATGCTGGCAACTGGTTTACACTAGTGTAAAGAACAGACTTTCAACAAAGCTAAGCCAGGGGAAACTCTGGTATTTCTGATTCTGCTCTGAGAAGTGCAGGAATGCAGCAAAACCAGAGTGAAAACAAGACCTGGTATCCACCAATATTTTGTTAATCACAACTTTAGAAATGTACTTCTAGAACTGATACTTCTCCATTTAAAACTCTCTTGTCATCTACTCAGTAATTCAGTGAGCTCTTAAATTTTAATTTGGAAAGTTGAAGCAAAATCTCCTTAAGACCCCACTAAAACCCAGGTGTTCTGGATCTTCCCAGTACAACTATAGTATGAGGTACAGAGTAAACAGTCTAGTCCACGTATAAATATTTAATGATTCTTGCATCTGGAACAAAATGGAGGTAACTCTGTGTTCCTTATTTATAACATAAACAGATTAGCTGCATGACACAGTGTTAGTACAAACTTTCCTTGACTGTAAACATTTGCTGATGTATTTCACCAGTAATGTAATGTATAGAGACAAAGGAAGGATTTACTCTGAAGAGCACATGTGGATTAGGTCCAGTTTTGCAGCCTCCTCTCACCTGACTGGGCCTTTTCCTGAAGGCTCCCAAGACAAGTTTCCAGTCCAACATGCTCCTTTCTACTAGCAAAGAGGCAAATTACCCCAGTTAAAAATCAATGGCAAACACCAAGAGAAGATGCTGTTGTGTCTCATGTATCTCCACACAAAACATGCTACCAGACTCACGATACTCTGGCTATAGGACTGACTCTCCAACCACTTGAAACAAAGACCGGCAAGTCCCATTTCTTAAAACAAAACAAAGTTGTTCACTAACTGCCTGAAGAGAAGTTTGTTCTGAAGACCTAATCGTGCAATGTCCTGAATGCTCTCAGCTTTTGTGCATGTTTCTGTGTCTTTAGCAAGGCTATTAATGGTGTTACTGGACTTGGGTCTGACAACAACTAATGCTGAAGATGAGACAAGCAATGGCAGGAAACCCAGGTCATTTTAGCTTCCTTCTCTCAGTCTCCTCCTCTTTGTATTTATGTTGCAAGCCTGAATGTTTCCTTATAGCTCTTCTAATTGTTTAAAATGCTGAGAACTCACATACCTAGAGCCTCTCATTTCAGCACCTGAGTTATTGAGTGCAAGATAACTTAGTATCAGCAGTTCTGGAAAGCTTCCCTTCTGCAGCAGGGTTGCCTCCAGCTGTCAGTGTGGACTCAATGCTATCTAGCTGAACCAATTCCTCTCTTTGCACATGGGGTGATCACAGGAGTACACTTTCCTCAGTGCTGTAGGGAAGGAAACGAAAAGACTCCACGCTAACAGCAGAAGCACACACTGAATTGGCAGGGACATTCAACTAGGAGATCCCATCAGAATGCAAGAAGAGAGGAGTCCTTCCCATTCCCTGAAGAAAACTGGCATATCAGCCATTCCTTGATCACTGTTCTGTCAGAAGAAATGATACTCCTCTCACAACAGGTCAGCAGAAGACCATTGTTATCAAGACATCCAAATCCCATTACCATTGGGAACAAGGAACTAAATTCTATTTAACCTCTGCACCCTTCTTAGAGGGTTCTGAAAAAATTCAGTCTAAAGTCACTACAACTACTTATTAAAGACAATTCAGAAGGGGTCAAGAGCAGCCAAAAATTTTGTGGTATTAAAAAGGTACTATTTTATTCCAAAAGAAACTTATCATTCCTGTGTTAGTCTCCTTCAGGAAGAGACCACTGAAGAGTGAGTGGCAATACATTTCCTCTCCCATCTCTCGTATTAATTCTATTCATCTTCTATAAAATCAGACCATTTTTGTGTGGTCTTGTGATTTAAGACAGGATAAGACAGTAATTCTGTCAGTGTTTTTTCTCATGCAAATTTTCATACGCCAGAAACAGTAATACAGTAAAAATATATTAGCCACAGTGCTCCTTAACTACTCCAACACTGAAGAGAGGCAGCTTCTTTAAAGGGGCTGGAAAAGCAGTTATGAATCCCATTGTTGCACATATGTCTCATAACTCTCCTGCTAACAGTTTGCATCTATTCTCAGATCAACATTTCAACATATAAAATAAGTATGGGAGAAATTATTTAAACTCTTTATTCAAGTAAGTCAACTTACATTTAATATCCTAGAGGGTTATTTTAAGTAATAATAAGTAGGACAGGCAGAAAATAAATCATTGAACACTGCCATGTATCTTGTACAAGGCTAGTCAGCCTCCTGGGGATGCTCATTTGCCACTCAAAAAGCCAGTTTTCACTATGCGTGCCCACGATTCAACTCTAGTTCCTAAAGTCATGCCAGAAACAAATCATAGATTATAAGCAAGTTCAGCTCCCCTTTTATTAACAGAATTTTCTTCCTCAAACAGGACCAGGCTCTTCTCTGAGTTAAACTCCATCCATGTGCTTTGCCATTTCAAGTGGCAAACACACAAGATAGACCAACACTGTCTTGAGTGTAGACATGACTCCAAGTTGAAGCCTGCACTTAGCTGGCACCCAGGCAGGCAGATACATGTGTCTGCGTAGCTGTAACTCTGGGTATACATCAAAGGAAAATACCACGCTCACTCCCATGCAGCTTGGAGGGGACAGGTCCAAGTTCCTAGCCTGAACCATAGAACTCAACATACCTTGCAGTTCCATAGCATAACTGGTGGCAGAAGAAGGAGTTGCTGGCCATGACTAAAAGACATGACCTGCAGGAATGAGCACTGATGTGACTTGTGAGCTACTTGTGCTCATCATGACCTTACCACAGATGTGCCAAGTCACACACTGCTGCCTTAGGTAGTCTCTAACCCACGCTCCTGAAGACAGTCCAGACAGCCCAAGGATAAACAGCTGAGAGCAGCAATAAAGCACTCCCTGTTAACATAGTTGGCTACCAAGACAGGAACTGCAGCTGCACTCTTAACAGTGCAGAAATTGGTCATTGTTTTCTTTTCGGTTCCTTCCCAATTATCAGATAGGGAGCGATGACACCTGTTTGTGCTCACATACTGACTAGACAGAAGCCAGTTGTAGCATATGTTTTCCCATACATAACAAAAAGCAACTAAAAAAGCTCCACAAACAGGGCTTTAGGCCTCAGGTCTAATATATTTAATCTGTTAGGTTTTACTCAGAAGTAACTCCAAAGCACAAAGGGGAAATGTGAGCCAAATGCTGAGCTTGTTTGTAAATCATAAGTGAAAAAAACCAGTATGTATATAACAGACAGTTCTTGTCAGAGGTAACTCAGTATTCCTCAAGAATCTTTATTTTTGTTGGTCACAGTTATTTGTTTCTCCTTCCTGTTAAAACATAGGAAATTTAATTAAGTGCAGGATTATTTAATGAGGATGTTATCCACTTCAATTTCCTTTGTGCCAAGAGATGCATTTACTGAAAAAGTATAAAATTGAAGGAAAAGAAAAAAAAAAGACTCTGTAAAGTCTGTTGTCCTCTACAGGTCTTTAAACACTAAGACATCATCGAAATGGATTTAACAAGCACCACAAATGCTCAGAAGTCATTAAGATATTTTACAAAATGAGAAGAAAAATCCCAAACCCATTTTGCAGGGGCAAGCAAACCACTTTTAAATGCTTCTCCTGATGTGGTACTGCAGTCACAGCCTGGGAATATGGCAGAACTATGCTCAAAGGGAAGGTCTGGAAAAAGTGGCACAACTGGAGGTTTCAAATAAGCCTATTGCACAAGATGGAAGGATCATTTATGCCTCACCACCCTTGAGGGATACATAGATTGCCTTTTTCTCCAGCGTGATAGAGCAAGGCAGGAAAAAACTTGGCTGTTCCTTCCGTCTCCCTGCCCATTCTTGTTTGTCCATCTGCTGAAGAGAAAATCTTCACCTCTTTGAAGTAACCAAAGTAATTTTTCCTTTGAAATAATCCTGATACTGAACAAAAGTTCAGTATCAGGAACTCATGTGTGTTTCTAGTGGCCAGCTCACAGAGCTGTTTCTAAAATCTCCTCCAAGGGTAATGCCCTGCACTGGACCTCAGTGAAGCAGGATGGGCACTATTCTGAAATGCCACATCTACCCAGCACAGCCACAATTAAGGATCATTTGCAAACAAAATTAAGTCTTCCTTTTGCAAAGGAGACTGGGTTTACAGAAATGCCCTTCCTTCAGCTCTAACATCCTGCCAACACTATAGGTAGCATACACACAGCTTCTTTTAAACAAAGATGAAGACAAATAGGTCAGGAGGTATTTCTCTTGAAACCATTTCCTTTATGCAAAATTCACATAAAATGGCCCACATGAATGGTTATTTGAACAGTCATTCTTAACCTGAAAGCAATATGCTTTAAAGGTTTGAAAATTAAAATCCTGGCTTCCTTACAGCTGATGGGAAACCCCTCAATAACACCAGTGGAACCCAGCTTTCCTCTTCAGCATAGACTGAAGAGTTCTTAATACCAGTAACAACAAATGCATGTGACAGAGCCAAATTACTGCTTACAGCAGGCAGTGTCTTACAAATGAAAAAAATCTGAAGAGATCAAAATGTGGTACACCTGACACATGCTCATACAAGGAAAAATAATGCAGAATAGGACAGCTACATTAACACTGTGAAGGAAACCCTGACTGCTTTCTGACACCCAGTGCACAACAGAAACCCACTGTAAGCAGAACTATTATTCACCCAAATGTTCTCAGGAGTTAATCCACATTCTGGCTGATAAAGAAGAGAATGGTTAGACCAGATTAGTTCAGGTTTTAGTCCTGATGTTAGAAAAACAAGCCAAGTTTAATTACTTCACTGCTCTGGAAGATGTCTGGAGATAACACTTATGTCATTTATTGTTTCAAGAGAAAACATTAAATCTTATGAAAATTTCCTTTAATGTCCCAGGAACACTGATCCAAGCCTACAAGGAACCACTGGGTGTCCTGTTGCTAGTTTTGTAATGCTTTTGGATTTATAGCTCAAGTGTGCAGCTGGAGTTATACAGGGAATGACCACCTGCTGCCTCAATTTTGCATGCAGACTTTATTTATTTATTTTGAATTTGCTGTGAGAAGTGCTGGACTATATTTCCACTGTTAAGGATATTCCAAAGGTTAATATGCTCCAAAAACATTTTGTACTCTTAGGAAGACATGCCCTAATTAAAATGAGACAAGAACAACCTTTTCTGCTATCTTCTCTTTCACATGTCCCTTAAGTTTGGAGAGAAAATATATTCCAGAAGAACTCATTAACTATTTTTGGAGGTCTCTTAATAAACTGTACCTAGGGGTAACTTTCTGGCATTTTATTTCAAAAGATTTTCTATCAAGTCACCTACTTTCCTGAAAATACTGTTGAGTAAGGAACAGATTTCTTAACTAAAACTTGAGGAAACAGATAACAAAAGTAATTCTTGCAGAGTGAAAGCACTTTGGAGCACCAACTGTCTCCTACATACGTCTGTAACCGCACTGCACTGCAGGACTTCCCCCAGCTCAGCTGGGATCCTCAGTCATTAGTCATCACAATAAAAGAAATGCCACAACAACATCATGTAGGTATTCAGAATGGCCACCACAGTAAGTATCAAAGGAAATCAAGCTTCACAAAGAAATAAAAAAAAAAAAACTGTTTAAAAGTTTGCCAAAAAATACCCATTACCTCTATTTCTCATAGAAGAATATCCTGATTTCCATTCTGTCTGGTCACAAAGCACGGTTCACGATGACAGGGTAAGGAATCCTCAATGTATTTATGGAGCTCTATTAAACTGTTTCCAATGAAAAGCTTGCTGATAAGCATGCACTGTGAATCCCAGGAGGGGCTGAGGGTCCATGTTACTGCACCACTCTAAACAATTGGGAGCTAGCATGCTGTACATCTCCCAGGAAGCATCTGTCCAAGTGTACAAGCTGTAACTTCTGCTCTTTTGAGAGTCATGTCGTTGTTCATCAACCCAAACCAGCCATGGCTGCAGCTAAGAGGTCAAATTACAAATAATAAATTCATTATAAACAACAACAAAAAATAAAATCCCACTTTACTGAATAAGATGATTTATGAGGCTTGCAACTATAGGGGAACAGAACATGCAGATCCAAGACACTTGTTTGGGTCTGTGACCTAGGTTCACCATGTCTAACACACAGGTACATTTAGAAAATATGCTATACAGAGTGACTTTTGATTGCAGAGCACGGGCACTGTCTGAATAACCCAGAGCTTCCAGTTCTTTTACACCAAAATCAATTCCTTAAGTGTAGCAGCAAACATAGCTATAGCAAGAATATCCTGACATGCATCTGTGGTGGTGTGTGTCCTGGCCTCACCCCCCCCCCCCCCCCCCCCCCCGNGAAATGGAAATACCCAGACACAGAAGCAGGTAGATGTTGCTGCTCTGGCAATAAAGATGTGAGCAAAACAAATATGGTGTTGAAGTGGATTTGCCACTGTGCTAATACATATCCCAGCCTCAGGGGCAGATAGAGAGGACACAGCTCAAGTAAACAGCATAGCAAGTTCTGCTATACTCTTCCAGTAGAATATTAAAGATGTGAACAGAATCTAAGAGAGCGATCTTAGAAGATGGTAGCTTCCTAGAACTTTGAAAGAGAAAATGAAGTGCAGGATTGCAAGTCCCTTAGCACTAATAGTAGGTACTAAAACCTATTCATTTACTGTACACTGAGAATTCAGCACATGCTGAGTCATTTTATTAGAGAGCTTTCTCTGATCATTTAAAAAAATTACAAGAAGCTTTTAGAGAAAACCAGAGGTTTCTTTTTAATAATCCTTCAAAAGTTGTGCATTGTACTGTATTTATTGTGGATTAAAACCAGACTTTTTTTAATTACTGTGACTTTTTGCTTATTAGCTTTGGCAACACTCTGCTGTTTTTAAAAAAAATCCCAAAAAATTCTTTCAAAAATCACCCATTATTAATAAGGAGATTTGTATCTAGGCTACTCTTCAGACTACCAAAATGTTCCTTTTTCCAAAGCAGGTAATCAACCCTGACATTTTCCTAGACACCAGCAACCATACATATTCCTCACTACAAGGAGACAGCTTCTCCCTATTCTCCTTGCCTATCATTCTTGAGCAAGCCATAGCCTATTTGTATCAATCTCACATTTATTCTAATAGCCCTTTGTAATGCTGATGACCTTAGTCATAGACAAACATATTCAGAGTTTTTTTATGTCCAAAAAATCACTGACTTTTTCTCACTTCTCAGACGACTAGCAAACTGTTCCCTTTCATTTTTCCATCACCCTATAGTAATTCCCCTTGAGGAAGTCATCTTCTGTTTTAAACTTGTGACCCTGTGACAGACTCTGTCATACAGAGGGATGAAGTACCATGCTCCAGAATCCTCCAGATGATTCTAAGCAATAAAAAACTAATTTTGAAATAGATTATTTTGCACCAGTAATGCATACATGGCACCATGATTCAGTCTCCCTGTCTTGTTTTCTCCTCTTGTATTGCCTTTTCCAAACTCAGAGGATGCCTGGTTACTTCCACTAAAGGCACAAGAAGTGTTATATACCAGAGTAAAAACCAGACATTAACCTACAGCTATTTCACAGGTCCTATTCGTTTTTTTGCTGTAGGTTTGTGTGTCTTTTTCTCTTCCAAAGCAGGAAAACTATCTCTAAACAGCTTTTCAAGCTCACTCTCCAGGGAAAGCTGAGACATGTCAGGATGCTCTCCTATCTTCTGAAATGTATGATTTCTTATCAGGAAAAGCTGTCATTCACACTGAAAATACTGCACCTTTTGCCCTCGAAAACAGGGATTGACTGGCTAGCCTGGAGGACCTATGCATTTGACTTGACTTCCAACTAATTGGCACCGTAGCCTCATTTACCTCTAGACACAGAGTTTTGCCTGGTTACCCATCTTCATTGTGTGCTCTCTCTGGCTGCAGGCTCCATGACTGGCGTACTTCCTGCCTATCTCTTGCCTAATTAAGTTTGCTTTGTAGTAATCCCTGCTGTCGGCTGTTTTCCTGGCTCGGGAATTGGCTCCTAACCTGACTGTCAGCCAAACCTCTTAGAACCGTGCCTTACTCACAGACTGGTTTTGTGACCCTTCTGTTTCTAAGAGGCTGACTTACTCAAGACATCACATTGAAAGTCCCTGTCACACCTTTCACCTCCTGTCAACGGAAACTCTCTGAAAAAGACTTTTGTTTCTGCCAAGGGAACCTCTTCTCATTTTAAGAAACTTTAAAAAAATAACTAGTACCAGAAATATTCTGAAACAATCACACTTATTTAGAAGTTGGACAGGTTTGGTGATGGGTTGAGAGGAGAGAGGTCCAAAGAAAATGAGGTATTAAAAAGAACTTAACCTGGAAAAAAAGGCTATTAAGACACAGTCTAGGTGGCAAATCTCATCCACACATGATATCAAATGTGATGGAAGAAAATGCCAGTTGGGTAATTTCATGGCAAGATATAAGTTACTCCTCCTTGTCTGTTAACTGTTTGGAGAGGAAAGGCAAAGTCTTGTGCCATTTCTCAGAGGTCAGAGAGCATTAATTCTCTCTTTTCAACTGAGACATCACTGCAGGAATCACCAGACAAAATACTACTGCTTTTGTTAAGGAAAAGCCCAACTAGACATTCATACATTCCAAAGACTCACATTAACATTTGCTTTCCCTTTCCTGAGAAGGACATCAGAGAGTTTCTCTTCCTATAGGAATTCTTAGTTGTCTTTCTGCCTCAAAGTGAAGTGGCTGATAGAAAACAATTCTGAGAATATTTACAATTCTTCTACTGTGAATAAACTAATGAACAACAGAAACTGAATGGTCAATGTTAGCCCTGTTCTAAGGAGTTACCCAACAAGTAAAACAGGACAGATTCCTCAAACACTCCATTCTACAGCCAAGAAAGTCTTCACTTTCATAAAGAAAAGAAAATGGATCTGGGGATACTTCTACTCTCCAGTATTTAGCAACCAGGGGGGTTACTAGGAAACTGTTGTTGAACTCTTTTGTTTGTCCATATGGATCAAATCTGTAGCACAATTTGTCATTTTTGGTCTTTGAGGAAGTGCCACAGATACAAAGCTGGAACAGAAGGCCAGCTGTGGCAAGGCTCCAAAGAGGGAGGAAGAAGGTTAGTCTAGTTCTGTCTTCCCATCTACCTACACGCATGAAACGAAATCAGTAGGAGCAATGGTATTAGCTTCCAGGGGAACATTACTTTACTCACCCAGATTGCCAATGGTAGCTGTGGCAGCTTGTAGAAGCAAGAAATTATAAAGTACCTATTCCTAGGGCAACACACCTGCACCCTCAGCTCCCAATGCCAGGATCAGGAGAGAGAAAATCATGGCTTACTATCTCCAGATGAGAAGGACATAGCACAGCACACAGCAGAGCAACCTGACTGCCATCAGCTGACCATGTGACTTTCCGTAGACACCTCAGTCTCAATCTATAGCAGTAACACCTCACTTTTGAGAAGCTCAGTTTGACAAAACCAGAGACACTTCAGGCTAGAAAGGAGAAACAGAAGAGATTCACTCGGTATAGTGAGACTACATAACTTCTCCTCAAGCTAAGACAACTCATAGCATTGTAGGATGCAGCAAGGAGCTTTTTGAATGCTCCATTTGCTCCCAAAAAAGCACTGGAAAGACTTTAAAATCCTGTGTTATAACTCACATGAAGCACAATTGCTTGACAGTGACCGATACCTCTTTGCTGGGCTTTTCCTAGCCATCTGGAAGTGCTCTAGGAACAGAGTTTGAGGACCCACGTTCTGGTTGATTTCAAAAGTAAACACGGGTCTCCACTGTAGTTACAATATCTGCTGCCCTTGCAGGCAGATTTAGAAACAGTTACAGGTCACAGAGTCACCTCAGCCCCCCTAGTGATCCAGCAGTGCTACAGTTTCTGGTTAGTTTCCAAAACTTTGGAAATCTTCTTAAGGGGATACATTTCCTAGAATATATTTAGCCTCATTTAGTGCATGTCCTTTCATCCAAACTGCAATAACAACTCGTGGAAATATGATTTGCTAGAAGAGACTCCTTGGTCAGCCTGCTGAAATACAGTTTCAGCAGTCACTAAATTCTATGATGTCTGTAAGATAAGATGAGTGCCTGCCCCCTCAAGAGGGCTTCACAAATGGGCTCAAGATCATGAGAGATGATCTAAGACTGTACAGATGAACAGGTTTGATCTTGATACCATTGCATAAGGGATACTTTCAGATGCAAGGAGATCTTCTTGTTTGGGGTTTTTTTAGTTAGTATATGGTGTAGCTCTCAGAGGGCAAGGCTCCATGTATTTAGGTTAGGTCAGGAGGATATGTACAATAATTGCTTAATGCTCCATTTGGCTAAGTTCATTTTATTACTTAAAAAAAACCCCAAACTTGGCAGTTGTTAAAAAAGCAGCTGGCACATAAGCTGTTTGACTTCACTATTACCTCATTTTCTCTCAAAATATTGCCAAAACTTCTTAATGACAGTGAACAGATGGTCAACATTTTTCAATGTTATAGATAATCCTCTTTCCAAATCAAATGATGGCATTTTATTTGTTTAACCAGAAGGGGATTTGAACAAGAATTAGATATCATTTACATTTATTCTATGACCAGGGTGAAAGTACTGCAATATGGCCAAAACTGCAACACATCAAAATAATTTTAACACAAAGTATAACTCTTACATTCACAGTTGGAGAAGGGTCTGGTTGCTGGCTGATTGCTAGTGCTCAGAAGCCCTGGCAGGCAGCTGCCTGCCTGCCCTCCTAAGCTGCTGGGCACGTCCAGTCAGTCCACCTTAGAGTTCAACCTAAGATTCCACACGATCACAGAATGTTGGGGGTTGGAAGGGACCTCTGGACATCATCTAGTCCAACCCCAATCAGAGCAACAATGTGGGGAAGATCCTGGAGAGAAAACTTTGGGTATAGGTAACAAAGAGAGGAAGCCAGGAAGCATGGCTTCACAGATTGTTTTGAATTGAATGATGAAGCATTTGCTCTAGAATTAAACATTTCATTCTGAATTATCTAACCTCTTTTTCTAAGCTGACACCAACTACAGAACTGATTCCATATAGGCTCCTGTATATGAGTTCAGTGGCATTTGCTACTGTCTACTCTCTTGCTTGACCAAGCTTAAACATATTGCAAGACCCAACAATTACAACCATTGTTAAATAGTCAACATTTAAGAACTACTACAACACAACAATCCCTCTTTCTCTTGGATCTGAAAAGACCTTTATAAAAATAACTAAATAATCATTCCAGTATTCACTCTACCAGGCTGATTATCCACAGTTAGAAAACTGTGCCATTTAGAACTGCTCACACCTTGGTACTGCCAGTTTGAAGGAAATGTCAACATCTCATAGTCTAGTTCAATTTTAATTGGTATGGCAGGCCAACCTGCAGGCCACCATATCAGAATGGCATCTCTGTGCCCTACAGTGCTTCTCAGGCCAGGAAGTAAGAAGCCACATAGAAACAGAGAAGTCTGAACCAACAGCTTCAAAGAATTCTGTATCCAGCAAATATATCTGTGTAAAACACTTCTGAAAAAAAAAAAATCATTTTGTGGAGTTGTCATTTCCACAGAAATTATGTTTCCTCAGGAAATCCCTAAACTGTTCCAATTAGAGTCTTTAACCAGCCAAAGCAGAATTCAGAAAACAATAAAAATACAAGTTGTAATTTCAATTACAATTTCATACCAAAGAAATGTCAACCAATCTTCAACTAATTATCACAAGAGAGGCACTTGTAGACCCAGTATTAAGTCGAGAGGATTAGTTCCAGACAAAAGTCAATCTAAGATCTCTTGCCAATGTGACATTAGTTTATGCTAGATAACAATCAGAATAAATCATCCAAAATTCTGATCTCAGGTTATGCTGTTCAGTGCATGGATGGTGAGGATCTGTCTATCTTTTCTAGGTTGTTTGATCTGCAGCAATTCTATCAAAAACTTTTTCACTGCCCACAGATAATTAACACTGCATCTACTACTACCATCATTTTAACTTGAAAAAACCTGTGTAATCTCATGTATTTGTGGGTACACTAATTCAGATACATTATTTGATAGGATCACATATAACAGGAAAAGAAATAATCATAATCAATTACATCAAGTCCTCCCAATTTACAGCAACTGTAAGCTGCAAGAGCTGCCTGGGACACAATCTCTGCTGAGTAACTTCTGGAGCCTTGGAAGCAATTTCTACTTTTTTTTTCTCTAGAAATTCTTTTTTTGGTGGGGGAGGTGAGAACAGGGCTTAGAATGAAAAAATGAAAGATTAGTATCAGCTGAAGAGCTCCAGCACACACTGAGCAAAGTTCAAAAAACCTCTACTATGGTTATAAACGCCAAGAAAAGTGAACAGGCATCAGGAGAAGGTACACATGCAGCAAGGACTGTGCCTGCTAGTTTATCTTTGTGAGTGTTTGGAAGTTGATGACAGTGTATAAAAACAAAGAAGCCAGAACTATCATACACAAATGCAAAATGAGCTGCAGAGATGAAATGGTGCAGGCTGTCTACTCTTTAGTGCTTCTTGAAACTCTGCAAACAGGGAAAACACTCCCCTGGTTACTCCTGACTCATCTGCAGGGCATTTCTTTACAAGAAAGCCATCAATACAACATGACATTTTCAAAGGGCATTATCCCCGCCCACAAATTGTGGATCAAACAGTGAGAAAGGAGAGTGCAAAACACAGATGTAAAACACAATAATTTATTCTGACAATCCCCAAAATGTTCTAGCTGTACATCACTCACCTGCCCTGGAACTATACATGTTAGAAATTCAGCCTTTCACTAGACAGAGACTAGCAGCAGAATTTTCATTTACTTCCTTACAGGATCACAGAACATTAGCGATTGGAAGAGACCTCTGGAGATCATCTAGTCCAACCCCCCTGTAAGAGCAGGGTCACCTAGAGCAGGTTGCACAGGATGGCATCCAGGTCAGCTTAGAATGTCTCCAGAGAAGGAGACTCCACCATCTCTCCAGGCAGCCTGGTGCAGTGCTCCACCACTCTCAAAGTAAACCCTCATTCTCATTATAATGTAAGTTCTCATTTACCTTATAATTTAATATGGTTGCTTTTTCCACCTTCCCTTCTGTGCTTTGTAGTTTAATATAAAGTGCTTTTCCCACCCATCAGTTGTTCTGGCAGAGGAATGGATGCAAGACTCACATGCAGAAGTGGGTTCAGTAAGTGTAAGCTTGTGTTCAGACTGTCTCCCTTCCCAAAGAGTGCATGCACCAGGGTACAGTTGGGTACCACCACAATCAGTGAGGACTTCCTTTCAAAATTGCCTTCTTGTATTAGTTTGATAGCTGGTATCTCAGCTGGCCAGAAGAAGGGGAGTAGGGATACTTTCACCTAGCAATTCCAGCTGTAGGCAGAGGCTCTGGTATTCTCTGTGACAATATCTGGCATTTTCTTTGCACAGCATTATTTCATATTAAATGAACAGTGCAGCTTAGGGGAACTGAACCACCATCTTCAAAATTCCTAGATTTATAACTGCTCAAGATCAGTTTGGTGAGCTTCTCCTGCTATTACTTTTAAACTGTCATATGACATGTAAGCTTAAGTACATATCTTCTTGGGTACCTTAGTAGTAAGAGACACAAACTCAGTTTAATTTTTTTATTTGACCTTTGAGAAAATCTCCAGAAAAGGCCCTACCTGGGACCTCTCAGTGAATGTAACACTTCTCCACTAAGAACTGGACTTCTGTGCAAATCACTGAACTGGTATCCATAAATCTTTACAAGATAAGAACTGATAAAGAAGTGAGAATGGCTGCAAGGTGGGCCAGGAGTTTTGCCACTGGATTACACAGTGCCAGGCTTTTCATTTACTTATGCTTAGATACAAGAACCAATTCTGAATCACTGGCTAAGATGAAGGATGCTTCCATAGAAGATTTCTCTGGATCACATTAAACTTCACTGAACAGCCTAAAATGGGCACCAATTAGCATTATGGCTTTTTCAAAGTTAATGCAAGCCTTTTGGACAAGAAACTGAAATGTAATTTTGCTCTTGTAGATGTGCTTCACCACTGCTAGAGGCACTCCCTGAGAGGCTGCTAGGCAAACAGTATAGCACCCTTGCTTCAAGAAAGAATCCCAATCTATTCCACAAAGAGCTGATTCACAGATTAGACTTCTAACAAACTCCATCTTAAAGATAAGAATGTTATACCTGGGGTGCGGGAGGAGTTGGTTTTGGTTTGTTTGGATTTTTTGTTGGTTTTACATCTTGAACGTGCATTAACAGGACATAGCAAAAACAATGGGGATTCTCCATGGCTACCTTTGATTTCCAGAGCCATCTTTCACTAAGCAGGCAGTGGATCTTAAGCACTTCTGACATTATTATTGCCTAAATAAATTTTTTTAAGCATGTGGTCAGAAATAAGTTCATCACAGCTTCATCTGATCAGAAGTGCACCCACGGAGGAGGACACTTAAGGACACAGCCTATATTATTTACATTGAGCTGTCAGCTTATTGTCATTTTTCTTGTGCTTTTTAGCTATTTCTTTCCTTTAAAAAGAACACTTAGCTTTATTCTGCTCTGGTTAATTGTGCAAAATTGACAGCTGAAACATTTTTTAAACAAAATATGGATTTAGGCCATTGGCAAAGTCCCATCTCCCATTTGCCTGCTCTGAATTTAAAGGTTTTGCAGCAGTGGAGAAGCTAGGCGGGAAGCCAAGGAATTAGCCTCAGGCTGTATAGTCTCCTACAAGAAAGAAGCTGTGCTGCAGGATACATAATCACACCATCCCCTTTCCCTGTGCAGCCAGTCACCTCCTTATCCACTGGCATGGCAGGACTCCAGTAGCTGCCTGCAGATGTCCAAGAAGGTGTCAGCAGAGCTCAGTATGGCTTGATGGAAGTAGTGTTGTAAAAGGAAAAGATTACCACTTCTTGCAGACAGTTTACTCCATGGACAGGTCTCAGGAGAACGGAACACGTGTTTGAAAGACTGAAAATGCCTATTGGTACAGGTCACATAAGAAACAAGCTAAAAGCCAAATGAGTTCTCAGGTCAGCAATGAAAACAGCCTAAAATCTTTGTGACATCTTAACAAAAGAGATGCCAAGAGCTCAAACTGCAAGGTCAACAGTGTTGTGGCCAGTTCAAACAATCAAGTTGAACCCTGGGAATGTAAAGAGACAGAAGAATGATGCTCATTGCTATCTAAAGGTCAAAACATTTACAGGACGTTGTGTTCCAGAACCAAACTAGGTCTGTCCTTTACTGCATATAATCACAAAAGGTGTTGAGAAATTGGCTTTAGCTCATATTCTTGGTTATGTTGAGAACTTCCTTGCAACGTTGTTCGGCTTATCTGTTTAGACATGTTTTCAGTCCTGCTGAATGATGATTTGAAAGCATTTTTATACTTCTAGAGCAAACACATCATCAGTTAGCAATTAAGATTTCATCCTCAAGTCTGTCTGCAATTAGGGAAACATTTACGCCTGTGCTGATGATCATCTCTAAATAACATTTTCCTGAGTTGAGTCCTAGAAAGCAATGCTTTGAATTTACACAGAGTGTATCACTGAAATACACAGGGGGGGGAAAAAAAAAAAATAAAAATCAGATTGCTAGTGTTTAAATAAGACTTAATTTGTTTTACCTCAGAGAATGACTTTTCAATATGATTTCAGCAAGAATAACTGCTTTATTAAACAAGACAACTGGTATTATTTCCCTTCTCCTTAATCCTTTCCAAGCTAATTCTTCAAGCATCTACAATGTAGTTCTTTTCTCCTTTCATCTCCATAAGCAAAAGCTGTAAGATTGCTGTAAGATTAAGTTTGATACGTGGTGCTTTTCTTCAGACACCTTAAGGGAAAATATTAAATAGATGGCATCTAGACGATAATTAACATTGTAATTGAAGGCAGAGTAAAGTCAGGAGCTCTGCATTAGCCTAAGACAGGGAGTAACTAGCTGCGTCAAGATAAAAGCTACCACCTTTTCATACAATCAAAAGAAATGAAAGATTTTTATAGAAAAAATTGCTTAAACATTTGGTTGCTTTAAATGCAAGCTTCAGAGAGAGATCCTCTAGCTAAACAAAAGACTTTCTCAAAGGCAAATACTTAGATTCATTCAGAGTCATTGTTCCTTCACAAAGGAATGCCAAAGTCAAAAACACTTCCACAAACAAACAGAAGCTATTACAGTAAGGACTGAGCAAAACCCATACTGGAAGCCCGCAGTACATTGACTTTCCTCTTTAATTGTTGTAATCTACTTAAAAGAACATCTGACTTCTTTGAAGTAGGGCTCAGATCACATAAAGAAACGAGATTCAATTGAAGACTTATGGCAGAGTTAACAATTCATAAACTTTTAGAAGAACAGCTTTTGAAATCTTAGCCAGGAACATTGGAAATGCAGCTGGTCTTCCTCATTTCTTGCTCCATGAGGTCATTAGATTGACAATTACACATATTAACTTGTATTTTTAAAACTTATTTATTAAAAGATTGATAAGAGACCCAAAGATTAGTTGTTTCAGTGAAAACAAACTTACCCGGGCACCCTTCTCTGGGAAACATTTGCACCCAGCGCTGCAGTCGCGGCCCCCACATGGTCCACTGTAAGACTTCTTTCCACCCTGTTAGGAAAGAAAAAAGCAAACTATTATATACATATACATATATTTGTAACTATTTGTCAGCTGAAGATCTTCCTTCATCAAAATGCTTTGCTTCAGCACTTTACATCTACCTTACATTCATCATGTCACTTTGTTGGGAAACATGTAGCAAAATATTGTTACACTTTAACTTCTACAAAATTGGGTCTTCTTCGAAATCACCAACTAGACAAGAAAAAAGGGTTGAGAAAACCTTTGAGGACAACTAAATTTACACAAGCTGATGCCATTCTGCAAGCTGATGAGTGCTTTCTAAAGGCTACCACGCTCCATAAAAGCAATGATGTTTGAGATACTCCATGACTGAGGATTACAATCAATAATGAGAAGTCAAGCCTCAGCCATCCTGAGTACCCATGTATCTCTACATCAGTGAGAACTACCAAGATGAATTTTACTTTGTGATCAATCCTCACACATTTCTAAGAGCAAGAAGCTGCACCCCCAGAGCCAGAAGAACAGAGAAACTCCTGGGTGAGAGAAGGTGGCATTTTTAGTGTGAGGAAGAGAGAAGGAAAATCCCATGGATTTGCATTTAATCCAAAAATATACTCTGAATTTGCTGCACTAGCATTAGCTATTTTGTGCACAACCACAGTATTTTTGTCAATCTAGAGTCCCTATATCAAACTCAATTCCCAGCTAATACAGATTGTGACAGTACATATAGACAACTACATGAGTTGAGAGAGTTTGACGTGCTCCCTCCCACACTCAATAGGCTTGAAATACTGGGCTACCAAAAGCCCTGAAACATCCCTGACCCTAACAGTCCTGGAATAAGTTCAGTTTAGTGTTGTAATTTAGTCTCTCATGAAGAACACCCCTCTGTAAGGAAACTCTTTCACTGTCAAGTGTGCTCAGGTATATCCCCTGGGTTTTAGAACTCTGAATGGAATCAGGTGACCAAACTAAGTGCTGACACAAGTTCAGACTGGAAGTGAACATTTCCTCACTAAAAGCATTCTCAAATGTTCTGAAAGCCTTTAAAATTCCCTGACACCTGTCAGTGAGGAATGTGAAAAATGGAAAGAAATTCACACAAGCTTCTCATGTACTTTTGAACTTCTTTGCATCAGCTTTCTCAAAGAAAGCAACCAGTCTGACATCACTTGGTAAGTTTTCTGCTGAAGGTAAATTAAAAGCCCTCTATACACCCTGATGTTCACAATGGTTTGCCAAATTAAGCACCACTGCTTTTAAGGCAGCATAGAATGAAGAGATACTAACAAAATGTCTTAAATCCAATTTCCCATACTTCCCTAGCCTGAAGGAAGCATTATCTCTTGCTGCAAAATAGCCCTAACAACCCTCAAGCAATTCTAAGAGGCATCAAATAGAAAAACCCCAAGCAAACAGTACTTTTGTAGACTTCTTGGTAGTTTTGTTCAGAGACTAATGGTTGAGACCCCATTAGATGTGGGGCTTTTGGACTAGTTATTAACATCCTACATAGGATCTAAAACAATACTTGAGGAGAACAGAGAGAGTGAAACATCAAGAGAGGGGCACTGTGACAGGAAAGACAATGCAGGTAATGCTGGCCCTAGGCAGCAGGAAACAAAAGTAAGCTTAATGCTTCTTAAAAGAAATAAATAAAAAAAAAAGAGCAGAAAAATTGTATCTGGAGGTTATATAATTGACTGGAAGAACATCTCCAAACTGTCTCTAAGACAAGGAATGACCAGCATGAACTTGAGCCTGCAATGTACAGTGGCAATGGCTCAGTACATAAAATCTGGTCCCTGACCCCAAGAGGTCACTTTTGATCACAAGTAATATTAAGACTTTAGGATCTAGTTCTAAGAAGACCTGAGTCAAGTGCACCCAGACCCACCTTTTGCCATAATTATATGGGTATTTTGCAGTGGAAATTTGGACCTCTATTCCTGACACTTAACCTTACATTTACAGTCTTAGCAGATAGCTTTATACCTCCAGGGAATCAGATTATGTCTTCCCAGACATTATTCAACCTTAGATTCTTCACAGATTTCAACCTCTAGTTATTTATTCTCCAGATTATTCTTTGTTCCAACAGTGACTTGCCTTTGGATTCTATGGTCCTGTTAATTTTGCTTGTCTCCTAAGAGTGAGTAATGGCAGAGAAACCATTTCATCACAGCTCTGGATTCCTCTAGGGACACTACCTTGCAACAACTGCTCTCAGAGCACTGAACTTCACCTTGTTAGAAATACCCCATCTCTGGTAAGAATCTGGTCCTCCCCAGTGGCAGAGGACTGGGCAAAATGTAATGATTCTTTCCAACAAAATGTAATGATTCAGTGCTGTGGTAACCAAATATGGTTCTAGACAAAAATCTCACTGAAGTTTTCCATTGAATTTATTAGGAGCTGGACCAAGATCTCACTGAGGTTTATTACAAACTGAAAACATCTCCCTATTTTGTAGAAAATTGTGTTCACAATGTATTTCTAGTTTCTTTTTCACAGCATGAGGAGTCATTTTGCTCACTTGTGAATGGAAGCATTTGGAAAGGAAGCAACCAAAGCCAGTTGGCTTCAAACCAGGTGTTACATGTGCCAAGTATTTTATTTAGGGGAAGTAACTGACATTAGACACTCCAAGGCTACTTAAATAGCAAACAGCCATGTGCACAATATTTATGAATACAGAACTAAAGGCTACATATAAGATTTTAGAGCACAGTATTCTCTTCTGAAACATTCCAATACCTGGTTTCATTCAAATGAAGGAATGCAGAGGTCATTTGAACAGTTAGAGAGTGTCATCTGAATATGTCAGCATGAGCCCTTCATGCTTGTTCTGTGACTGCACTCAGTGAAGAGATTTTTCCAACTGCTCAGAGATATTTCAGATTGATGAATACAATTCCTCAGAAACAATAAGAATGAAAGAAATAAGGGTACTAATTACAGTGGGAAGTGCCATCATTATAGCAGAAATTAATTAAATTATTTAAACTTCATTGGCTAGAAGTAGACCAAGGCTTTCAAAATAGAAAACAAACACAATGTATTTTTTTAACAGTCCTACTATTTTACCTGAGATTTAAGTATTCATCATATTAACTGAGTAACACACATACTGATTTTAATTGAGTTATTTAAGGTTTACATAGGAATCACGTATCAGTGTAAGAGAAACCACTATTTAAGAGGTACTGATGTGAGGGAGAAGCTATTTTTTAAAGACATTCAAAAGCAAGAGTCAGTGTTAGCACAACTTTCCTCTCCTGCTTCTGGTGTACCTCCCTCAAGCATGATGCAGTTGCTCCATTCAGATGAAGTGCCATTCAAATCTTTCCATTGACTTCAGCTTGTTCTGGAGCAGAGCCAAAGAGAGTAAAGAAACCTAACAGCTGTGATGCCCAAAGAGGTGTCCCAGACTCACGTTCATTCCAGCTTCTCTAGAGCAACACACAGGACACCAAAATAGCTGCAAATGATCTTGAAGACCCTGCCTGCAAATCCAAAGGAAACTGTACCTGCTGCACAGGTAGGAGTAAACCAACTAACACAGGACTTCAATGGGAGATCACCAGGAAGGCACAGCTCAGGGACATGCCCTGGGGTCCAATTTTGCCTCAAAACTTCTGCTCTCTATCAAAGGGTCAGCTGCAGAAGACTAGAAGTCTATTGGCTGAAGATAATGATTTCAATCAGCTCAGAGGGTGAACCCACAAGCAGCAAAAGAATGTAATGAGTGCACATTTTGGGAAAAGACAGCAGAAAGGTTAAAACCATCATCTTTAACATGAGGAAGTTAAAGTAGCAGTGGAGGTAATGGGAAAATAACTTTTAGAAAAGAACAGATTCTAAGGAATGCCAGTGTGCAGAATTGGAGGATGTGAAGTACACCAATAAAAGTGCATGCCATGATAAGAGGGAAAAGAGGTGATGATGAGAAAAAGTTGATGATGATAAAACAAAATAAAAGATTCTCACAGATATGGCAGGTACGAAAATTTTGTCTCAAAACTTATTTCCAGTAACTCCCCAAATCCAGTTAAGGACTGTTCCAGTTCAGAGCAAACTCCTACCAAGAAACTTCATAACCAAAAGCTGGAAATGGAGCATATTGAAAAACTCCTGGAATCTTCAAACAAACATCTTTCATTTAGCTCAGGATCCTATTATCTGCTGATGACTCGTGGTGAATTTATATTTATAGTATCAGACATTTAGAGAGAAATTTTCACATTCTCTCTGTTCACCTCATGAGCTACAATAATACTGCTGCCAACTTTACTCTTTTTAACCTTCATGGCTTTCAGAAATGAAATTCATTATAACATTTGTTTTGTATTTCTAGT
Source organism: Galbula dea (assembly GCA_013399015.1). Taxonomy (NCBI): domain Eukaryota; kingdom Metazoa; phylum Chordata; class Aves; order Piciformes; family Galbulidae; genus Galbula; species Galbula dea. The sequence goes on from VWZX01000352.1 coordinate 3,301,240, forward strand.
TGTTGAATTATAGAATTTAGAGTCCAGTTCTGAAAACACTTATGCACATGTCCAACTCCTCTCTCTGAAATCAGCAAATTCTGCTTTGCTATGCATGTGTTAATATGTAGTTGCCATGCTGACATGAAATAACTTCAAGGCTAGAAGTCCCTGAAAAAAATTATAAACCAAGGAATCACAGCTATCTCTGCACTCAGAAATGGCAGTGTGACCCATCAGAGATAGCATAACATGAGGCAGCAATTCCTCCTAACAGGAGGTGTCACAGAGCAGAAATAAACTGGTAGTCTTGCCAGTTAGATTGTATAAAAACAGTTGCTGGGGTTTGTTTGACAGGGAAATATTGAACAGGTGAGAACAGAATTAATCATGTCAGCAAAACATCAGCTAGAATTAAAATACAAATACATTTTTCCCCATGAAGAATATCAAGTGCCTGAAGCCTTTTCAACTTTTTTCTTACTGAGGTCCCCCAAACCTTGACTCATCCTGTCTCCTAGGTTTTTTTAATAGTATTAAGTCCTTAGGTCAAGCCTAGGAAATAAACTGGGGCAGAGGTAATCAATGGGAAGCAGCCCATGAAGAGAAAGTCCTGAGTAACTAAAAAGCAAAAGGGTAGAAGCTTCTGAGCAAACTCATATTTTTCAGGCCACATCATCATATTGCCTCAGAGCTGTACACCCATCAAAAAGGGACTAGAGAGATATTAGTGACATGGGACCAGCATGAGTAGAATTTCAGTTGGAATACAGTGCACAGTTTGTCACTTTTAAGATAAGAAAGATGAACTCTACAGGCACAGAGCTTGCAAATCCCCCATTATAAATATGTGATTTAAGAGCCTTTCTGCTACAGAGCACGATTTATTTGAGCCAGCAAAATGAAGATTTGGAGGTGAAACAATTGCCATCTATACATTCATCAGAAAGGTAAATGCTAGAGAAAGGAACAAACTTTATTTGAGCAGTATTCTGGATACCACTCTGCTGCTTAGGAGCATTTTACACCTCTGTCAGCAACCGAGAAGGTATGTCAACAGGGAGATCTCCTCTTGGTCAGACTATCAACCAGCACTATGGGTGATTGTCAGGGACAGAACACTGGGTTGTCCTATGCTAACTAGTTAGAGGAAAGGACAGAGATGGCACAAGAGCAAGTATGTATAATCTTCCATAAATATATGCAGGAGAAGTTATATTTTTAAGCAGAAGGCAACATCCTTCCAGTTATAAATGGAAGAGACTTAATTGTGATAAGCTGATACTCCCTTTCAACAGGGAGTGATACCACAGTGACCACCACTTTTCCCTTACTGCTAAAGAATTTCATGCCAAACTTCCCATCCTGTCCAGCTGCAGCCACTAGCACCAAAAGTGTCTAGAAGGCAACGAAATGAGAAAATAAATTTGACCTCATGAAATAAAAACTGGTGGAAACTGTCCTCAGGGACTCCACTTTCCTACAAATTTCTCCTCTGATTTGCTACATTAAACTCTGGTGTAAAACTGTGCCATGCCTGGCAAAGCATTTTTCTTTGACTAATAGGATTAGAGTGGAAAGAACACATTCATAAGTAAGAATCTGAGGAGTTTAAATACTAACTCATAAACAATATGTAAGACCAAACTTTTAGATCTTCTCTTGTCCTGAGAACCACCTTCTTCTTACAGTCCTGCAGCAGTAAGAATGCCACATACTGGTTTATGGCTGTGAACCGCTCCATCTTCAGATATTTTCCAGTTTTGTTGATAGGGTCACACAAAGCTGTAGATACCTTTTTCTGAGTAGTCTATCAGTCCAATGAACATGGAGTTAAAACCAGTTACATGAGCAAGGACACGACACAAAGCCACAAGTTTATCTTTTACTGCACAAAAGGTCTTTCAAATGGAGCTATTAAACGTGAATTTGTAGCTAAGATACTAATTCATTTTAGGGTTCACTGACTTCGTGGGTTAACCAATGTCCTCAAATATTTTCATTCATTTCATAGAGCTGGAAACATCTTAACTGGCAGCTGAGACTAAAAGATAGCTACTAATAGAAATTAACTCTCCTCCAATTCAAATGACACATGAGGTTACCAAACTTGGAGGAAATCCTGACCTAGAGAAACTAGAGGCAAATTCCAACTGAAGCAAATTCCATCCCATACCCACTCCTCACTTTCATTCCTGCCAGTGAGACAGGAGTGCTGTTGCTTTGGAAAATAGATTTAAACTAGAACAAAATAAATGTTAAAGGTCAATTTTTCCACTTTCTACACACAGCAAAAATGAACTGATGTCTTTCAAACTACAGAAGAGTTGCAGAGTTCTCATTGCTTAAAGAAACATACATTTCTTATCCATTGGATGGAATTTGGAGATAAGAGTTTGCAGATTCTTTATTTACTGAAGTAATTTTCACTCATACTAACATCATGAATTTCTGTGAAGGGAAACACTCTCCCAGTAAAAGATTTCCAGAGTGCAAATTTGCCTACGACAGCTGCCAAGCACAGCATTCATTATATTTGTGGCATACAAACAGCCACAGACCTCACCACACATGTTAGTAGGTTAGAAAACTCATAAGCAGAGATCTAGTGGTTACCTGGTCTGAAAATGAGCAATAAAATTCCAAATAGCTCCATGTGATTTAGAAAATCTTTGCAGTTACACAGAAGGAATGTTTCTCTCATAATTTCTGTCAAGGTCTCTCTTAGTGGCTGCAAAGTTATCAGCATCAGCCTCATCTACAGTTCAGTCTGGTCTCCCCAGTCTGCAAGGCTTGGCAGTACTCAGACTTTAAGTATCCTACAGTTACCCCAGCAACCACAGCACTGGACCAGCCACTTGGAGTGATAAGCATCAATAAATTTCAAATTACTCAATATTACAACAAGTATTATAAAACACTGTACATGACCCTTATTTCTTTAAAGACTTTATCCACTCTGAGAAAGTTTCCTGATCTTTAGGATCCTGTCAGCAATCCTTGTTCTTCTAAAGCAACAATTCCACAGCTGGATCCTGCTAGAACATTTATAATGTTTAATATATGACACGACAAATTTATGTGAGAGCTTTTGCTATTTCATCTCTTCTGCTTATTGAAATGCACAATATATTTCCTAAAAGATTAAATTTAGCCAGACACAAAGAATTTGCATGTGGCTGCAGGCACTACCCACCCACAGCCATGAAACTGAACTGTTGGGAGGCATGTGCCTCTGCTGGAGTCTCTGCTCCGGATGGGAGTGCTGAAGTGCCCAGGGAAAGAAGTTTTCATTCCCTGCACCCTGTTGAGTGGGAGGAAGTTCTCTTCACAATATGCCACTGCATAAGAAGCAAAAGGGTATCCGTGAGATCCCTATCATGCAAATGTGGCAGTGCTAACAACAGGGAACAGGAGAATTATTGCACCCTGGTTGTGGAGAACACACAGTGTGACCCCAGGGAACAAGAAATGCATGGGCAGTTTGTTGTTTTAATTTAAAAAAACCTGCCCATTGGTGGTGTTTATGCCTCTACGGAAAAAGACAACCTGAAATTCACATAAGAGAATTTTAAGGGCACATTCACATATTATTTCAGCATGTAAAACTGAAAACCAGTGAGGATACTGGCAAATCTTCCTTTCTTACATTACTTTCTATCAAAGCTGGGTATATGCCAAAGGAAGAAGAGAAAAGATTGCCCTAGTTCTGCAGCCACACAGTGCTTTAAGCTATAGTGATTCCAAATTCAGAGATAATTGTGTTATTTATACCATTTAGCACAACTACTTACCAAGTCTGTACCTGCCCGACAGCATTATAAGCCTCACACAGCTCTACCAGAACCCTCTGCCTAAATCAACACACCCCAAGCAAATCAATTGGAAGTCAGTCTAAAAAAACCTAAACCAATTCACAACAATGTGCACTCTTTCATCAAACAATCTGCTTTTAGACAGCCTCTCAATTGTATCCTTAAATGGCCCTGTGATACATAAAAGATTTCAGACAATCTTAAAGATATTCATATAGCTTGGGAAGAACTTTTCATGAGCAGCTGCATTCATTCATTGACTGAAAGGACACCATGACTCCAGCTACCCTTCTACTTCTGACAGGAGCTTGCAAGAATCTACAAAATAGATGAAATATGATCTTTTTTCTTTTCCAAACCCCTCATTAGACTGCTTTCTCCAAACAGCTGAAGTTTCCAGAACTATATTCAGGTTTCAAGTCTGATCATAGATATTATCCTCTCATATTAAGATGGATCTTCTGGAGCCATCTGTAAAACTGCCTCATCTTTTCTAACCGGTTGCCAAAATGGGAGCACAAACTTCAACAACTGTAAAACATTTGCAAGCAACATAATGTTTCAAAAAGAAATCCCAGACAATTATAATCCTGTAGAAGACTTCTGCAAATTCATTATTAAACTAACCACTCCTCTGTCAAAAAGTCTGGGTGGTTTCTTTCTTTCAAGGGAAGGAAGTCTTGCATTCAGGGTATTTTTCAAGGACATTGCTTTTCCACAAGAGAGATTTTCAAGTCTGCTTTTCTACACTGAAGATCTACAAAGCTCTGTTGCATGAGAAGTCACTCATACCATTTAGAAAAAATGTCTTTAAAGTAAGGTTTTGAGTTGGAATACAAAAGCTTTTCATTCAATTGCAACAGAAATCAGGAAAATAACTTGAATAGCTTCATACATTTCAACCAAAACATTTGTCCAGAGGTTTATATAACTGAGGTGAATACAAAAGCTCTTTAAATTTTATTACCTTTCTACAGTTTTGCATTCATTCCAGATACAGCTGGGCCAGCAGACAAGCACTGGCCCTGAAAGTGACTCAGCTCCTTCATCTTGTAAACAGTTCTAACAATTAAAAATAGTAGAGAAGGAAAATCTTCACCACAGGTCAAGGGAAGGTTCATGGTCCTTACAAGCAAAACATGTTCCAGAAGGTAAACTGGAATTAGTCCACTGTGATTCATCCTCCAATGTTACAGGCAACACAGACCACCAACTTTGAAAGTGTGGCAGAAATTTATTATTTGCATCTTATTCTCAAATGCATCATTGCCCAAAGCCATCTGTTAAAAAATGGTTTTTGAACTGAAAGTTCCAGAGTTGACAATCAAACAGCAAAGCCCAAGGAATATACAGGTAGAAAATGGTTGTACTTTTAGTGATGCCCTTGGCAAAATCCTGATGGACTAAGAAGAGAAGGAGGGAGCTGCAACTGACCTTCTACTCCAAAGCTAACCTTTCATCTTCTCTCTGTATCTTTCGGATTTGAGTCACAGAAAACAAAATAAATCCCTGGTGTAACTGCTTACTCTGATGGAGTTACACTAGAGGTCAATATAGTCTTATGTGTGGGAGATAGCTGATAAAAGGATGCTTGATCTGTCTCCTGGGGAGACGGGGAAGAGGGGGATGCCCACAAGGAAATGCGTAGCTATGAACGGCAGCAGAGCCTCCTAAGAGAATAGTCAATTTGATATGCAGGCTCAGCTGATTCAGCTAGTAGCAAATCACTGTCTAAAACAGAAGCGGAAGCTGTAAAATGGGACCTACAGACAGTTAACCATAACTGCATTTGAATAAACAACACTTGCATTGATTCTAGTCAGGTTCTTCTCCTTTGCTGTTTGCTTCCTTCAAGGTATTGTCAAAAAAAGCACAACTTCTGTAAGCATCCCTTCCTGAAGACACCACCAATCCTGCCCAGAAGAATGCTGCTGGTTTCAACATTTTTTATGACAGCTTCTTCCATTAAATTATCATTTTCTCTCCTAAACAAAGTAAATCAACTAGTGGCAAAAGAAATTTCCCTAATTTCCCTAGTTCTGCTTTTTTTCAACTTTGTGTACATACAGTACACACATCAGAAGTACTCTGAATATACATTCACTATTTTTTAGTGAAAAACCACTGGAAGACTCAATTTCACAATGCACTAAGATCCATGCTTAATTCTGATGACCTTAATGAGACCAAAGAATGTAGCTGAATGCCTTGCTAAGCAGAGATCAACTTAGGCACATGCTGGTTTTTCTTAGTGGAGGCCTCAGGACAGAGCAATCCTCCAGAAAAATAAGAGCACATGTTACTTCCCTCCTTGCACAAAAGATGAGAACCTCCTCAGTTTACTTCAGGTCCCGTGAAGGTTGTCATCTGACCAAAGCCCTTCCCTGTTAGGGGTGACTGAACATGACATTGAAAGAAAAAAAACCAACTGCACTATTCCCTCTTTGGGAATAATCAGCTTGAGAAAGACGAAAATACCTTAACTAGCATAACAGAAACAGTGTTACTCTTAAACATAGGGAGGTAAGTGTGTGAAACACACTCTTATCTGCCACTTTTATTTTAAATAAATATGCCATGTGGCATTTAGCTGGAATGTGGCACATGTATTTTTGTATTTTGTGATTAGCCCAAGACAATATAAACTGTTTGGAATATTCCAGATTCCTTCCTTGTCAGGATTAGGAAAAGGTTACCCTCAGCATTGAATATCTAAGTAAGCACATTTCCATAGACATTAGAAATACCTAGACAGCTAATTTTCTCCACAGTAAAGAGAGAAAAATAATCCTGATTTAGCCTTGGACATTTCTGTGCCACTAATATTTCCAGAATACCTGTACAGAAAATCTCCTGCATTCCTCCCCATGACATAAAAATGCCCAGGACTACTTCAACAACCATATTATTTTGACAAATAATTTTTATTGTACAAAAATCCATATTCTGGGGAGGAAATGCAAGCATTTCTGTTAATAACTGCAATGGGGATTCCCAATCTGCACTAAATAGTCTCACACAATGGCTTGCACTCGATTCCTTGTCACATTATCAACAGAGACTGATTAAGAAACTCTGATGTCTCATCCTTAATTACCAGAGGAATACAGTTTTAAGAATGAAAATGAGTGATTAAGAACTGGGTTTATTTTATAAAAATGTTCCTCTAGCAAGAAATTATTGCTCCTGAGAGTCTGTCACAAACAATGGAAATTATACACAGATGGGTTGGGCATTTCCGTTTCATACATAAACAATTATTCTGTCTGTATTCCAAATTAATGTTTATGGCTGGGACATTTGTCTGTTCAGGTTACTAATATACCAACCCCAGATTAAACTTCTAAAGTAGGATGGCACACGTCAGCTGCAAACAGAGTTAGAACCAACCAAGAACCACTCCCATGTGCAGAAATGGTTCAGTTAACAAAGTATTACAGCCCACAGGCATAAAGTTCACCTGACTCTTCCAGTTCACTTCAACAGCCGACTCAAGGACACCCATTCTTCTTTTTGGGATGGGACAGAAACAACTCAGCCAACCCATTTTCTCTCACTTTCATCCCATTTTTCAATATCTAAATCATAAGAAAGGACCAAAATGCCCAAGTAGCTGAATGTCTATAGAACAGTCACCCTAAATAAAAACATACACAGTCATCTCATGGAACTGTCAGAAAACTACCTGCCATAGTACTAACACCATTAACCTCTCTAGAGCTTCACCAGTTTGCCTTCTTTCCCATCTAGTCATTTAATCCCTATTCATCTTGGACTTTGTGAGCCTGCAAATATGAGTTGGCTTGTACCTGGATGCCTTCTCACTAATATCCCTGGAGGTTTTGTCATTGACTGAAGCGTGAATAGGCTAAGCCCACTGCAAACAGCACAGTAAGGCATCCCACTGTCCATGTTCATCAAGCCTTACTGCATCAGCTCTGTAAAGCACTAAGCACGTTGTGTGTTCTTGGTTAATAAAACTGCAAAAGAAATTAAGGAAGCACTTTGTGCTCCACCCACAAAATACTTCAAAGAGTTGCATCACCAAGAAATTGCTCTCCTTCAGGGGGAAAATGGTGTCTGCTACTCTTATGTTTGTTTTGGAAGCTGCACAATGGGTCCTTGTTACCTAACCTGTGGGCACCATAATAGTAGGCATAATTAAGAAAAATGAGGGGTTTTAAAGTAAACTTTTGAGCTGTTCCTCTATCATCTGTCCTATTTCTAGAATACTATTTCTACTTTTAGGGAGTGGACTTGTCAAGTCAGAGCATGTTTTTCTTCCAGGAACACAACTGTCAGTTCTTGGCTGCTAACTACTTCACAATCTTGATAGATCATTTTACTCTATCAGAAACATAAGATGCTATCAGGTCAGCTGTACCATCCATAAAGATACTGAGCTAGTGTGAATGTCTGTGAAAAATCAGTTCCTTTATGTTAATATGAAAAATACAAGTATGATGCATATAGTACCTCCTTAAAATTGCACATACTTCTGCATGCACCTTAAACTGAGCAAATCAAAAGTAACGAAAGAGTAAAACCAGACAAGTTGCTCCTCTGTAGCCCTGCAACCCTGCAAAAGAAAAGTTTCATAAAAGGCCCATCCAAGCAGCAAATGCAGCCTAAATGCCCTTTGAAGTCCAAAGTCTTCCCATTTAGTCCCTAGCAGAGGATAAATCAGTTAGCAATTAAGAATTTTCCAATACTATTAAAAAAAATGAAATCAGAAATAGAAAGCATAAGCAACAGGTAGAAAAATCAGGAAAAGCAAACTTATAAAAATGAAGAGCATACATTTGAGATGATGTATCACTATGCAAGCAGGCTCACCTAACTAAACATGAATGTAGTAAAGTAATTCCCTTTTTAGCCACAGTTTGAAACAGTAAAGCAGCTTTGATGAGTCCTTCTATCATGCTGATGATAATAACCATATGTTTCTAAACACAGCTTATCTATAAGCACATTTATCTCAAAGGCCTCTACAAACAAGGTGGTCCTGCAAAGCATTTTTCAGACAAGTCATCTCTGGGAGGAGATAGGGAGGGCAAAAATGTTATCTCCTGGAAATACGACATTTCAGGCATTTCTTTCATTCCACATGGAACAAAGGTTAGGAAAAAACCTCTGGGAAGATGAGGCTTTTCAGGATAAAATGCAATGGCTGTTTTTAATGTTGGAAGAATAATTCTGGGCACACCTTTTGTACTCTACAGCAAGCCCCAGGAGCTTGGGTTTCAGCAGCATGGAAGGCCTGGAGGCCTAGGCTGCCGCACAGCTGGGAAGACAAAAGCAGCCAGAGACCAGGCAGGTTTTCTGTAGAGAAAACTTCCTTTCCAGCTTCCATGTATACACATTCCTTGTGGCCTTTCAAGTTTTACCTGAGCAGCATTCCCAATGACAAGAAGCTTTTTCAAACCCATGGGGGCAAACAGGACAACTGTCCATCAGTTGGAAGCAGGCAAAAGCAAGGAACATCCCCAAATGAAGATATAAATTACAAGGCTGAAGGGGTGCAAGAGAGAGAACAGCTCCAGAACAGCCAGCAAAGAACAGCAGCAGGCTGGAAGACACATGGCTGAGAAGTCAAGACTTCTAAACAACAGAAACAAACCCTTTTCAAATTCTACCAACCCAGTAGAAACAGAGCTATGGCCAAGTGTACTTCCTCCCCATTGCCCAGCAGAGTACATTTGGGTTGTTTTCAGAGAGTAATCTCCTGCCACCTTCTTCGTTATCACCTTCTATTGTAGCTTTGCTTTCAAACAACAGCTCCGTGGGCTCCTGGTCCTAAGCCTCAGAAATTCAAAGAAAGAAGAGAACCAAATTTCCAGAGAAACATCTAATTGGAAGTGTGTTTTTCTGCACTACTTGCACTACTTGTTGTTCTGCAGAGCAGCAATGGTGCAGCCCCTGAAAAAGGTTCTTGAAGCCTATCTCTGAGCCTGGTTGGATGTGTGTGTAGAATGAAAAGAACACCACAGCCTACAACTTAAGTTGATCACTCAAGACTTTGAGGATTGTGATTTACCTAATGAACTCAAGATGTGAAATCAACACCAATTTTCTTACTACAGAATAACTCCACTTTCATCATAGTTAGACAGCACATCATGTAGACACCAGGATGATGTATTTAGTATTGCAGTTGTTTGTCCAGAGTGATTTTTGAGCTGTGTTTCTTACTTCACTGAAGCTTTGGCTTTGCAAGAGAAGGCAAGCAAACTGCCCTTTCATGGTAAAACAACCCTTCCTACTAATTCAGCCAGTCAAGCCCTTCCCTGGAGGGCAGAACTAATTTGCTTACAGATTCCTCTCCTACTTCGTGAGTACATCACTACCCGGTTAAGCCAGATGTAAATTAGACAGCAACTTGACAAACCAAAAAAGGATATGTTCCACATGTTGAAGAAAACCATGGTTACTACACTAAGTCCTCTTCCCAGTGACACTGACAAAGGAGAACTGAGGAAGAGACAATATATAAACTGAGGTGAACAACCATAAAATGCCAAAGGAAATATAAGTAGCTCCATTTTGTACCCATATATTTAATTTACTGTTTGGTCTATTGAATTTCAAGTAACACTTCTAAGCAGAGTGGATGTTTATTCACCAACTGTGGATGCTGCAGACCTCTGCCAAGACAAAATGTACAATCTCCATTACAGATAATCTTACCTGTCTGGAACAGAAAAGACAAAATGCTTTTATAACATTTATCTAGATTAAACAGATCAGAGGAGGTATAGCTTGATGCAGTATTTTGACAGGCGGAGAGTATGTTTGCTGAGGAAGAAGTACTGATTAAATCTGAGACAATGTGTGCCACAAACATTTCTGCTAAGGAAACCAAAAAAGGACAAAACAACTGGCAGAATAGATGTATCATTTTATTTACAAATAGCCTGGTTTTTACTGTGTATCTAGGTTACTAAGCAGACGATTCGCTGTAGAATGATAGATTAGATTAGTTAGTACTGGATAAGGGAAGGAAAAACTGAGACAAAAGGAAACTATTTTTAGCAACAGCTAAGAAAAATGTGAAAATGTATTTTAAGACACCATTATCAAAACTCTACACAATTAAATGAAGCAAATGATTGATTTTGTCTTTTGATTTTCTTTTTTCCTCTATATATGTAACAAATTTTTGTTCATACGTGAGTGGGATGGAAAACAAGGCTTTTGACTTCAGATTGTTTTACAGATAAGACAAGACATATAGGAAGCATATGCAACACCAACTTTCAGATGCCTAGTTTGTCACAGAACTTCATATAACATTTTAAGAAATATTGTTTTCAGTCTTTACTAAACCATGCAAAGGAAAAATCTGTCATCAGAAAGACTAAAGCTATCTAGAAAATTAGATTGTGGAGTCTCATGCAATTTACAACCAAAATGCCAACTTAATATAACCTCCAGAACACTTTTTTTCCCCAAAGGCATAGGTGTTTTATCAATAGGTGTGTATCCCTGCAAGCAACTGTTTGAAATAGTGACTTGCTAAAATGTTTGATCCTCTAATCCCCTTGTATCTATATATAAGTTTTAACATAACTTTACTTGCATTTAAGCCTACCAGCATGTAAACCCAACATCAGCCTTTCTGTGTTACAGAGAAGCTGGGAGTTAACAGCATTTCTGGTTATCTCCTCTCCCTCCTTCAACCAAGGCTTATCCCTAGGACTTTATTTTCACTCCTTGTATTTCTTCATCACGTTCTTCACTGGCCTGTAGTCCACCCAGTGCCACTCACACATCACCTGTGTTAATTTGCCAAAAAAGCTTCTGAGATTACAGGCAAGTATCATTCAGGAAGGAAAACACGCTGGTCCCATGGCAACAGGAAAGTCAATGAGCCCACCTTGAAACCTGAAAACAATGGTCCCTTTCAGAACAGGGAGCAGAGGGGAGGGATCGGGTCTTATTGAGATGTTGGCTTCTTTCAGATTATTTGCCAGAGTGCTTTTGCCTTCTTTTTTTTTTAAAAAAAAAAAAAAAAGGAGAACAGGCACACTGTAAACTTGGCCTGCACAACTTCATTTGATTTTGGAGCTTATTTCCAAGACAAGTGTTGAATTCCGCTCCACCCTCCCAAGTCCTGCCCAGAAAAGCAGCAGCATGCAGCACAACAAAAGCCACTCTTCTTGCAGCCTTGTCACTTGATTCAGAGTATTGACACTTACAACGTGACACACTGAAGAATATTGATCCTACAACCACCAGAAAAAGGGATGGCCTCCCAGAAAAGAAAATCTGGAGCAGCTTTTTGGGAAAAAAAAAAATCAGGAAATGTAGCATGATAAAAGAAACCATACCCACCTGAACCAATGGAAAACTTAAAGACCTGCATTGAACTTCCCAAAGCCAGCTCTGCCCCAACCATCAGAACAGGCTTAGCAATATTTACAGCAGGAAAAGCTAATAATTTTTAATCTAGTGGGGAAAATTCAAATACTGTTAGAATTACAGACCTACAAGCCAAATAAAAGCCTTTCTAGTGGAGAAAGTCAGTACATAAGAGTGAGAATGCTTTGAATCACATGAAACACTACTGCACTTCCTATAGCATTATTAATGCATGCAGAAAGAGTACAGATCAGAGACATTCAGTACATCAGCCAGACTAAAATAGGCACAGGGACCTGGAATACATAAAAGGAAAAGCAGATCACTTTGAAAGGACTGATCATCTGAGCTCACAGCACAATGAAGCAGAAAAAAAAATTTCAAAAGAACTGAATAAGAACATTATTAAAACATATCACCACAAATTCCTTTTGCTTAAAAGCCCCACACAAGACAAAAATCCAAAAGCTCTTCACAATAGATTAGATGCACTCTAACACTATTCTTAATTACCCACACACAAATATATTTCTTTCTCAGCATGCTTACCAGTCACCCACAGAGGCAGAGGAGTGTAACTGCCTAGCCCAGCAACCTTCCAGTTATTCCCTAGAGTCTATGGCTTAAAAGTGAGCAGTGAGTGCACCAACTATAGAGACCTTTGCCTTTTAAAATATCAGAAGAAAAATTATAAAGTTCAAAGGCATCCACTACAAATAAAATAGACCTAACTCTGAAGCAGAACACAGTAATTATTAAGAATTTCTCTGAGCAGTTACTATGAAGAAAAACAAACAAGAAAAAAAACCACTCGTAAAAACAAACTAAAACAAAAACCCCTGAACAAACAAAAAACCACCAAAAAAACAAGACCTGCAGCTGAAACAAATAGTTTTAAATAACAAAAAATAACTTGAAAAATTACAGTTTTTTCCAGCATACAGAATCAAGCAACCTCGCTTCAGTGAGTAGTCACATCTATCACTGCCATTAACAAATGACATACGAACCTGGACAGCAGCCGTGCTTCCTAAGTTATCCAATGCTCCTCTACCTTCCTGCCAACACACATCTCCGCAGAGTCTTCAGGCCCTACCTCTGAGGACACATACCCTACAATACAGGCACTGCATTATGCTACAGAGGTTGTATACCAACCAACAGTGAGAAAGCTGTACAGTTCTTCATTCCTGCTAGCAGCAACCTCCACCACACACCTCTTAGGTCTTTCTGCCACAGCATCACCTATAAGAGAGACACACAGCACTGTGTGGTTTCCGTGGCACTAGACAGACAAAGCATGTTTGTTTGAAAGGTCCTTTTTATTTGTACAGTACTGAGATTAAAGTTTCTGCACCTTACTCATTTGGCTTAGGAAATTTATTAGTACAGTCTCTGTATTTGTCATTTGAGGCAAAACCCCCATGAATGTACCTTGACCTATTCTTTCCACCTTTGCCACCCAAACTACATCAATATGTAGTGCTATAATTCTTCCTTCCTGTATCTGAAATTTAAACAATGAGGTCAACAAAAAGACTTTGAAAGGAGGGAAAGTCTTTTAGTAGATTACTCAGAACATTATTTAAACAGCTACAAAACTTTCCTTGAAGGAAACAACATGTACACGTAGGCTTTCCTCAGCTTGACACAACTAGACACTGGTGCTGTTAGTCCTTATATTCAAGGGACAAATCCACATCTGCTGCAACAACATGGAGACTATCTTCACTGCCACAATTCTAGCAGACTTAGTCAGTAAAAGTTCGAGTAAGTTTTTGGTCCCTGAATAGGCCAGACTGAGTTTGATTTGATAACTCTTACTCATATCATCATCCTTAGTCCCCTGTTAATTCTACAGGACAGCAGGCTGCTGCTGCAGTCTCCACTCTTATGGATTCCTATCCCCTCTTTTGTCACTCCCCATTCCCACATCTTCTGGGCTAGCAATCATGTGACACTGCTGGTAACAGCAGGTCAGATCATCAGCAGGAACTAGTTTTCTGTCAAGACAATAAACTGATCCAACTCACCCTGTAATCAAGTGATCCAATACAAGGGAGGCAGGAAACCATGATCAGGACACAGGGTAGGCCACACTTAGATCAGATTAAGTGCAATGTAAGAGTGCACTTCATAGAAGACAGGGGATACAGGGCTTGAATTCAAGTATTCCATTGGATTTAGTTCCCTCATTTTGATGGGCTCAGCTCTTCGTAGGATTAGTCTTTTTCTTTTCTGGGTGCACCATCATGAGAGGCAAAGAATCAGACCTCACTAAAGATTTGGAAGTATTTGTGAATCCTGCATTCAGTGGAGTCAAGGGAAACTTCTAGCTGACTCCAGAAGCAAATTCGGCTTGTTATCAAAGTGCCCTTCTCAGGCAAGTCCAAAAGCCACTTTATCTGGTGACTAAGTATAGGCTGTGTCTTGGGGGATTATTTTATTTCTGCCCAACCCTAAGTTGATATTAAGACAGAGAACCTTATCCATGCAGCAGGAATTGTATTTTTATATATATGTAAAACTATATAACTACATATTAAGTAAAAGCTATCAAAAATATCCATACAGCCCACATTGCAAAGTTATGTATAGGGAACAGCCATAACCAATATTTAAATGGCTTTTTGCAAGTATCTTCATGTTTACCAGCAGCAAGACTTATGGAGTTTGCAGACAGACCTCCACAAACACACTCCACTATAGGAAAGAAGTTGTTTATATATTCAGCTCCTTGTTTCCTCTTATCTCTTACTAGTGATCATGCAAAAATAATTTTCCAGTTCTTCTACTTGTTACACTGCTGCTCCTGGGCACTTGGGATTTTCTCCATATCATCTCCTGCCCAAGGACTGTAAAGTTCCAAAGCTATTCAGCATTCAAAATCAGTTATTTTTAACCCTACTCAGAGCTACTGTCTTCCCATATTATGAAAGACTTTACATTTCATTTCAACCCATACCAAAAGCTATGTAGGGAAGGGAGCAGTGGGTGGATCTGACACACAAGGTGACAGGACGTGCCAAGGAAAGAGTTGCTGCTAACCTTGCAGCATGCCGCAAGGGCTCAGCAACTTGTTATGCGGGACGGCAGCTACTGCATACATGAAGTCCAACCTAGTGCTCTCATAAGATTAAACTGTGGCGTGGAGGAACTACTGATACTGTTACAAGACTGGAAGCACTAAACTGCTTATGTTGTTCTTTCCTACACAGAATTTTTACGTGTATAGACTATGCTGTGGTGGAGGAGCGTTTTTCCCAGCAAAGCGTTAGCTACTAGGCCATCAAAATCACCATCATAACACAGTAAATAATTACATTGAGACTGATAAACTTCCTCCTTGCCTCAGCTGTTGGAAGTTAAACCAAGATTAAACACTTTTATACAGCACTAGTAAACTTTCACCATTTGAATAGCTTTCCTGTTATTGTTAAACCTATAAGCAAATAATCCTTCTGACTGAGCATATGGCAGAAGTACAGCAGCCCAGAGAATCAGCAGTACGGGAGAGGAATTTAACACATCAGTACAGTTTTTTAGAGCCCTCTCCCAAAGCAAGGAACAGCCAGTTCTTGTAAAGAAGGTTCCAACAATGTCATATTAAGAACAAAGTGCTCTGGCCTATAGTCCTGCTTAACACCCTCTCTTCATAAGCAGATGTTTTAAAAGGTCACATTAGGTCCTTTTATGAACTAAATTACAACAGCAACGTTCTTTCATTTCACAACCACATTTACAAAGCCAACGTTTTAGTCCCCTAGTGAATCTTAACCTGCTTGTGGATCCAGTATCTTTGTGTCTTTTAGATACCGGTTGCAGCCTATAAGACATATCCTTGTGGATAGGAAGCATCTAACAAACTGGACATACACAAGTACATAGAACCTGACAAATGCACCCATGAGTGCTGAGGGAGCTATTCTTCATTATCTCTGAAAAGCCACAGTCATCAGAAGAGATTCCCGAGGTCTGGAAGAAAGCTATGTCACTCCTATCTTCAAGAAAGGCAAGGAAGATGATCTGGGGAACTACACATCAGTCGGCCTCATTTCAGTCCCTAGGAAGCTAGTGGAGCAAATCCTTCTGGAAGCCATTTCCAAACACATGAAAGACAGGAACATAATCAGAAGCAGTCAGCACAGATTCATGGAGGGGAAATCATGCTTAATCATCCTGATAGTCTTCTACGATGAGATGACAGGCTCAATGGATATGGGGAGAGGGGTGGATGCTGTTTATCTTGTCTATAGTGAGGCATTCAACCCTGTCTGCTTTAACATCCTCAGAGAAACTGATGAAGCACAGGCTAGACAAGCAGACAGGGAGATGCATTTAAAACTGGCTCAACTGCCAGGTGCAAATGGCACTTTAAAAATAAATTTGAGTGAAATTTTACTATTTGTGTATGTGAGAACATGTGAATGAAGTCATCATGACTAAAGAAGCTCAATATCATGAAGGACAGGGCCCTTTGTTTCAATGGTTACAATTTCAAGAGGACCTGATCTAATCTAGCTCTAGCTAACCAGCTGGGATGAAGGCATCCTGTACACATGACAGCCAGGGCTCAAATGTCTTTTCTTATGAGCTAGTCTAGAGATTTCATTTCCCTGTCACCTGAAGGCTAGTAAACAGCTTCACTAAACAGAGATGCAGTGGATGAGCAAAAGCCAGCAAAGGTGACTTAAAGTAGACATCAGGGTGAAGGAAGCACAGGTCCTAATTGCCATTTCCTACCACTTTAAAAGTGACAAACTACCACTAATGTCAGAAGGTAAAAGTAATTCAGCAGAGAATCTACTATCTCAGGTTTCTTGGGAGCTTCCACTAGTTTAAGACAAAGCATAATTTATCCTGAACATAAGTTAACAGTTGTAAGTAATCTCAAAGGCATGATGCTTAGTTGCACTTGACATTTAACATGATCTTAAGACTTCTATAAAAGCTCTCAACCAAAAGCAAGTACAACCACCTAACACACTGCTGGAGCATCATCAGAAACACACCTCTCTCTTTATGCTTCTGCTATTATGCTGCAGAGCTTTATGTTGTAGAAGACAAGCTTTAGAACCATCTTTGGGCTGCTTTAAAAAACTCATCTCTACCTACTGCATTCTACTGCACGAAAATATTTTAGGTAAGTAATTTACCCATTTGGGTTCCTTCCTCTTCTCTGCAAATACCTTTTCTAATGGTTGATTTTAGGAAGCCAGTTGAAATAGTACTGCAGAAATTAGAGACTGCCACTGTAAAGTCAACACACAGACATCACATCAGACTTGAGGACAACATACACTTCAGCAAACTTACATGTTCTAATCCTGTTTTCCTGGAAAAATGTTTCTCCACACATAGCATCTGCTAATATTTAGAGGTTAAATACATTGGAAATACTACTATAGACTTCACCAATGTCAGCCAACAGCTTTTCACCATCTCGATCACTATTCCCATTGACAGCTGCAGAGTGAAATGCAGAGGGGAGTTACAAAAATGACTCATGGTCACACAGCACCTCCACAATCAAAACTGACTTTTTGATTCCAGCTTGGCACTTTCATTATGACTCAAGGCTGTTTCTCTTACAGGAGACCATCTTCAAAGACTCCTTTTATGTCAGCAATGAGAAGCAAACAAGTGTTTTCACAAAACAGGAACTCCTGAGATGCAAACAATGATGAAAACACATCTGGGAGGCTATAATCTAAAAAGACCATACCACAGTAATTTACATCCATCCAGAGAATAAGCTTATTCACTTTCCACCCACCCACGTTTTGACTGGGCCAATTCTGCCTTCATTTGTACATATATCTTTTTGGTCATTATACAAATACATGTTGTCACTGTTAAAGCAAAGATAACTCTGTCAGGGATACGTTAGGATTGCTTTTTGTTTCTCCAGTAAGGAATTTGAACAGCATGTTTGAAGAAGACAGCTCAAGGACAGCTTTGCAAACACCATTTTAAACACTGAAGAAAATCAAGGGCCTCTTAACAAAATCTCTTTGTTCAGCTCAATGGCTGGACTAAAGGAAGAACTGGATGTTATGTGACTTCTGTCAGCTTGAATGCAGCAGAAGAAATCAAGTAGCTGAAGCTAGAGGCATAAAGGCAAATGTTCAGGATTTTTGATCTTCAAGATATCCTTGACCATAGATTGAATGACTCCATATCTGCAAATGAAATGTGACTCTTTTAGGCCCTTCTAACACAAGAATAAACTGCTTGGGATCTTTAAATACAGTCCTTTTGACCTAAAAATAGCATCTCTTCTAAGAATAATCACTCTTAAACATTTCTACTAGCCTAGGTAACACACACAGGTTCCCACTTCCCTGCCACTCTTGAAGAACTCCTGCTCCTCCCCTCCACATTTTCTTTCTTTGCTTAGCATACGAAATAAAGTATAGAGAGCAAAATTAATCAATAACAACACTAAGTATCAATGCACATCGCTGTATTTAGAACTACTCACCACATATGCATTTAAATCTGATCTCACTAGGACGGCCAAAGAGTCTGGCTGCCTGACAATTTCCATACAATCTTGTATTATGTTTTCCTAAATATTCAGGCATTAGACAATACATTTTCAAAAACTCAATATAGTCAGGGAAAGTGAGGGAGAGAGAAAACACACTCATCTCACCTGGCCTCCTTATTTTGTCTCTGACAAAAATATATATTTGCATGAAGTCCTGGATCACAACTGATGTAAGCAGAGACTCTGAATTCAACACAACCTAAAATCCATTTGGCTCATTTTTGCTACTTCACTCTCATGTTTGTTTTGACTTGTTTGACACTGACATGCTCAGAATAGAATAAATAAAATTAGAGTATCCTTGCATATCTTGGCATTTTAAGTTATAGTACTGATATTGTCCAGCAACATCTCAGAGCTATATCTAGTCCCTTTAAATTTAGTAACTACAAGTAGAGACAAATTTATCTCTTAACAGATCAAAATAACATAGCAAACGTATGAGCCTGGTATTAGGACAGGTCAGCAAAACCCCAAAATAGACAGAGGCTTAAACACTTTAAAATATCCCTCTCTGCTTTTGTGCTTTATAAGAACTATTAGAATTGTACATACCAAAAAAGGTCAGAATATAGTGTTCTACTTTTCACATTATGAAGGACTAAAAAGAGCTCAGTATTGGTAATTATATTTTGATAACATTCAAGTGTCAAGGCTTTAACATCTACTGGACTGGCTTGAGCGTGCATCCTGATTTTCTCATTGGATTCTGTCCTTGTTCAGGATGAACTGTTGCTGCTGGTAGGAGGCAGACAAGACTTCTGGCCCCTGCCCTGGCCCTCTCTCTCTTTAGCACTTGCTCAGAGGGAGGGCAAAGGTCACGCAGACTGAGAAAACGGGTTTAAGTTTTCAGTGGAAGGGCAGATGCAGGATGGGGTTTAGCTGAAGGGGGAAAAGGAAAGGTGAGGGGAAAAAAACACAGAAGAAAAGAAACCGCTCATAGCTCTTCCACAAATGCTGAGGTGTATCAAACTCATTTGCAAGGCTTTAAGGATTAAAGAAGTTCTTCCTAAAGTACAGCGCTCAGTCTTGTAGTAAAACTCAATAAAATAGCTGCTTCTTTCCCATGAGCAGAGATTTCACCTCTCCCTCCATCCACTGTAAGGACAGCCTCGCTCTCAGGTTCACCTGCAGTGAATTCAACCTTATCTTTAACTGCCACACAAGTCCTGTATGGTTTTCACTGCATTCCCCAGGACACAGACTTCTCTTGTGCACTTCAGACCTGCACAGTCAAGTTCATCTTTTATCATTCTTCCTCCAGGACAAGTCAATGCATTTTCCTAAGCAATTTGACTCTCCACAACTCCCCATTTCCCCCTATAAACAGGGCCACTAGAAAACTTGCTGCTCGTGTTTGCAGCTACTGATGAACTCTAACCCTTTTAAAAAAGGGGAACAGAAGATGTCAGAATCATATATGTAGGATCAGAAAACTTTTCCTAAGGTTTTTCTGAAAGAGAAAGACCATAACTGAAAGGTTCTTCCTTATGTTTATGTTTAAAGAAATTCAGAAAGCAAAAACAATGCACTGTGGTTCTCCTTCTTGACAAATGACTGCAGTAAAAAATGTTACTTTTCCAATTCACAACTGAGATTGTTGCTTTCCTCTTGCTAGCATGTAACATAATGACTATTGAACCTAAGAGGCAAGTCAAATTAACATATTTAGTAACATTAAAGCATTAAAATATCCTTACTGACTAAATGTCTGGAAAAGTATTTTACAGCCTGTTATTCCTGAAGCTGCTGAGTTAAAGTGTCACACAACAATGTGACAGAATCACTTAGGCCAAAGAAGAAACCTTATTGCTTATATATTTTCCCTACAAGGCCAACAAATACACCCAGATTTGCCAAATATTCCGGAAGAAAGTCTTCTGAAAAAAAACTTAATGAAACACTTTCTTGCACATTGTCAAGTATTTGATTGCTTTTCTAATGGTAAAAAGCAAACAAATAATACACACACTAAAAAAACCCCTCAAACACCAAAATACAGAACAAAAACAAAACAAAAAAGTAAAACAAAGGGCAAAATAGAAGGCCCACTAAAAGAAGAAAGCTAGTAGTGAAAGGTCACCCATTAAATCCTCCCTTGAAATTACAAGCAGTAAGATGACTTCTAATTAATTCTAGCTAAAAAACTACTTCTATTATTTATAATTGAGCAAAAATTCTCATTTTAAAGACAGACCATTAAGTTGTTCCTGAAGGAGAGATCAAATATTTTTGCAATATTGTAGAGAAATGTGTTTAGATGTATTTTGTCTTTGTTATGACAAAGAGAACCATAACCCTTGCCTTAACATGAAGGAATGTGTGTTATCTCACAGGAAAGCTGCAACCTTTTGCACCTAACCTCATCAAAAAATCCCAATCTCAGCACAACCACGTTGTCAGAAGCTTCACCAGAAACGTGAGTGATAGAACAGGCAGGGCTGGGAATTAGCAGGAAGCATTTATATCTCAGTCTGTGCTGAGCTATCAGGGGTTCTGATGACATAGCCTTTTTCTCAGATGAGAGCAAAAACAGAGATCCTGGCATCTGGTGGTGATTAGGGAAACAGTGATATTGGAGTTATTAGACACTGCATCCTTGTCATACTCCAAAAGAAACAATTCTATTCAGCCTTCTTAAAATTCTTTACTGTTTGAGAGAAAATCATGTATTATTCTACCCATTCAAGGTGCTAGGCAATGTTTATTGGTACACTGCAAAACAGAGCACTAACGCTGCAGGAATCAAACACTATACTCCACAACGTGATGTGTGCCTCATCTCTTATTTACTATTTGCAAATGGCTAGATAAGATTTTGCTACCTGCATAACTATCCTGAACCCTGATTCCCCAGAGTGATGGAATATAGACAGGCTGCACATCCTGCAATGGGACCTACAGAAATATTTTACATGGATGAAATCCTTTACCTGCGTATTGCTGCAAGGAAACATCAAGTGAACAGCTGTACTGCATACCACCTTTGTTCCCTTTCCTCTTGATCTCTCACCTACTGCCCCATCCACACACGAGTTTACAAGAGTGTTTTCATAGCATGTAGGATCTTTATTGCAGAGGTAAGGATTTACATTCCCTAAAGCAATCATGTGACCCTGGTGCTTCAGATTACCCCTCTTACCATCCTTCTTAGGCCACAAAAGGACTCAGGTCGTTATAGGTCATTCTCCGAGTCACACCACAGTTAAATTGACAAACTAGCTCAAAATGAGATTGGCTAAATATCCACTCCTCTTTCAATGTTCTTCCAGAGATCAAAAAGAGTCAGTAAGAGATACTGAATAACTAATCTCAATATGATGCCAAATTTACCCTGAAAACTCCTTCCACCTGCTGTTACTGCCCTTTGAGATTTCCAGGAAGTCAAAACTAAGCAATAACTGTACATAAACATACACCCACATGCGTTTTTAACTTGAATCAAGTATAATAGCTTTGGCTACTCTAATGTTCATCTTACTCAAGGTTGTAATCCTTGGGTAATTTCTCTATTTGTAAGAGTCGTGTATTTTTCCTAGAGTGAACACCAAGATGTATTTTCTGGCTTGATCAAGTTTCCTGTATTTTTTTGGCTGCACAGGGGCACAATCTTCCTGAGTACATGAAATAATTTGATGTTTTCTGGAAGAGCAACACTTCTGTCGTTGCAAGGAAGCGAAGAACATGATCTCAGGATCACTGATCAGTGTCTCAAAAGATTTATCATCTGAGCTATCACATCAACAATCATCTTAATGATAAAATACTGCTGCAGAAAGGTTCCTTTTTTTATGACCTCTATTTACATGCCAGCAGCATAAAGCACAGCTGCGCTCTCAGCTCACCGTCCTGCCACTACTTTGTTGCAAGACTGAGTAGAACAAACAGTTTCTGGAGAAATGACAATTGTTTCCAAGCCTTTCCTCAGCTAGCTAATTACTAACACCATCCTACTGCAGTAACTGATTTAATTTAAAAATCAAGCTTGAACCTCCACATCTATACCCAGGACAAACATTTTGCCTGGGCATTCTCTACATTTTAAGAGGCAGAGGAGCTGCCACCATTGAACTGAAGGAAATCAGAGAAAGCTGCGTGTACAGAGTTTCTCAAACAGCAGTAGTGCAATTCTGTGGTTGGTGTGATGAGACTGCCCCTTGCTGAGCAATATTTTCCCATGATTTCTTTAGGTTGTGCATGTATCTAGCAGGTTGCAAATGGTTTGAAGGAGTGAATGGATTTCAATACTGACTTTTCGTGCACAAAAGTACAGTTGGGTCAGATGTGGTGGCCTGAGTTCACGGGCGTGAGCATTACAGAAGTAGCACCAAAACAGTGAGAAAGCTCACAACTTCACCAAGAAGCCTTTCAGAAAGAAATATTCCTTTGTGCAGACATGGCAACACTTAAGCCTCACAGACTTTTACAAAGTTGATATTAGTACTACCTAGAGTATTCTTGAAACGTAAAATCTGAATACAAATCCATGCTCTGCTCTTCTGGTAAGTGCTACATTTCCTTCCTTTAACCACAAGAAAAAAATTCACACCTGTCTATACTGCCACATTCATTGCACAGACCAACTTCTTCTGTGATGGGTACACCACCTCCAGTTTCAGTAGAGAAATAACCAGAACCAAAAGTTAAACCTATGAACTGATCCAACCATTAACTTCCTAACCCTCCCCCCCCCAACCCCAAGAGGCAAAAAGCAATTTCAAACTGAAGAGCAGGGATTGTACATTGTACAACCTGACACCCCGCAGATTCCTTTGTGGTACAGAATACATTAATAAGGGCAAAAGGTTATTTTCCAGCCAAGTTTGTAAATTAAATTCTGTAGCAAACCAAACAAAAGGTTACATGAGCATTCAGTTATCTGTGAGCAGCAAACTCAAAATATTTCAGATCATGTAAAGGTGCCCTAACAATGGCAGCTTATGCACCATGGGTACTCAGCAAATGAGGCTAAATTAGTTAATATCAAATTTCAGTCAAATGGACTGACCTAAGAAAGCTTTCAATCTTTTTTTCCACCAAATGAATGTAGGTTTTAAGACCTTTGATAAAAAAACAGTAGAGAAAAAGTAACTGAAAGGAAGAAAACATTTTATTTATGTTGATCACTTTTAAAGCACATCAGCTTGCAGTGGCATGAATGGGAAATAAAGGATGGACTAGGAAGTTACCTAATTTATTTAGTTAGATAAGTTATCTTAAGTTGTCCAACTTATTTGGATTAAACCCAGCTAGAGAAATATTCCTGCCTCACACTGAACAAATCACCCTGCACTTGCTCTGTTGGAGGTGTAAAGGTCTGCACCGAACAACGTATTGAACCGCAGAAAGGGACAGAACAGAGGCTTGCCGAGGAACTGTCAGTAAGAGCTGTCCCCCTCCCTCCCTATGTATACATGCACCCATACACAGGGCATAGGCACAGCCTCCTGCCAGATAATGCCAACAGCAAAAAGGATTCCTGGCACCTGCACTGCAGGCTTCCCTGCTGGAGTTACTAGCTCTATTTAACAGCCTTTCTCCTCCTACAAACTCCAGCCCATCCAAAGACACAAAAATTGCAAAAAATTATTTAGAGAGAGCACAATCAACTAATGTCTTTTAAAAGCTGAACTCTGTTCCAAACACTTAACTGTTGCCAGTGTCAAACATGACATAACCAACACAGCAGATCCTGCAGGCCAGAAAAGGATGATTTATTTTTTCCTGCTCTCCAGTCCAGCCCTATCTAAACAGGCCTCCATCCAGCTTGTCAGACAAACTGACTCGAGCAGCAGCAGGTGCCAACTGCTACATACAAAGATGCACAAAATCCCATGGCTGACAGGTCTGAGATAGCCCAGTCTCAAGGAAAACTCCCAATTTCCTCAGTGCTGCTCAAGTCAAACATCCAGATGTTACATACCAGGCCCCCACACTCCAGCACCTGACTTAAAAGCTGTGGAACTAAAAATGATACTTTAAGGATCATTTTGTTTTCTCCTTGTTTCCTCAATTTTTGTCTAAGGTTTAGGGATAGGAACCGAGGTTTTATTTTAAATAAGAGTAGATGTTCTCATCTTCATATGATTTCAACATCTGTAAGATTTAAAAAAAGAATTCTTTGCAATAAAAAGCAAAGCTGGAAATTCTGCAGGACTCCTAAAGATTAGTATGATTTTTTTTTTTTTAAATAAAAAATCAGAATCTACTACTGTAAAAACAACAGCATTCTAAGGTTAGTACAATTAACACTTGTGAAATCCTTGGTGATAAGCCCAACCCTCTTGTAAAGAACCTGGAATCACCTGTATCCCTAGGCAATACACTATAGTACTTATGGGTTTATTTACATTATACCTTTATAACTTCAATAAAACAAAGTAACACCAACTTTGTTCTGTTGCTTTACACAGATGCTATTTGTTTCGTACAGTCTAGGCTTTTATAAAACCTTATTTTCTAGGCAGCCCCATGGGAACTCACTGGAATATACCTAAAGAAAAGTACAAGATCTAGGTAAATTCTTTAGTTCTTTGAAGTTAAGACTCAAATGCAAAGTTGTGTTCAGATAAATTTTTACAAATGACATGTGTGTTACTATTCTGGTTCTCTATCCATACATGTTAGAAGAGCTGGTAGGTTACTCATGAAAATCAAGAAATCAAAACACTTGCATCATCATGGGAAACTTAAGGAAAAAAACAAACAGGCACACATACAACTTCTCCCTTAAATTTTTTTTACTGTTATCAAGTTACCTGTCTTAAAATACACCTTTCCCTCTGAGAGCTCTCTCTACTACAATGACTTGAAAGATAAATTAAACGTATTTTTCTTTCTCTGATAGACATACAGACCACATACATGATTATTTTACAACTAGCTGCAAACATGATATAAAGCATTTAAGAAAGTTACATAAAATCATTCATCAAACTATGCTGAAAATGGAATCTAGGTTTCCTTATGCCACAACCAACTCCTCACCTTTTATCTGCAAAATATTAGCTTTCTGCCCTAACCACAAACTACCTGATAGAATTCAATATCCCACTACAGTTACTTAATTCCATCAGACAGGAATTAATGATTTCAGGCTTATCAAAAGCAGAGGCTGAGGTGGCTATAAACTGAGCAAGTACAATAAAACTCACAACTCTGCCAAGTAATTGAATGAATTGTAGTGGTTTCATCTTACATAGAGAATCTGGTTTCACACAGAATTTGAATTTCCCATAGTAGTTTTATGATGAACTCATGTAATGGAAGTGGTTTAGTTCTCTACTGCAGCTTTTTCAAGATACAAGTTGATACTAGTATTACTTGGATAGAGCATGAGGTAACATCTAAATAACCAGGCACAGGATGCTGCAGACATGGAATACTTAAGTAAAATGGAGATTACTCATGTCAGACACTAATTAGAATCCCAACAAAAAGCAAGTATAATCACTACAATGACTCCTCAAATGCCATACTGTGTAAGGTGCAGGCTATATTCTCACTGACCTGTTAAACACAGTGGCACAGACCACACCTGACAGCAGAGTGAGTGGGTTTTAATTGTCTCTACCTTTCCTGCTTACTGTCACTTCCCCAACTCCAGGGTCTTACGATACACTTTTACAGCCTACCTGGAAGAAAAACAACATGCAGTATTTGGAAATGACAGAAAACTCACAACATTCTTCAGAACAATTAATGCCACTGATTTTTAATTTTTTTTTTTAAACAAAAGCATGCAGATAAAGCAGTGTTGTAACTGTGAGCTCTGTAAGGTGCTGGGTTGCAGCAGGGCCCCTCTACACAAGTATGTCATGGAGCTAGCCTGTACCTGTGTCTCACTGCACATTCCTCTGGCAAAGGAATTTAGGCTCAAAACCTGGTACCCCTCTGCCCTCCTCCGAGTGAGCTCATAATGCCGGAATGAAGAGGAGGGAAATTACTTTCTCACTGGAATTTCTTTAATGGAAATTATAAGCACATATCCTGATGAAATGGATGCTGGAAGTATTTTGCCTGGTTATTCTTACACACACAGAACACTTATTATTACATATAGAAAATAAATAACTACTTCAGGAAAATGAATTTCTGGTAAATTCAATGGTATCATATAATCCTACCAAAATCTGTCACCAGTATCACTGCACAAATACAACTGGGCTGACAGTCTCCTGAGCAGGGAAAAGTGAGAAACAATCACTCCAAATCTGGACAGTAGCTTAAAAAAAAAAAACAAACAACCCACAAGCAACAACAAAAAAAAAAAGGCAAAACCCCACACACACCCCCCAAAACTCAACAACCAACCAAACAAAAAAACCCCAGTTTCCTTTTTCTTTGTTTCACAAGCTGAGAGGTAAGAAAGAAACAGGAAATGGATCTGGAAAGCTACAGCTACCTGCAGAATGCTTCTGTTAACAGCAGCTCAGAACAAAAATCATTAAATTCTTGAGTTTTCAAATGAAAATAAATCAAATCACCTGTATGCTGAAATTTGCTCAACATCTATTTGTTTATGAATCAGATTTATGCTGAAAATAACCCCAAAACTTAACAATCCACAAATCATTCAAAATCACAGCATTTTTTAAAATAAACTGTGCATTAGTTTATTTCTATGAAAATACTCAGTAAAATTTTGGCTTGCAGCTCATAAAGTGTCCTTGGATAGAGTTGAAAAGTTATAGCACCACTAGAGATCTGCTATAAACATTAATTAATTCTACTCTACCACTGCCTGATTGCAGTTGAGACTAGCTGGTTTTTTTTATCCTTGCCACTCCTCTCTGAAACACGTGCAGAACTTGGCTGGATAGTGTGAAGCTGAAAGATAAAAAAACCAAACAGATTCTTTGCAAACTTCACAGTATCGTGCTAGCACGCAGATGAAAACGCAGTTGAATGAAGAGTCTTTAAATAGCCATAATCAACGTTTTACAGTTTTGTGCCTTACTGCATAGAGGTTCAACCCTTCCAGATCTCCAAAAGCAGATTGCACAAGTCATCTCAATTACAGAAGACCCTTAGGGCATACAAAGCACTACCAATTATGGTGCAACGGTTCAAAGAAGCAAAGCTACATATTAAACCTATGATCATTACACACAGTGATATTTTGCTTTTTCTGGCTGTAATGTCCGTTTTCCAGAGATGTATGAGTTACAATCCAAATCTACCATTGGGTTACCATATGACTTAGGGCAAAGCTTTCTTCACACATGCATGACAGTAATGCTAACATTTAGCCTGCTATAATGCAGTCAGGCATGAATGAGGTTGGAACACCTCTCCTATGAGAACAGGCTGGGAGATTTGGGGTTGTTCAACCCGGAGAAGAGAAAGCTCCAGGGAGACCTTACTGGAGCCTTTCAGTACTTAAAGAGGCCTATAAGAAAGATGAGGACAGACTTTTTAGCAAGGTCTGGTGCAACAGGGCAAGGGGTAATGGCTTTAAACTAAAGGAGGGGAGATTTAGACTGGATACGAGGAGGGAATTTTTCACACTGAGGGTAGTGAAGCACTGGAAGAGGTTGCTGAAAGAGGTGGTGCATGCCCTATACCTGGAAGCACTCAGGGTCAGGTTGGACACAGCTCTGAGCAACCTGATCTAGTTACAGGTATGCCTACTTGCAGCAGAGGGGTTGGACTACATGACCTCTAAAGGTCCCTCCCAACTCTAACCTTTCTATGATTCTATGACATCTGCAAATCACTCAGAGCTGGGGTGAAAGACAATAATGTATTTTAAAGTTAAAACTGCAACACCTATTTTGTGTTTACATAAGGGAAACAGTGTCAAATGTATGTCCATCATAAATGAACCCTAGAAATGGGACAAAACAGACCCAATATAGTTGCTCTAACTTTATCAGGCATGTTCATTTCAGGATTCAACCTCTCCTGCAATTCTCAGCACTCTGGAAGGTCTGCAAACACATTTAACCTCCAATGGAAAACGTGCTCTGTGACATTAAAATATGTTCTGACCCAGACCCCAGTTTGCAGTCTCAGAATAGCAACCTTTGCAAAAATTCTGAGGTGATTTTCTGCATATTGCTTGAGGTACAGGAGGCCCTCAGCTCCCACAGACTCTGCTGAGAGCTTTCAATAGTCTACACACTGCAGGGCCAATCCATTCATATGGAAATTGCACCACTAAGAGATACTAGGTCAAACCACACTTTGGAGTTCACTCTTAATTATCTAGTTAGATTTTGGTTTAATCCCAGTAAGGTTACAGATGCACAGAGATTAAGGTTGTTAAAAGTACCACAGAGCAAACCATATAATCACTACCTTGCAGAGACTATCTGGATGGAGTATTCTCTTTATGGACACCAAATCATTTAACTTTCAAACCTCTGGGGAGTTCTACGACTATTTCCTGTATCTATTTGTGGTAAAAGTAGGTTAAAGACCTGACATTTACCTTGGTGACCAGAATACTTCACCTTTGTTACAAGAGTGGTTTGAAAGCTTCTTCCCTTCACCACCCTATTAACATCTTTCCTCTACATTTTTCATAAGCTTATACCTTGCACATTTTCAAATCACAGCAAAAAGCCAAGTACCATCTGTAGAAGGAGATTTCATGGGCAGTTTCAGTTTAAGCCAAAACTCCTTTATTTGATTAAAAACACACTACTACTCATCCTTTGTAGAAACCATCCTATAAAGCTTACAAAAAGAGAGAGCTGTTAAAAAACAGTTTCAGATGAACAGATAAAAAGTTTTGCTAAACAGCAAGCAATGGGTTCATGTTATACCTATGCCTCTTGTGAAATTAAAAAGTATAGGCATTTCAAAAGTATGCCAGAAATAGAGCACTTTACTTTTGGCACCCAGGGCTTATTGCAGGCCACCCCAGTAGTGACCACAAGACCAAGGCTCACCACACTTCAGTCCTTTCTGGTTACAGTCAGTCAGCATGTTCTATGGAAAATGCTACCCACTGTGCAACACAGTATCAGGACCTGCAGACCTCACCTTCCAGCTGAATCCACACTTCACATGTGCTGCAGGTCATGTAAAAGGTATTTACAAAGATCCATTAATTTCACAGACAATGCTCCAAGTTCCAACCCCTTCACACCTGCTTTGATGATGATGGTCTAAAAATCTCCCAAGAAGGGCTGAGGCTGAAAGCCTACAGGCTCCTTTTATGGAAAAGTCTGAACACCATTATAAATTCTTAGTTCTCCAAGCCTGCTTTTTGCCAAAAATTTTTGCTCCTGCAGGCTATGTTCTTCCAGTTCAGCTACACCCTGCTTTGTGGATAGGTTTAATCATCAAAGTACCATACAGTGATTCACCCTCCTATTGTTTTAATGTGTTTCCACTATAGCTGTAGTAATAACTCCAAACTGCTTCATATATATATATATATATATATGCACATTCTAAAAAGCAAGTGATACCTGCACACTCGTTCACAGCAAAAGTTTGACTGAAATAAGCAGAATTATTACAACTTTAAAATAGTCCTGCTCCTTTTTGGGGAAAGTCAAGCAACTATTCATTATCATGGTGCTACTGACACTCCCCTTCCCTGGGCTGTGTTGAGAGGATTATTAAACCATTCCAAGAAACTGTATTATTGTCTTCATCAGATGACATGTCTCATTCTGTGATCAGCAGAGTCTTAAATAAGGACTTTATAAGAAGTAATTTAAGTGATTTAACAGGGAACCCCACAATTACTTTGCCCTCCTCCTGCAATAATTATGTTAATGAATCTATTTAACTTTGTTACAGTAATGAGATGCATTTATATATGCATTTCTGGAAAACTGATTTGCCAGCTAATTTTAAGCAGGTTTTAACTTCAAAGTAAAGTATTAATAGATTCATCACTTGTTTTATAACTATCATTTTCTAAAGTAACACTTTTGGTTTAAGACTCCTTAGAGATAGATATCATTTCATGTCCACAGAGAGACAGCGTTACTTCTTGTGAGGGCATGACCTTCTTTAAGAGAAAATAATATCAAAAGGATATGGAACATCAGGAGCTGATCTGAAAACTCTGATGCAATGTGAAAAGGTAAAGCACGTGCAGTAATTTAAAAAAGTTGGAAAAAGGCAAAGCATTGACTTGTCGCTCCTTAGAGCTTTAAAATGATGCTACTAGCAGAAAAACAAAATGCAGGAAGATTATTTTCAGTTTCATTAAGATTTAATTTGTGGAGATTTTAAGAAGCCCAGGCACATTTTAAAGCCCATTCCTTGTTTAACTTTACTTTCAGTTTCCTCTTCTGTGCTTCTTACATCAAAAACAATCCCTCCTAGCAGTGCTATCAATACATTTATGCAGTTGGCTTTCAGCTTACTTTACAAACATTGTATTCCAACCTCTAGAAAGATGCAGGTCTTGGTGGTTAAAAAAACAAAGCTAAAGAAACAGTTAGTTACTGTTGCTACTTTGTTTCCAACCTCTTTCCCCTTCAATAGACATGGAAAAACGACAGATAGGCAGAACGGAGTGAAATAGAAACACGACCCATATCTTACAGAAACCCTGAGGTATTGCCTTTTGCAGTTAGTGCTCAATTGTCCAAATACAACACCTAGATGATATTTAGACTTTACCTGTGTTATACATCACACTGAGGTCATGCCAAATGCCTGCATCAAAGATGGAATCATTTGTTCCTATTCTATTAGCAATGGGAAAAGCAACAAACACTAGGTGCAACCCTCTTAAACGGATTTGTGCAACAGAGATTCCTGGGTAGCAGGCATTGACACGTCCTCACTGCTGCTAAAAGCCAAGCATCAGAAAAAGCTCTGCTGGATTAACCGCCAGGAGTCATACTGGCAGCCTCCCTTAGACTACTAAGGCACAAAGGAGAGCTAGAAAGGCAGATGATCTTAAGAGCACGTTGAGGCAAGGGCAGGAGGCTGTACAAAGTGCAGTAGGTTCCACCCAAAGAGGCAAAAATAGAGCAGGGGGTGAACAAGCCAAGCTCAGAATACAGTGGCTATTCACAATCTCAGTTTGGCTCCCAGTGTTGATTCAGTATTAAGGCAACCAACTGAGCAAAGACTATGCAAACTGGATGGTGCTGGTGTAGTGGTCCAGTGAGGTTAACACAACCAAAGCTAATCAAAATCCTGCAGAAACAACAAGGAAAACTAGCACAGACCATAGGGATCTCCATAGCTTTGAATCCATTTGGGTAAGAGAAAAATCAAAGGGCCAAAGTCACCTCTGACCAGCAACAATTGTTTAAAAATATGGCAAAAAAACACACCAAAGCAGCAGATCCACAGAACAGCTCCTTGACTTTGTATTAATGCCACTCCTTCATGTTTCCTCAGACCTGAGAGAAAAGGAAGCCATTCTGAAAAGGTGACTTTGAACACAAGTAATAAGATTAATGTCAACACCTCTTGAAAAGTAGAAAGTTAAACACAGCTACTGCAGGCTGCAGCAACATTACTTCCATATAAATCACACCACCAGAGAAGGGGAAGTTGCATGGAAAATCCCAAGGCAAGCTAAACTGTAGGAATTCTATGCAAAAAGCACAGGAAGAAATATTTGCTTTCTCACAAGTATCATCAAATTTATTGCCTACATCTCCAAATTCCCTTTTGCAATGAACACGTAATAAGAACTGCATGAATCCACTCTTTCTTCTCAGGCATGCAAACTGAAAGAATTATATCAAAGTTAGGTTTTATAGCAATCTCAAGAGAATGAGACCCTTCTTGGGTTATAAGGATACTATGAAATCAAAAAAATCCTAAGGAAATGAAGTTCATAATGTTCCTTCCCACTATCTTCTTCCTCCAATAATACTTAACATTGCAGTCACTTTCAAGTTTGCATTTTGCAGGTACTTTTTAACAAGCAACTCAGCTTTCTTCCAACCCCTTTCTAAACACAGACTGACCTTGGTAGAGCAGCCTCTTCCACCAGTAACAGCAGAAGTGCTTTTGTGTTACTTTTGTCCTGAGTAAAGCAAGCAGTTCTTTATTTTGAGAATGGATTCTCACAGAGCTTGAAAATTATCTGTCCCTCAAAGCTTAACAAAATTCTTATTTTTCCCTTCTTGGTTATCATGGTAACATTTAAGCTGAGATGTAGGTGTTAACAAAGTCCCTTCCTTTTTTGACCTGGTAATACAACTTTATACTGTTACCAAGGCAATGATTTAATGTCAAAACATTGTCCACTGAGGGGCACAGAAATCCACTTAGGAAGAAAGAAAGAAGGTCAAGTACCTCAAGAATTCTGGCAGCAAAGAATTTTTCACCTGTATTTACCACA
Source organism: Galbula dea (assembly GCA_013399015.1). Classification (NCBI taxonomy): domain Eukaryota; kingdom Metazoa; phylum Chordata; class Aves; order Piciformes; family Galbulidae; genus Galbula; species Galbula dea. The sequence goes on from VWZX01000352.1 coordinate 3,334,229, forward strand.
AATTCATGGTCACCTAAAAATACTATTACACCTCTCTAAAGTATGAGAACACTTCTTTTTTCCCCAGAAAGAACACTTTAATTTTGTTATTTTGAGGTACCTAAAGAACTTCCCTAAAAGAACTGATAATCACATAACAGGCACTGAAAAAAGGTAAAACCTGCCTAGCATCTCTGAAATGTGTTTCCTCAGCACTGTTTAATACAGAATCATTAGCTCTGCAGTGTTCTGTAGCTCTCCATTCCAGGTTAATCTGAAAAGATGCTCAAAAAACAGGTGGTTCATATTTTCTGATACATAACCAAAAAAGTCTGACAAGAGACTAGTAGGATGTCTCATCTTAATGCTCTAGTCAGCACTCAGTCAGCAATGAAAGTACTTGCAGAAATAACACAGAGTATCTGTATGAAGAGGAAACAGCTTTTGGATCAGCTAGGCTCTTTTCAAAACACACTGCAGCTTCCTATGGATCAATTAGTATCATTAAACACCAAGAGCTGGCAGGGTTCTGACAGCCTTGCTTGAACAGATGCTGTGTCCCTGGGGATATGGGAGAATGAGGAGTTCTTTTTTCCTTTTACAGGTCAGGAAGTTACCAGCTCTCCTCCTGTAACAGCTCTCTGTCTACAAATGGAGTATAGCTATTATACAAAAACTAGCAGAGTTAAGACCATGTGGACTAGTGGCTTTGCAAGTCTGAGCCGTTTTATTATCACAACCTCTTCTAATCTGTAGCATTCTCACAGTATCTGTAAGCATCAGCACGTTACTGCAGTCACCTCAGGAGGAAGAGTTAGGAAGGAGTAATGTATCATCACATAGAGAGCATCTCTAATGTGAGGGTGGACAAAGGGTAGAGTAGCATCACCATGAAATACCCTACCTACTTTAGGGACACCAGCATGACATACTAATAGTTGATCTTAAGTCAGGGGAACTCAGTGGCTGGCAATAAAGCTGATGTGTCCAGAAAGGGAAATTAAATGCTTCTTCAGGTCACAAAAAGCCTCTCACACCTATGCAAAAGGCAGCCACAACCATAAAAAGGTAATAAATAATAAAAGCTCTTCAGAATACAACCACAGGCAGTACTTCCTTTCACAGCTGCTGTGACCTACCACAGTATGTGAGTGTCGAGATGGCACACTTTATGGCCAATTATCTTTAGCACCTAGTAAATAGTCGGCAAATAAACAATTATTTGTTCAGATGGGAGACAAAGGGACAAAAAATTTTCATTTGAAGATGACTGGAAAACTTAATATGTCTTGGCAAGGGCTAGATAAATAGCACTGTTAGGAACTGTCTGTGGCTTATATATTTTTTTTTTACAGTAATTATCAGTATTTTGCTATAGAGTCAGGGAATAATTCTCCCTATTTTGCTACAGACCTCTTATCATTGAAACTCAACCTTTAAAGAATGACTACTCTCAATGCAGAAAATCAATCCTCACCAAACAAGTCTCTCCACACCCATTCATTCTTACAGATTAGAAGCTGCCTTTACTGGTAAACTGAGATTTACAAGATTAGGTTTGCATTTTACATTTTATTATGTGAATTCTGTTGGCTCCTTCCTTACACAAGTAACTTGAATACAGACACTACCTCTTTCCCAAAAAAGCTCACTGCTATGTAAAGAGAGCTCTACGAGTTATAACATAGAAGGATTGCACACTTAAAAATACTGATTAAAACAGCAAGCAAACAGGAAAAAAACCCTTTTTTAAATAGCTCCTAATGGGTAAAAACCACGTTTGCAGAAACTGATTTGGAAAATGGAACAAAGAGAGCTGCAACTCTGAATTTAAATAGCTGCAATTAAATAGCTATTTTTTTCCCTTCTGTCAGAGCTCTGGGGCAAAATTTATTTTTGGCTTAAGGCCACTGAAAACAATGAGTTTGGTTCAATTAAGCTGGTTCAGTATATAGTAAATGAAAAGACATTATGAAACATTTGTATCATAGCTATAAAAAGAAAAAAAAAAAAACAACCCACACACACAGAAAACCTGGTATACACTAACAGAAGAGAAACAAGATCACTAACACTAGTTTGTCATAAACTAGCAGAGCTTTGGTTACTCAGAGCAGACTGCCCAGAACTGGTTTTGGCATGTAGTTTTTATTTGCCTTTCTTGGATACTATAGAGATTCTGCTGAACAAGATTCAAGGCACTAGAAAAAGAGAGCATTTCTAGTTAATCTGAAAATTTATTAGCAAAAAACCCAAAACCCCAAACAACAATAACAAAAAGACCATATACTAGAAGATCTGGAAGAGTAACAATAGTACATGAAGTCCAGACTCACAAAATAAAAGCTAGCTGAACTCTTATCTGAAAGCTCAACTGTTCCAAGAAAACATGTTAGACAGCAAGTCCTAATAGTTCCTCCAGATATCACATCAACACATGCACATATTCCAGGTGTGTTCAGCTAGCTGAACAACAGCAAAGGAAATAAATGAGGAGGTATCATCTCACCTGTATGTCAGGTATGCTCCCAAATGGGCTCAGAATGACTCCTAGGACTACAACACAACTCAACTGAGAGCTTTGTGAAGGGACAAAAATCTCCAATTTCCTTGCAAGAGGCTAGACTTTGTGCCCATTTTCATCTCATACTCCATCTTGCATTTATGAGAGGACATGCCAGAAACATCAGCAAAACTCCGATTATCCTTTCAAAAGTCCCTCTTCTAAAATCTGTGTTTTGCTACATTTGTAGCCCAGAGAAGCCTCAGGTGTGAACAGTGATCACCTGATGCAGACATCTGCCTCCCTAGCACTGTTCCAACATTTTTGTCTTATTCCCCCAGCTCTGGGCCAACTTCTGCCATTTGTCTTACAGTGTAATGAATGTCTTGAAGACAGTGTTGTATTACGCTTGCACAACATCTTGTATTGACACTACTGGTTCATTATTAATGGAAATTACTGATAATAAAAGATTGGAAACATGAATGAAGTATAGCTTCTGGAGTCACTTCAGCTGAAAGCTGTTGGGGAAACTCACTCCCCGTAATTGGTCTGCAAAGGAGGTAACAACCTCTGCAAAGTAACTCCATGTTTTCATTGTTTGGCTCAGGAAAACGTAGACTGCATTACAAGACTAACTTTGTAGTGCCATTCGAAACAGATTATCATTTATATCTTAGGAAAAATAAGTACAAGCTAAGAAATTAATTCTGAAACACTTTAAAATCCTATCCTTACAGAGGGAGGGATGACTCCACCTTGCAGTTGAGACCTCTCAGTCACAGCCATCTCTGATAAAACTTTATTCAAGATGCTGGCCTGACATGCCAGTCACTGCTGACTAGTCATGTCCACAGTAACATTCCTGAAGAACACTCACCAAACAACTTGGTACAGTATTTTAGGATGTGAGATGAACAGTTATAAACCACGTCATCTTCAGCAACAAGTGCTTTAGTGGTTGACTGGCTCTGTGAATAGCCTTCTAGAAGCTATTACTCCTTATTAACTTAAAGTTTTAACCTCATTTCATTAGGTCACACTTCACTATGCTCAGTCACTTCAAATTATATAGTAGAGAACTATCAAGAAACATTTCAGAGATCCTGCTTTTCCAAAACAAAGCTCTGATTGCTCCAAAACCAAAATCGCTAGTATTATAACAGTTTAGTCCATGCTGGAGGTTGTTAAGGTATGTTTTTAATTCAGCAATACTAAAAAGTCATTCACCCACTACTGTATCTGAAGTTGAGAAAAACATAGTTGTATAACTTTCCTGTTGAGCATGTTTGACAACATTTTTAATAAGAATAATTAAATGCATTGACTGCTCAGACATAAAAAGCACTAAAACTAAATATTTTAAGGACCTATTTCGGATTGGTTTTCATACTCTTAGACTGATTATACAACAAAGATTTTACTTGTTTTCTAACCCTGAGGAAAACTGGCAGGAGACTTAGAAGTGGCATGTAGATATTAATCTTACTTATTGCAATAGACTTCAATTGACAAAGTCCCTTTACAGGCAATGAAACATGTCAAGGAACTCAGAAAAATCTGGCTGCTGAAGAGATGTGCTTTCCAACACGTATGAAGCAAAACTGCAGCAAACAATTAAAAACCTGCTGTTAGTTACATCTGCATCAATCAGGAATAAATTTACTACTGTATTGCATTAATTAATAAAAAAGACTGTAAAATGTGGCACATTTGTTTAAAAAAACCTTGAAAATACTTGCTTTGTAAAAGTCACTTCCACACAGATTCCACTGCAGCAAGAACAGTTCTTGGTTTTGTTAAAGAAAACTGTCTAATCTTTTAATCTTTGAGAAGATTAGAGCTTGTAACTACCACCTGATCAGGATGATGAAATTCTACTAGTGCAACTGATCATAAAAAAGCGGAAAGCAGAATCGAGCCTTTCATATTTATGAAAACTATAAATCCCTCTGCTATTAAAGGCTTTTCAAAACATTTCTTCTCACTTGCACAGGAAGATTCTAAATCCTTAAGATTTTAACCAAAACAGTAGCAAATGCAGTAGAAAAACACTGGCTGACAAACCAAGAACCCATGTTGTAGCTGGCTTTGTTAGAAGTCTGTTAGAAGTTGAATAAAAATAAACATGCTTAAAAGATATTATACTAGCTACTTCCATTAATTCATTGTCACATATGCACTATAAAATCTGGACCACAAAGAAGAGTATTGTACAATCTTAATTTACATTACAATATAACAAAGGAATTTTTTTGAATTACTGAGTGTACACCAGTTGGGCACTTAATTTAGGCTACAGAATTTCCAAAGGACTCTCTTATTCTCTACAGCTGAGCAGGCTAACAATTTCAGCATCTCAGTTGCAGAAAATCTACTACAACACCAAAAAAAAAATATGAACATTTAAAAAGCCTGTGATCCCTTACTAATCTGTTTAAACGTTAATTAAGACCAGCAAGAGAAAAATCTGTGTTTATGTCATAAAATCGTCAGATTGACAGATCATAAAGTCATTGCTGCTGTATGCCAACTTGGAATTTAAAGCACGTTTACTAATTCATAGTCATGAACCTTGATACAACACTTAGCTTAATCCTTTAATTTCTCACATGACTTTTACTTAGTTATGAAGTGTTCAGAGTTGGATCTACAGGGTCAGCTGTTAAAAGAAAGGTTTGAGAAGAAGCTGAAAAGAACGAAAGGCAGTCAGTTGTAAAGAGAGCCACTGATCACCCTTTCAGACACAGAAACACTGAACACTTTTCCCACGGCGTACTTTGCAAAAACTAATCAAAGTGGAGCAGACGAAAGACGCAAAGGCACTTCGGAGCAGAGGTGTAGGTAATTAAAGAAAGCCCCCATTTCTTTCTGAGGGAGGTGTCCGTTTTCTGGCCAAAAAATGACGCCCAAACCCCAACAGGTTTGACTAGGCACGTCCACCTCCAGCCAAGCACACGCGCGGCCGCAACCTGCACACTTACCCCGCTCGCCAATTCCGCACCCAGGCAGAGGAGCACCAGCACCAACACCCTGCGGGGAGAGCAAAGGAAGACAGTCACAGGTGGCGCGGCCGAGGGACACCGCGGGGAGGGAGCCCCCGCCGCGCACCCGGCACTCACCCTGCGCGCCCCTTGGCCGGCGGGGCAGGAGCTCGGGCGCGGCCCATACTTCAGGCAGCCTGTAGGGACGGCGGAGAGGTCGCAGCCGGGGTACACGCCGCTACGCCCGGGCGGGCGCCGGCTCCGCGCCGCCGGAGAAGGAGGAGGGCCCGGTGCCGTCACTCAGTGCGGGCAAGACAAGACCCTGCGTGGCCACGGGCTGGCACCGCTCACCTCCGCGGTGCGGCCACTTCAGCGGCTCCTTCCCCCGCTACGATAGCGGACCAATAGTACCTTTGGCCCTGGGGAAAGCGGCTGGGTTGGTCATCACTCGCTTCCCGCCGCAGCGCCCTGGCCCCCTCAGGGCGCCCACCGCCTTCCGCTCTCTTCTCTGGTGCGCGCCGTGCCAGAACGTGCCCGGGCAAAAAGTTTGCGCAGTTATTCGCCAAGGCGTCGCACCTGAGCAGAACTGAGCGGAGCGGACCTGAACTAAACCGAGCGAACTACAGCAAACAACCCTCAGAACCCCACCACCTACCCCTCCTAAGATGCGACCCAGCACTGCCAATAACTACCCCCCCACACACCCATCTGCCCTCACACACCGAGGTACTTCCGCTGGAGAAAGTAGTCCAGGGTCCAGCGGCTGCCCACCCGGTGGAGGTGCGGGGCGGGGCGGGGAGAGGCACGCACACGCCCTTCGAGCCGACAAAACCCCGGCGCCCAAGGTGGGGGGAGGGAGGTGACGGAGAATAGTCACGGCCCCCTCGGGACAGGGCGGCAGTGAGCCTACTCTCACACACCACACGCGCGCACTCTCCGCGGCCGCCCGCCCACGGTGCGGATGAATATTGTGGCACAAGTAGTCCCGTGAGGACTTGAGCTGGGAGAAGCGGGCGGCAGCAGCAGAGGGGCGGGTAGAGGTGTTGGGGTGGCAGGCGGGAGCCGCCTGGAGGGAGCTGTGCAGTTGCCTTGTTGGGCTATGCCTGCGCCGCAGGGCCAGCCTCGGAGATCCTGAGCGGGCAGGATGGAGCTGCGGTGGTGGAACCGTAGCCTGGCTGCTGGCTGCTTGGTGCTTCTGCTGGGGTTCTGGGGGCCGGAGGAGGCGGAGGCGGCGGTAAGTGCGGAGCGCCCTCCTTGTTCTCCTCAGGCGCTACCCGGTGCCGCTGTCCGTGCCGGGGCGCGGCGACAGTGTGGAACCTCAGGGGTATTTTTCGAGCACCCTCCGAAAACGCGGTGACTGAGGGCGGGCTCCGTAGTGCTGCTCTGGGGCTGAGCGGGCCGCAGCCCCTGACAGGAGCCGGGCGGGCGAGGGGCGGCGGCGTGAGGCAGGGCCGCGCGCGGGAGTGTCTGTGACCGCGCTACCCTCAGGTACCAGGAGCTCGCCGGCGGCTCCGCTCCGTGCAGAGCCCGACCCGATCCGCGGGCTTCTCAGGGCTAGCGGCGTAGGAGCGGTGCTCCCCAGTACCGGTGTGCCGCCGGGGGCTCTGGGGAGGCAGGAGGGAGCGCGAGTGCGAGACGAGAAAAGCCCTGGTGAGCTTTGTGTGTGCTCTAAACTCCAGGACAAAGAAGGAAAAAAATCCTCTCTGCCTTCGCCCCCTCAAAGGATCTTCGTGAAGAGGTGTCTGAGCTCTTGCCAGAGAGCCTTCACCTGCATCTGTAAGGCACACCTGGACGTGGCAAGGAGTTGGTGGCTTGCGGGCATGGTTTGCTAGAGGACAACACCTCAAGACTGTGACTTAGTGTTCCTGAGGGTTGTATTTCTGCTTTCTGAAAAAAATCCACGTAGAGATGCTAGTGGAGATGTTGTGCAGTGTTACAGAGGGTGCACAATAGGTGGCCTGGAGGAGAATTTTGTTTTCTGTATTTGGGAGAGGGATGCTATCCCAGCTTCCCTGCAGTGCCTGGGCCTTGAAATTGAGAGGAGGGAGAGGTGGTCACTAGCTTCCTGTTTCAAGGTATTTGACTAAGACCTTCAGCTGTTAACAACTGATGGAATTAGTTAAAAGGCTCATACTTTGACATGAGTTAACTTCAGTTTTTTACAGTCGCTTACTCTGGTGGTTAACTTTTCTTTTTAAGTTTACTTGGAAGGGAAAATTAATCCAGATTTCTGTTGTTTAGGGTTACTCTTTAATTGAAAAATTTTAGGATGTTATGGTAGTAATTGCAGAATAGCCTTCTGCTACTCCCCCACTCCAATTTTGTAGTTAAAGCTGACGAAATCTTATTTGTCTTAAACTCTCCTTTGAAGTACATTCCTTCACAGTGGAACTTTGTAGACCTTTCATCTGCCCTTCCAAAAAGCAAAGAAGAGCCATAATATCCTCCCTTCCTCTTTTACCCCTCCTTACTGTGCCCAGGTGTGTACCCAAATGTAAGTGATACTAGTGTGTCACCGGTGCTTACTGATTTGGAGAACTGCTTGTCTCCACACTGTCTGTAATCCTAGTTCAGATACCATAACTTTCACCCCCAGAGAAGGATCCAGTCAGTCCCACCTGCAGGACTTCACTGTTTTAGCAGGTGAGAGTTGAAGATGATGAGGTTTGTGTGCGTGAATGTGGCCCCTTTCTCCCAGAAAGTGCCCAGGCAGACTTCTAGTGTGTGCAGTTGATGGGAATCTACAGGGTCAGGGAAGGGGCTGTGCTAGGCGGACCCTATAGGCAGTCCTCTGCTTTGGGAGGACTGAAGAAAGGAGAAAAGGCAATGCTGGAGTTGCTGGTTCTTAACACACCTTGTGCTACACTCTCCGTTTTAGGATGAATTCCCCTGGGGATTTATTACCCTCCAATAAGATAAGATTAACTCAAGGCCTAAGGGCTAATGGGGCATGGGGGAACATCCTCTGCTCCAACCTATGTAAGTCCCACTGACACTTTGTCATAAGGGTATAATGATTTCTTGATATTTGGTGTTCTGATGTCCTTAAATCTCCTGTGATAATAAGACTAAATGATGCTCATCCTTATTAATGAGGATCAGCATTTTGTTTTCCACATTGTCAGAAGGAGTTGAATTAACACTGTATCAGTGTGCTTGAAATGCACTCTCTTTTGCAGATTTTGTTTTGGGACCTTGTGCTGTAATCCTCCCCCATCACCCAACAGGATAAATCTAGTGGGATGAATTCAAATCATTTTGGTGTCCTTATCAAAATAATATCTGTTATTGAATCTCTGATATACATTTCAAATGCAAAAGTCATAGCTTCTTTGCTTCACATTGTTCAAGTAGTGTCTATGACTGTGAGCAGTTAGAGGGTGACAATATAGTTGAGAGTCATCTGCCAATGTGGAGAACATAGGAAAATCGTAATGGCTTGTTAAAAACAAAAAAAAGCCAAAACTTTGTACTCAAGTACGGATGAATTTCACTGCTCAGATTTTATTGCTGAGTTTCCACAACCAATCATCTGAACTTGGTGAGTAGCACATGGATCATGCTATGTGCTCTTGTGCAAACTCATTGTAGAATCAAGCATGTAACTGCTGATGAACAGTGTAAAAGTAGCTTAGAGCATTAGAAGGGACTTCGAGTGAGAGAATGAATCACAGAATATTAGGGGCTGGAAGGGACCTCTGGAGATCACCTAATCCAACCCCCCTATTAGAGCAGGTTCTTCTAGAGCATGTTGCACAGGATGGCATCCAGGTGGGTTTTGAATGTCTCCAGAGATAGACTCCACCACCTCCCTAGGCAGCCTGTTCCGGTGCTTTCAGAGTAAAGTTCCTCCTTATGTTTACATGGAACTTCCTATGTTCCAGTTTGTGCCCAATGAATGAATGAGGTGGAAGATGGCATCATCAGTGTGAAGTGATTTTGAGTTCTACTCTAAAAAAAGGTGGTTATTTTTGGTATGCTTTCATCAGTGGGTATAAGCGCTTATAACTTTTGTCAGGGAACAGTATTATTGCTGAACTGTGGTTTTAATGTAAATCTGCATACATGTATATAAGCCAATTAACTATTCCTATAAGCAGAATTTTTTTACTCTTCTAGCAGGTTTACTTGTGCTCTGTTACAGAAAAGCGATTGCAAGTTCTGACCAAGAAATATATTTAATTAAAGAACATAGATCAGCACAATTCAAGTTTCTAGTCCATGAAACTCACTTGAAGTTAGTGACTGTCTGTTAGTTTATACAGAAAAAAAAGTTTCTCTCATATTTAAGGCCTAGACTTTTAGGCTTTGTCAGCCCAGAAATGAATTAAGTTCTACCATGTCTTTTCTCTTTGCCTTCAGTTTGACTGAAAATGTAGGGATGAAAACAGTTGTTCAGATATGGTGAGGCAAGATGGGTGTCATTTGTTATTAGGAAAGTAATGTGTTACTTGTGAAAATTCTGGGTTTAGTTGAGATTTTTTTCCTTTCAGAGGTTACCATGTGTACATGCTACCATGTCATTTATTACAATGTACTTGATTAATATGGTTTATTTTTAACTGATAGTCATCTATATCTAGTCTCTTGTCCTATTTTGTCATAGTAGTTGTGGCTGTTATTTCCTATTTCATAAGTGGCTGTGCCTCTTCCCAGTTACAAAAGCTAGGTCTGTAGAAGCAGAAAGAAAACGGATGCTGGCGTTTAGGATTCAAGAAGTATTTCATCCTGAAATTCCGTGGATGTGTCTTGATTAATCATGCACAAGACTCACAATTTCGTAACATCACAGCTCAAGCCTTCCTGCTTGCAACTTGTCATTTGTCATGTGTTATGCTTTTGACCTTTCATGGCTTTTTAGTTAAAGATACTCAGTAAAAGTTGTATCTCAAGGTGTGTTCGGGCACTTTCTAAAACACAAATCGAAGGAATCCTGAATTAAACCTAATGTATTTGGACCACTGTAAGATCTTTTGTGCCTAATACAAAATTGTTAGGTATCTTACTCATTTTTTTCTACATGATGGGTATAGATTGATACTTCAGTGGAAACTTCTAGGCTTTAATTTTTCTGGTCATGAATGAAGTAATCTACTCAGTGAAAGCAATTATCTAAGTCGCCCTTTTTTAAAGTAGAAAGGGACACTTTCCTTAGATGAAGTGTTACTCAGAATTAACAGAAAACATAAATTTACATGGTGATCTTTTTCTACTCTGAATAAGCAATAATGTTTACAGTAATGCAGTTAGTTGCTGTTGGTTTTACTAGAACATGTAGACATTTTTCTATATTACAGAACAACTGAAACTGAAAAAGAACATCCTAACAAATCTAACATTTCTATTGTCTATCTAGGGCAAAGTGCACTAAGGCTTCTGTTCCACACAGAGTGAAGACGTATTGTGCATTTTTACCTTTCATTCACTGAGATTAAAATACTTCCTCCTTTAATTGCGTTAATTGTGTAAACTCTCCGCTGATATCACCACATAAGAAGATATCCTGATAACGCTCACATGTTCTAGGAATACCATTGCGCAAGTGTACTGAATGGAAAGCAGCCTCTGCCAGTGATGCTAATACCAAGTTGCTTTAAGTGAAGACACGTTGTGCTTATGTTTCATAAGGCTGTGTGGACTCAGGAATGTTTAAAACCACTGGGGTGCTTTTAAGTTCTTGCTGTATGCAGTGTTTGGCTGTCTGATGTTGACTGCAGGCTCTTCTGTGCTGTTAGTCACCAATTCGCAACAGTACCTATATAAAAACGTACCGGCACTAGATCTTTCAGTCAAGTTTTAAGGATCCTTAAGCAGCATCTTTTACCCTCCTGTGAAAGGTTAGCAATATAATTTAACCTGATTAAGTATCTCTGGTACAGTGAAGCTTCTGAGAGAGGAAATGTGCTGAGCATCCTGGTTGTGTAATTGCTGAGTGTGGTATCTGGAGGAAAAGCTTCAATGTAATGTGAAATTTTCAGCAGAACAAATATAGCTGAGCTGAAGAGGAAAGGATCCTGTTATAGAAAGAATTCTGATGCTTATTTTAAAAAATTGCTTCAGTTGTTTCAAGTCTTTCTTGCAGAGCTTAAGTGTTTCTTGAAGAACTTGAAGATGCAAGAAGCAAAACCAGGATGTGATCTTAATTTTAGGAGACGTGGGTATTGGGCAATTAGATAATTAGATCAGAAATGAAACATTTGGCTTAGACTTGTTAATGCTTTAATCTCTCTACCTCTAAAAGGCATCAGTATCAACTTAAACTGCAGTGTATTAATAGACGTATCTGTAGTCTGCTTGGAAGACTTTGATAGTTGTGTCTCGCATGAAACTACAACTCTGTTGCCATGATCTGAGTGGGACACCCACTAAACCTCCTGAGGCCCCTTCCAGCCTCCAATATCCTATAATTCTAAAATTACACAAGAGTACAGTCATGCTCCTAGGTGTACTTTCTGTTGATGACTTGCATATCCTGTAATCAAAAATTAATCATAATTGTGTAGTTAAATTTTGAGTTAGAAGGTTCTTATTTCCTTTAATGCTTTTTTTTTTTCTTTAGTTGCAGCTAGCCAAGAAACCATCTCTTAAGCTGTCAGGACAGCAGCATTCAGAGTTTTAATTTTGGAGGGTGTATCATGCGGTGTGTGTTTGCATGTATATTATTCTGTTAAAATATAACAAAAGAAAAATAAATTGTAGTGGCAATATTGACAGTGAGGGGTTTTCCACCCCAGGTGCGTGCTTTAGGAGTCAGAAAGGGAGGAACTCTAAATCCATGGATTTCAGATGACTTGAAGGCAATAGCTTTCAAGGCTTTTAGTTACTGCAGCTTTGTTGTTTGATTTCAGTGTTTGTCTCCTTCTCCAGTTTGAAGGAGAAGGAAAATAGTTTAGTCTCATTTGTATTTTGTTTCTTTTACCTAATCTCTACAGAACATTAAAATGTCAGAGTTGAATTTCAATCTCCTTGTAGTACTGTAAAAGGCATCTCTGTGTAACACACTTAAACTAGAACCAAAAGTAAAATAGATATTATCTACAAAATTATTCTTTATTGAGGTATATATACCTGCAAAACTGTCCTACTGTAGTCTAATATGACCCCACTATATGCTCAATAATTTTGCTACTGCAACTATGCTGAAACACTGCTTACCCTCCTCTTAACTTTTCCTGAGACAAGCAAAGCTCCGTTCTCATCCCTGCCTGAAAACAGGCTAGTCACTCTTTTTGCCAGTGCCTGTATCTGTCAGGACTTTCTGCTGAAATATATTGATTGTTTTGGAAAATGTGTTTGTTCTAGGGGTGACTGTAGTTATCAAGGTGAATCTTAATTTTAAACCACACCATTAATTTAGAGAAAGATATTTATACTGTACTGCTTCCCAGGGAATTTGGATGCTTTTAGAAACCAGACTTATACAACCCTTAGTTGTATGTATGTGGTAGTAGATAAAACTTCTTTTGGAGGAATTGTGTCAAGGAAATCCTTGGTTTGTGTTAAAATGCTTCACTGCTAGAAACTAAGACTTTCTCCTTTCTCTACTGCATTAATTGTCTCACCTTCTTGTGTTGTTTTTGGAGATGTAGTTATGGTAGATAAGATCACGTTATTGGCTCTGGTAGAAGAACTTGAAGGCTGACTAGTCCATTTGGGTCTCTTGTGTGAGGTTAGGGTAAGATACTGCTGATTGTTTCTCAGACTCACTTGAGAGCCATCACAAGTAATCAACAGAAGAACTTGAGACTGTAGAGCAGTTAATGAAAAAGGTAAAGCTTTATAGAGATCCTTCAGGTTCAAGGTTTTAGAAACTTGCTATAAGTGTTATATATTTTTTTAGTGCTTTCAAACAGAAAATTAAGCAGAACTGCATGTTTTATAGCTTAATTTTCAGTTTGACTAGCTGCCTTTTTATGTAGTAACTGGGCTAGTTAATATGCTAAACACAATTTGGCTTTATTTGGCAGCTATAGTGGTAAATAAAGCATCTTGCTAACATTTGTACTGAAAGAGAGGCCGTCAGCTTTGAATATCAACACTGTTTTGGTTGGGTGTGTTTTTGGTTTTGACACTCCTGTTTCTACTTAGCCTTTCAGGAACTTCAAGTACCTTAGAGAGTTGACAGCGTTTAGTGGGAAGGCAGAGGTTTGTACATGTTGTCAATGTTGCATTTCATGTTTTATAGCCTGGGTTACCCATATACCATCTATAACTGGTAGTGACATGGCTGGGAAGTCAGTCTTCTGTTCATCTTGTAGCACCTTCTCAAATACAAATTGGGTTTCTTATACATAAATGTGCACTGGTAATATGCATTGGTGTGTTGTATTTAATACACTAAAGTGGAATTTGTGTCCTTCTGTGAACAGGAGGGAACAAGAGAACTGAGTTTCTCATGCAACTCAAAACTTAAGAAAAATCCCTGAATGCTTGATGACGATGTGTTTAGAATGATGTTTCAAGTTGATGATAAGGTTTTTGGAATAATCAGTTGCCTGGGTTTTATTCCCAACTTCGGATCTGGGGAAGCCATCCCTTGCTACCCTGCTACTCTGCCTGCTTAAGAGCCTTTGATCCTCTTGAAGAGTTCTGGTTCTTTTGCTTGGCTATGATGCTGTAGGCTGCCAGTCTTTTTCGCCCCCGTTACCAACTTCTTGATGCTGTTCTCATAGTAGAGTTTTCTACTCTTCTGTCTTTATCTAGAAAGATGATGCGTATGCTTCTGAATTTGTTCAGTGTCATGCAAAAATGGTGACTTGGAATCCAGGACTACTTAGAAGACCACTGCAATATGTGTTTTTCATTCAACTGCAGACTTATAGGTCCTATTATTTTAATAACTACTTGCTGCTAAACAAGTTAGCTTTATTAAACTCTTTCTAGCAGTGTTTCTTATCTCTGCTGAAAAAAAAAAAGTCTATATACTTCCTATCTATACCAAACAGTTTTCTTTGCCGTGTTACTGAGGAAGAACAAGAGTATTACTACCAGGTTTTTTTAATCAAGCTAGGGAAAGTGAGTTGTGGCTTTTTATGATGTGTCCTGGACTACTTGGTATTTCTGCAGCACTCTGAAAAATGTCAGAAGTTTACAGTATATTCAGAATAGTTAATTTTATTGCTGTCTACTCTGATCCCAAGCTTAACTCTGGTATTGTGGCTGAAAATATAACAAGCATTAGTTATTGATTACATAAAGCTCTCAAGCTTAAGCAACCATTAATTCAACACCTGCATTTGATTTTTTTTTTTTGCTTCACTTGTTAACAATGAAGGCTAATGTCTCTTCATAAAGGAAGAAATATATTGACAACTTGTGAAGAGGAGACTCTCTAGCACCAGTTTGTCTACTAAATATATCACTAATTCTTCATAAGCAAGCCTTTCTCTTGCGCACTTAAATACTGCAGGTGTCTGATAAAGAGGAAGAAAATAACCACCTGCACAGTGAACTGCACTTTCTGTACCTTGAATTAAAGTAGCAATTATTAAAACCCATGGCTTTTACTTACAGCAATGAAAACTAATGTGACCTGCAGGCAAGGCTAAACAAGCCTTCAGCTACCAGAAAATTTGATTTCCTGACAAGAAATGCCTCTGCAAAACAGTATTTCGCTGGCAAGCAAAACTTGCAAACTCAGTTTAAAACCCTTTTAAAAATAATCCTTTTTATGAAGCAGTGATTTTTTTTTTTCCTGAGTCAGCTGACTTTGAACCAACGTGTTTTACAGAATGACAGCAGAAGTCCTTGTTTTTGAAAGGCAAAGTAACTCCTAGCTATCATACAGACAATAGGAACTGAAGTAACCAGAGAATATGCTTATTGTGAATTATATTAAGAGCGCTGCTCTTAATGGCGAAGGTATTCAGAAGGAAAAGGGAACTTCCTCACTGGACTGTAAAAAGAGAATTTAATTGGACTTCTTGTATCTATTTTCATCTAGTCACTGTGTAGCCAGACATGAGGACAAAACTTTGAGCTTTCTGCAAAATTATTGCTTTTTTTAATTACGTCATTAAAAATTTGAAACAATAAAGAGGAAATCTAAAAAGGATAAGAAAAGTTGCCAGGCCAAGCAGTTTCTGTTTCGTCTGCTTAACTTTCAGTATTCATTTGTCCCTTTAAAAAAGGGGAAAGTAGTGCCATGAAAATCCTTAGAAGCCTGTGTCCAGAGTCTGCCCAGGCAACATCAATACAAAAGTTGTTGTTGGTGGTGGTGGTGGTGTATTTTTGACTAAAAAAAAAGTGCTTATGTAGTGTCATTTAGTTTCTGATCCAGAATGTTTATGGAAACTTCTTGGCAAAATAATTGGTGACACTCCTTCACATATGTGTGCACATGCACAAATCTTGAAAGTGTCTTTTTCTGTTCTGAAAGCTCTTAAAGCAATGGTAGTAATAAAGTGTTAAAACATCTACATGTAAAGTAAGAATTTTTGTATCCTAAGTGAACCTAAGAAATTCTTTTAACTTTGGGCTTGAATGAGAATGCTTGTTGACAGGTCTAGTCATGCTCAGAAAATGTGTATTTGTAGAACATCAGCATACTGTACTGAAGAGTGAGAATAATCAGTTTCTTTAAAAAAACCTTTAATTGCTAGTATACCACAGAAGTGATTGTGGAGGAACAGTACAGCCAGTCACAACAGTAATGGAAATAGTATTACTTTCTCCCGCTCCCCCCATCTTTTTAAACAGCCAAACTAAGCAAAAGTGTTCACCATCAGTAAAATGATGGAACACTGTGAATATATTGTCCTGAACTTCACTGTTAGGTTTTTCAGTGACTTTTTGTCTTGATGGTAGAAAAGATTATGCTGATAATTTTGGTAGAAACTCCATATTTAGTGCGTGTAATTAACCTACTGGTTACTGCAGGATGCAGAGCATATATCACAAACTAGTAACAGGTTATTTTCTTGGCATATGTTCAGCTCCAAATAGCACTTGTGGGAGTTGGTATACTCCCTAAAAGAGGGTGCCTCAGGGAATACTTTCCCTTAGAGAAAGTGACTTTCTGTTTTGGAATGTGTACAGATGCCAGGGTTTCTTTCTTGCTCCTGCCAAGCTACAGATTGAACTGCAGCTCAAGTTTTAATAATACTTTAGGACTGTTTCCTATGAATACGTCTCCTTGCGTTATTGTGCTAGGGTGTTGGAAATGCGTGTGCTCTTACCTTGCCTACTGTAGTTTTAAAACTGAATATTTTTAGTGCAGTGCTTCAAGAAGACATTTTACTGACATCCTCAGACCTGGTCAGAGAATTTCCTTTGATGCTTTAGATTACATATTTTAACTTGGCACTGAGTAACCTCCAGAGAGTGACTGTAAATAAAATCTGTCATTGGAGAAGCAATAACTAAATTTACGTATGTCAAAGCAAGGAGAAGCTTAATGCTACTGCTTAGGACTTCCTCCCTTCCCAGAGCAAATAGAACTCAACTATTTATGCAGCATCCATTGAAAGTGCCACTTTCCTTGCAAATTAAGTGGGTGGTATCCCTCTAATTCGAAAAAAAAGGAATATTTGGTTTACACATTTTAATTTGTCTTTACTAAAGCACTGTCTAGTCCACTTGTATGTACTCATATTCTGCTGAAATGTTTGTATTGCTGAATGTCTCAAGATAAATAGTTATTACTTTATTAAAAAATCTTAATTGTTTAGTAATGGAGGCAATACATAAGAAATGTGAAGGCTTAGATATCAGCTTCTGTTTGAAACAAAAATATAAAGTGCATTTTCTTTCCCTCTGCACCCCTTTTCTCTAGCACTGATCAGATATATTGTGCCTTTCCTACTACTGGTATAATGTTAATACTTAAAAAAACTTGTTGTTTTTTTCAATGCTTTTTGTAAAGATATTATCTATAGTCCTTTTAGCTAGTTCTTTGGCCTGGGTTCAAAATTTTTAAGTCTCTGACAAGTGTAACTTTTTTCCCAGGGCATACTTTCTGTTTAGTGATCAACGGTGCAAAACCAATGTGATTATTTTCAGAGTAATGTAATGCATAGCCTCTAGACGCAGTTTCTTCAGTGTAAGGGAATGAAATCTATTTAATCAAGTTTGTGTGTCTAATTCGAAGATTTGTGTGAGCTAGATAGACTTCTCAATTAGCATTATCCTGCAGCTGTCTCTTCCAAAATTTAAAAGCAATAAAATACACTCAGGCCTCCTTGTGAAATAGTCTGTGGGAAATGACTGTTGTGATCCTCCATATTGCTGTAAGGTCACTTTTTGATATTGAGATGCACCTTGCTATGAACCACCTTACTTGAAGTGATGGGGGGGACTCTGAGACCCTGAGCTATTGCTAGCACATAGCCAGTGGATTAGTAGATGAACACAAGGGCCTAACACTGAGAGCTAGACTTCAACTGCTGAAGTTAAGAATGTGGGTTCATGAGCCACTAAGTATTCAACTTTTCTCAACTTTAAGGATTTTTGAACCCATGTGAATAAAAGAACAAAAAGGTCTTTCAATTCACTGGGTCCTGATGATCCGTTCTTTTGGAAGTGCCCCTGACTTACAGGGTTAGGACAATGTCTTTATTTTCACTGCTTACTTGTTTAATGTGGTCCTTTTCAGGGCCACACTTTCAATATCAATTACCTGAGGCTGGAGAATAGCTTTTTATTAGTATTGAGCAATACTGGAAAGTGCTGCCCATAGCGCTGTCTTCAGGTATCAAAATGTTCACATGGAGTATGCTGATGCTACAGGCATAAATAAGTGATAAAACAGCTTTAACTTAAAGAACCTTGGAGCTATGATACCTGGTCCAAGAACTGAAGGAGAGTGGAGTTGATAATCTCCTCCACCACAAAAAAAATCCCCCAGACACCCACCAAGCCCTAAGTGAGTTAGGTCTTGTTCTGACAGTTAAGAGGGTGTGTAGTTCAGATAACATCTCAAAGCAATATCACTCTGCAAAAGTCTCTATTCTTTTTAGCATGTATACTTGCTTGATCTTTGGTATTAATTTAGTCCTTTCAGAAGTTTTGAAATAGACCACAGCGGAGCTGGATTAATCTGAAATGCAATTCTATTTTACCTCTCCTTTCTCAGAGGAAGAAGTGGATTTCTGTTCTTGTGTGGTCTGCTTCATGTACTTGACATGTGAAGGTGCAGTTGTCGGTGGCAAATGACTGACACCCATTAACAGGACTCAGGAATTGAAGCTTCCTTTCTTGCATGTTCTGTGGAGAAAGGTGAGGTAGAGGACATCTTCTGGGGAATTAGTCTGGAGCCTGTATCTTTATTCCATTCCCTTAACCAGAAAAGGATTAAAAACGGACTGCCAGAATGAGTGGTGTTATGACTGTATATTTGGCTTGCAAGCACATCTGAGGCTTACAAGCCTACCTGACAGCTAGGTGTAGGTTTGTGTTATGTTTGGACATGGTTGTAGAAAGTGGCAACATCTAACACCTGCCACTTGGGAAAGTCCTAAATGACTAGTAGATCTTAACCTGTAATGAGTACCATATGGCAGTTCTTATTTGCAGCTGGAAAAAATCAGGAAGTCTCAAGAGGCTAGTGATTAGAGACTTGTGTGTAAAATTCAAGTAAAACTGAGACTTCCTGAAAATCAAAGTGGCTTAGTGTATACTGCCACTGACTGAATGTCAGGTGCTCAATGCTTGTGTCTCAGTGGTGGTGGTAGTTGCAGAAATGTGTAACTGGACAGGCAAAGGTGAATGCATGCCAAGAACAAACCATTCCTCTCATTTGGTATGTACTTATTTGAGTTTGCTTATGGTCTGTATAAAAAAACCAGGATGCACTGAGTTCAGCATCTAGAACTGAAATGAACAGTAGTGAAGTGTAGACTGCCTACAGAGTTGGTGGTATAAAACTTCTTTATTCCCAAAGCCTCCATTCCAAAATTACTTGAAGGTATTTCTCTACTAATGCTATTTAGAGCACTGCCTGCTGAAGAGGGAAATGTGGTATCTGGCATCTGTTGCTTCATGAACTTGGACATGAAGTGGGTTAGAAGACACCTAGTAGTTTACATTCTGCACTTAGTGCTCTTTGATTACAGTGTTTACCAGGAGGTGTACTTGCCAAACATAAATGTAGATGCTTTTTAAGATGCTGCCTCTGGATGGCAGTGTAAAGGTGGTACTTAACCTGAGTTGCTATTAAAGGAAATTTTTGCAAAACCCTACAGTATGAAGTGGAGCTGTTTGGAAATTTGTACTCATTAGGACAGGAGTAAAAGTATTTGGCTTCTCAGGTCTCTTTGACTTCAGCTTTGAAATGCTTGTAAGAAGAGCAGTGGAGCTTGATATGATTATTTCGCTTTCTGCATGTCCCATCCCATAGTAATCCATTCATTCTTGTAAGACTAACAGAACACAGAAATGTAAGTTTTCAGAAGCAGTGAGAACTTTCCATGCCTTTTTCCTTGCCTGCAACACTTATTAAAACAGAGTAACAGCATCATTTTCAAAGATGGAAGGCTTTCTTAGAAAATGAGCTACTGTGAGTTGGAAGGGCTAACTCTGTTCCTTGTACTACCTGTTTAAAGTGTCTTTATGACCTGAAGAGTTCTCAGCCTTCCCCTCTTAAAGCCAACTGTAGAGAAAGGGACAGCATGGAAGCTGACTGGATGCCTAGCTGGGCTCTTGCACTTTGTCTTCTTCTGTGGTTCAGGAGTGAGATACAGAAAGACTTGGTCAGACTGCAGTACCTCCTGTTCTGAGGGATAACTTCTGTGTGTGTTGCTTTTGCCTTAGTTGTTAAAAAAGGGAGGTGGGAAGCCTTAACTTATGGGAAGTTAAAAACTCTTCCTGTGTAAGCTTCTTCCTGCTGACTTGCAGCCTCTTTAGGGCTTGCTACGGATGAGTCCTTCCCATTTTTTTTTCTGTGTAGAAACTCTGATCAGCAGTTCAGGGATTTGAATATTCTGCCCTTCTGCTCCCTTTGTTTGCCAGTTGAGTCATTTGTGCAGCAGGAGCAGCTGCTGCATGGTGGGTCACTGGACCTGCTAAATCTGTAGGTGAGTACTTCTATAGATCTTGTCTCTGAACTTTTTTTTAGGAGCTTCCAGGAGAGGAAAGAACATTGTTCCCTGTGTTGCTCTCAGGTTTGTGAGGAGACATCTTTATGGGCAAATAGTTGCAGTTTGGGGATGAATGAAAGTTAAAAAAGCTTTTGGGTGTTAATTCAGTAAAGAGATTCTGAAAGTTGTTTGTGGTTATACCATGTCAGTTGGTCTATGGAAAGATTTATTGCTGCAGATATTGCCTTTATTATAAGTAGAAAATTCTGTGAAAGAGAACCTTTTCAGAGAACTGTGTTAAGCAGTACAATTCCATATTATTTTAGTACAAACTACAGGCAGAAAAATTCTTTCCTCTTTAGAAAGATCTCGCTGCCATTTCTTGTGGCACAGTATTTTAACAGACATAACTGCTTAAAGTTGCATGTTCTGAAGGTAGTTATAGCAAGGTTCTCTTGCTTTTTTTTTTTTTAAAAAAGCAACCCTTTAATTCTAACCAATTCACAGAATTTCTATTCTAAGAGAAAGTGTATTGACCTATAAACTTTCTGTATAATCAGAACATTAGTTGGGGGTGTGGGAACTAGATTTAGGGGGTCTCCTACAGTTATATTTCATGTTATTACTATAACATAAACTATTCATATGTTTAAATAGCAAACAACCTAGTGCTGTCCCTTAAGAGGAAAGAGGGCTGATTATCCATCATGTGTCTCAGAATCAATTTAACCTGCGTCTGTTCTCCTTCACAGTGGCCAGAACTGTGGCTACTACAGTTAAGAGCTTCCTCTGCAAGTCTGAACAGATCTTGTATTGTACAGACTTCAAAGAAAGCTAGTGTGCCTTAAGGTGTAAGAGGTTAAATTACCTGTCAGAAGTTCCCTTACTTAATAAATGTTGGTCAAGAACTCCTGCAAACATGTTCTGACTCTTACGTTTTAGACCATGAAACTTATTCTTTGTATCTTTAGCTACTAACGTTGAGGGAAACAAAATTAGAAGCATAGGTAATAATCTTTTATTTCAAATTCTGCTTTAGAAATGTTAGTACTCAAATACAATACTTCTGCAAGAGAGGAGTGACCATTTGGATTATGGAGCTGTGATGGCTTTGCTGCCATAGTTGAATTCACAGAGATATTTGAGTAACAGACAGTTACCTGCAGACTTGGGCTCTTGTTAAGCCTGAAGAGCACATATGTGAAATCATAATTAGAACTCACAACAGCAGCTTTAACTCTGTCAAATCCCTACAAAACCTTTTGTTTCTTGGTTACATTCATGTCCAGGCAAGTGAAAGGAAACTCAGCTTGCTGAAGATAAATGGTGAATCTTTGACCTGAATGAGTAGTAAATCCTTAGCTAGATAACTGTGCAGGTGTTCTGTTACACAGATCTTGACAAGCTAATAAATGGGAGTATGTTCATCAGGACCACCACCAAAATAAAGCTTCATCTTTCTTTGGAACTGAAAAGCTAAGTTTATTTTCAGTTATAGATGGAGGTATGAATAATTGGATTTGAGACTTTTGCATGGTTAGAGCAGAAAAAGTACTGTAGTCTTCCTCTTAGGGCAAAGGCATTTGTAACTGATGCTTTTTTGAATGTCAGATTCACTGATTTCAGAGTGAATTTCTAACAGCAGACTCTGTCTTTATATTGATATAATATCCAGTACTTATGCTCCTCATTTCTCTAATGTTTGCGTACTAAAGCTTGGTGGTCATCTAAATCTCTAAGGGATTTTTAACACATTACAGCCCACAGCAGCATTTAAAATCAGTGGCTGTACACAACCAGTCTTTGATTCTTACTTGCAGTACAGTTTTAGGAAGTCCCAGGTTGCTGTTCTCTCCAGGAATAGCCTTCACCTACCTGGCTGATTTTTAGAAAGATTTTGTCCAGTGCTGTTGTGAATGGCAGAAGGAAGGTGGTGAGGGAGTGAAATATGCTGCAGTTGCCTTGGAACTGGCATCTCCAGGCCTGATGAGAAAGGAAGGGAGTGTGCCCAATACATGAGGCAGGCTTCTAGCCAAAACAAATTTTGAGGGTAACTTAGGCTTATTCATTTCACTGCGCTGACTGTAGCAAACCTGTGGCCAAGA
The DNA here is from genome assembly GCA_013399015.1 of Galbula dea. NCBI lineage: Eukaryota > Metazoa > Chordata > Aves > Piciformes > Galbulidae > Galbula > Galbula dea. Next base: position 3,356,814 of record VWZX01000352.1, read on the forward strand.
GTAAGAAGTGACATTCATTTCAAATATGTACTTTTATTCTTTAAACTGAAAAACAACCAAAATCTCCATTATGTTGGTGTCATAAAGCAGTTTCCCTCAGTCTAAGATGCAAAAGACTGAGCTTGTTCTGGAAGAATTATCCTTTGAGCTGTAAACCAATACCATCCCTCTTTTATGTACTAATGAAAAGAACTTGCTCTCCACACATGGATTCAATGGGGTAGAAGGTGTCAGGAAAATCCAGTGGAAGGATTAGCTAAACTCGAATAGATTAATTAGAGCCCTTGATTGTGTCTTGCTATGCAAAAGTCATAGCAAAGGAAACAGCAATGATAGTTCATCTTTACAGGTACATGGTGGAAAGTGGGGGGAGGTAACAGGAATTCACTAGTTAAGAAGTAAGTTGAGCAGTTTCAGTCTGGTTCTTAAAAGGTGCTTTGATTCCTTATCCATCTTTGTGCAGTTGAAAACTGGAAGATTTTAATAGGCATGGAGATTGTGACCAGCTCCTTTATGATCAAGCCACAGCTCACTATTACACCCAATATGTTTTTGTCATCTTCCATGTCACACTAGACGATGTGTCCTACTGGCCAGAGCTGGGAATTGAACTACTACTGAAGGCTTCTGGTTGCCTTGTTTAGTTCCCCGCCCTGCAACAAATGTACCAAGTGTTTATTCAGAGTTACACTGAGGTTTGGAGTAATTTAGTTTTCCATGTCCGAAGGCCAAGTAAGTCATCTGATTTTCAGAACTAGTGGTGGTTAAGCTGTTACTAAGGGCAAACTACTGATGGTAACCACCATCTAAGTCTTGTTCTTAAGGTAGATTTTTTTTCTGTGCTTGAACTGTAGACATTGTATCTGCTTGCTTTCTTTGAGGTGTAGGTAGCTAATGGCTCATGTGCAGGAGAAATTCCAGGTGTTGCTATGCACAGTAAGGAGCCTGGATTTCCTTTGCATTAATATAAGGTTCAGAATTAAATCTGTGACATCAGAAATCTCTAGCCTGTGGCTGCTGAGTGGCTTTCAAACCTGTATTAGCTGTTATACAGTATGTGTTCTCCTGTAGCACAATTTTTGTGTCTGCTTTCCCAAACAAAAAAGGCCTTGACATTATTGAAAAGTCTAAACAAGAAGAAAGCTTTTGCTTGGAATAGGTCATGAAGTTGTGGTTGGTTTGTTTGGTTTTTTCTTTTGCTTTGCCAGCATGTTTTACTTTTGTTTTTCATGCTGTTCTGCAATATGATCTGTAAGTGGCATGAATTTATCTTGATATAGTATAATTCTTAAGACCTTTTCTCTTAAAACTGTTTAATTTTTAAAAATGTTACTTTGGTGGGAATAGAAGTTGATGCAAATAAGAAACACAATCTGCCAAATACAGCTTTTGTACAGGAAGATAAGTGACTCTGCTGAGGGAATACTTCTTGATAAGCTTGTGAACGAATAGATCTTTCCAGTATTTAAGCAAAAAATTACTACCATTTGATTACAGTGGGTATTTGAAGAGTTTTCTGATTAGACTCCTTTTAGCTTCCCTTCACTGCTCTCTGGGAAAGACCATGTTCCCTTCCTCCAACTAATGCATCTGAACTGGATATCCAAAATCATCTGTGACTCTTCAAGACAGGCTAATTGTATATGTTAAGAGACTGCTCAAAGTGTACAGAATCTAGTCTGAATATATAAATGACTTTAGGAGACAATCACAGGTTTAATAAAAACTATATTGATTAAATCAAAACATGTTTTTTCTTTAAAATGCTAACAGGGGAGTGAAGCACTTTCTTCAAAAACTTTCTCAAAGAGGAAGATCTAGACTTATTGTAAAAGCTACTTTTATTAATGCCACAGAAATGGGAAGGATACTCTATCATTCCACATCATACTGACCATTATTTATTGCCAGCATATGATGGAAAGGTGCTCTTTTGTCAGATCCTTGAAAAATCGGCCAGAGACCCTGTTTCTAAACAAGCTGATTTAAAGATCACTTCTCTCTTTGCTTTACTTTGGGATATCCTGAGTTGAGAGGCTGGGTTATATGGGCAAGTGCTGGGACTTGAGACTTAAGAGCAAAAGGCTTCAGGGGAGGGCATGAATCTCATGGCTGTCTTCTCGCTACTTAGGAGGGGTAGCAAAGATGGAGCCAGGCTCCTGTCATCCTTCATAGGGTAAGAGGCAACAGATACAAGTTGCAACATAGGAAATCCTGGTGAGATTTTTTTTTTGGGGGGGGGAGAGGGAGGGAGGGAACTTCACCATGAACGCAATCAGACACCAGATCAAGAGCCTAGAGAGGCTGAGGGATCTGCACTGATACAATTAATCCATGTGCAACTGGACAAAGGCCTGTGCAACCTGTCCTAAGTTGACCTGCTTTGGGTGATTCCTTCCATACCAAATTATTCCATGATTAGGTTTTCTTTATTAATTGGATCTGTTTTGATAGTCTTGATGCTGACAGGATCACATCTGAAGGTGTGTTTGTACTAGCAATGTAGTTTTCTGCAGTTTTACTTTAGTGATACAGTAGCAAAGGGCAGAGACCGAGTTTCCCTGTCTAAAAACTCACCTTCACAAAATTGTGTACATACAACTTGTTTTATGATGGGGCAGTATAATCTCAAACCATTTCATTCCCCTCCAGCTTCCTTTTCTCCCTGTTCACTCCAACAGTTCACTTGTACCTGAAAACTCAGGAAATCTCTACTAGAAACATTCTCTGGAAGCTGCAAGGAAGTCTAAATGAGTCTTTTGTGTTCTATAACCTACATAAGTCCTCCTTATGCTGTATTGAGTCTTGATCATGCTTTCCATGTGTGTTATTTTAGCCTATGTATGTTTACCACTGCACAGCTTTTTAATGAGGACGTTGTTTATTTTTCTTTCCCCTGCCTCTTGGAGGCAGCAAAGATTTTTCAGGTAGCTTTCCCTGTGCTATCCTTGTAATAATAAACCAGTGCTGCTGTGCAGCAAGCTAGGTAACTTACTGTTTCTTTGTGTTAGGCTTGTACTGTGAGGCAAGGGAATATTGCATGTAACTAAGGTTGATCCCTTTTAAATGAAGCTTTGTTAATGAGACTAATCCTAAAACTGCTTCATAAGGAACTTGCTTTTTTTGAAATACACATTTAAAAGTGAAAAGGATCCAATACCAAATTCACAGGATAACTTGGGTTAAGGGGTACATCAGAAGGGCATCTAGCTAAACACCCTGCTCTAAACAAGGCCAGCTGTGAATTCAGGCCAGGTTACTCAGGCTTTGTCCGGTCTGAGTTTTGAAAACCTGAACTAGCTAGTAAGGTCCAATTTCACTTCCGGAAATGGCTCAGTAAACCCCTGTTAACTAAGAATTTTTCTGTTTTCATACAGATCAAATCAGGAAAGTGATTACAAAAGCCAAATGAAAGGTTTGGTGAGATGCCCTAGTCATGTTATGTAGCACTACTGTACTTAAAATTCAAAGCTCTGCCTTTTGGTACAAGATGCTTTAGTTGATCCTAGGTTTTTGTAGCCCCAGGTGAATTAAGCCACTTCTGTGTTTTCAGTCTGATGCCTGGTAGTGTGTTTAGGCTAAGAGCCAGGACATTCCTAATGCCAGGTAGGTGATGGGTCATGCCTCCAAATGCTTCTGTGATAATGAAGACTAGAATTCAAGTGTGGGTGTACTTTTGATCTGACACAGCAACTGGTTTCCTGCTTTAATAAAATTTGTACATAATGTTCTCTGTAGATTACTGAGGGGAGGACTCGAGAAGCTCAGCTTTTAAAATATGTGCTGCATTTCTTTAATATAGTGCTGCACCTGTTCTCAGAACAAGATACACTACCTGAAACACTGCAAAGTTTATCTTTTTAATGTGGGTTATGTTTCTTTAACTACAAAGAAATTCGAAAATTAGCCATATGTATTATGTAGAGATATTCTACAAAAAGAATTTTTCTGGAAATCTCGCCTTTTATAAACACATCTGCTCATCACTGAAATCAACATGGAGCTCTAATGAGTATCCAGTGTTGGAGTGGGAGAGAAAGAGTGTAAACTAAGCAAACGTGGTATGGATAGGTTACCTGACCTGGATCTTCTTTGTGAATCAAGCTTCCATATCTCCCACCTCTGACCCCTTAATGTCTGTCTGTCGCTCCCCTTATGCTAGAGATTGTTGTAGCTGACTTGTTGTCATGTTTTAGAATGGAATGTGAATGCAGCTAGATAAAATGTAGGGTTTTTTTAAAAATCTCTTTTCTCAGTAACTGAGCTGTGGAGGAAAGAATTAATCTTGTAGTAAGCATTTTCCCAGTAACTATCACAACTGCTCATAAACGTCAGGCTTGGTTAAACTCTTGTGCAAAACCTGACATCTACTGGTGGGAACCGTAACTGGACTCTTGTTGGAGTGGAAGAGTGTGCTGAAGAGCGTGTTTTATTGAAGTGCTGCATCCTTTGGCCATAGGGTGTTGTACTGTACCTCGCCTTAGAGTAAATTGTGTTTTACCATACACTTAAGTCAAATTTCTGAGGAAACTGTAACAAACTTATGTACACTCATAGGTATTAATAAAGATGATTGAACTTTCAGTTAACTGTCTGCTTTGAACACGTGTAATGGCTAGATGACAAACTTTGTAGGCTTACATTTGAGACTAACTTTTGTAATAGTGTTAAAGACTTCATTTAGCCTTTTGCTGATTAACAATATCTACTTTTTTTTTCTTCTATCTTTAAAGGCTTGCCATGGATGTACATCTTTATCCAAATGTGACTGCAGTGGAGTAAAAGGTGAAAAGGTAAGTGTCTCTTTTTACTGACTGACCAACACACAAACCACTGAGCCATGTGACAGCTTCAGATAACTGAAGCTTTTGAGTAATAGCTTTTGTTTCTTGCTCGTGTCTTATTTTCTTTGGCTGCAGGCAAAGAAATGCCCATTCTGTGGGTATGCACCAAAGAGCATAGCTGGTACTGAGTCAGAGCCACTGGTCCATCTGGTGGTGTACAGAATTTCATATCATTTTATCCAGAATGGGGAACGATGGCACAAATTTCTCCAGCTATGTGGGAGTTAAGCAAAAAAGACACAAATTCTAGTAAAGTAGAAAAAAAAAATCTTATTTGCTGCCAAGGCCTGCCTACACTAACTAGTTAAGTGTTAGTGCTAGGGTGTGAATTGTACAATAATGCTTTTCTTGCATTGCCTGCTTGTAAGTAGTTGACAGTCACTAACTAGCATTTTCTGAATTTGTACTGTTTCTTACCTCTTAACTTGTATGGCTGTGTACTAAGGTGATTGCTGTTGCTGTCTAGATGCTCACTTGGACTATGAAAGTGACACAATTCAGATACAGCTTTCCTAATATACTGCCACTCAAGTAAGCAGCTACTTAATGAACAAACATGTATTCTTGAATCAAGCAGAGTAAAAACCACCCCCAGTGCAAAAAGAACACTTTGTGGTTCATTCATTGCCACAGTCTGTCTTGGCTGTCCAGACAGTGACCTAAGGCTAAGAGATGAATGTTGACATCTCAGCTTTCCTGCTCCCATGCACGTTTGACTTCCAGCATCACTGCCTGAGCTCAGTTATATCTTTGTGGTACTTCATGTTTCTATTGCCATTATTTCTTATCGGTTTAATTTTATTTCCTTTGAGGAAACAGCGAATGCCTAGCATTTCTTCTAGTTACAATGCAATATAAAGACACAGCTTGGTACTTGCCTAAATTGAGCCTAGTGTAGGAGTAGCTAAAGTGTACAAGGCTAGTTGTAATTGTGGTTAAATATTTCCTGTATAACTGCTGTTGTCACGGGGTATGAATGTGATATGATTACTGCAAGAGGGAGAGACAGCCTGAAATGCTTCCACTCTTAGTCTTGTAAACAGTTTGAGATACAATGGAGTCTTTTTAAAGATGTGAACTGATAACAAAGTTTGATAAGCCTGTCTTATCAAACTACTTACCCTATCTTATTAGGGTTCTAGAAGGGTTTTCAGTGCTTTAGATTAATTTCTGACACATTTCAAAGGTGTTTTTTGGCATTGCATAAGCAAGCATAACCTCAGATGAACAAAAGTAATGCAAAATAATCAGTCACTGCACTGGCACTATAATGTTCTGACACAATTTTACTATTGGCTGAGGTTGAATAAGGCAGATATCCAAAATTCAGAGTAATTCTTGGTGCCACACCTGCCATCCAGACAGATGAGGTCATTCCTTGGCATTTAGTTCCTTTTAGTTCATCAGATATCTTCCCAATTTACATATCTAGTGAAGAACAGCATCCCCTTAACAGCAAACTTTGAGTTAGGTTTGGTTAGCCAAAACATGGGGTGCTCCTGGTTGATCTTCAAATGCAGGTCAAATCAGACGTATCCTAACACTAACCACAGGTTTAGTTTGAATACAATTGTAGCAGGTACAACTTTGGAGAAGCTTTCTGTAATTTTAAGTTAGCCTCTTTCTGGACTAGTCACATCTATTTTGTGATTTCAGTGAGCAAATGGGTCTTGTCTGCCTAGTGTGGATAAGGCAAACCTAAAAGTAAACCTTCTAGCTTTCTAAGTAAAATAAAGTTATTTTCTCCTAGTGATTCAGCTTACTCTTCATACTACTGTTACACATGCAGGGACCATGATCCACTTGATATATTCCAGTCCTTCGTTGTCGTTTAATGAAGTTGAGATAGTCACCTTTCTCTGATAAAGAATATCTTGGGACTGTGTGTTTGAAGTCAGAGGGAGCTTTGTCCAAACACAGTCAACAGCTGGAGCTTGTGAGCCTTGTTCAAGAGAACAAGAGATCAAGCTCTCAAGTGTCGTCATATATTGTGGGTTTTGTTTCTACTCCTCCAGACTGACCTACCCGATTGTCAAGGAGAACTGCACAGGAGAAACTCTTCCACATTTAGCTTCCAACCTCTATTGGCCATTGCTGGAGGGAATTATAGCAAGTCTTGAGCAGAAAAGTGAGAAACTTCATAATCTTTTGTTGATGGCAAAAAAAAAAAATCTGTAACATCAGACCAAATAGTTGTATAATGGTTCTGTGTCTTCATGGAAGATTCTTAGGGGGATGCAAATTGAAGTGTAATCTTTTATTAAAACTTAAACCCCATCCGCAGACAAAGGAAAACAGCTTCATCTATGGTAAGACTTCTTGGTCTTTTTTTGTTATGAAATACCTTTTTTTGGTCTGAGGGAGCATGTCTGAGACTCCACTTACTAAACTGATAGATGTAGGTTTTTTCCATCCTTAAGATGGAAGATTCACTTCGAAATCTGGTAACTGTGATTCATTTTCCACTTAAATCAAGGTAAACGCAGTGTAATCCTGAGACATGCCAGATATTTTGTTGTTGTTGCTTTGGGGTCTTTTTAACAGCCCTTCTGGAGTTTGCAGGCCATCATGTATGTTATGTAAAGGAAGAATGAGAAGCAAAGCTCATATATCTTAAGTATGATGTGTTGCTACTAGAACTGGTTTGATCATGTGTGTACACCTCATTATGTTGTCCCATAATTACAAAGCCCTTAGTATTTGATGCATTGATGGATTCAGCAGTACAGTTCTGGGGAACGACAGGAGTTCTGTCACTGACACCCATAAGGCTTTGTCTCTTTTTTTTTTTTTTTTTTTGCAACCTTAACTTTTTCTAGAGTCTTGTACTACTAAAAGACATCAAGGGCTATCAGAAGATGATTGGGTTGATCCCTCAGTGTACCACTTATATATTCAATTTGATTTCCAAACCTGATGCTATCTTCAACTCATCTTGCAAATATTCTTTATTCCAGCAGAGTAAGTTGCTGCTACAGCACAAAGTTTCAGGCTTTTGCTTTGTTTTGACACTTGACATTTGGTGTTTCTGTTTCCTTCTCCAGTGACCTCTGAACCAGGAGTCAAACTCTACAGCTCCTTACCTGATTGGTGTATGAAGAGCATTAGACAAAAGGAGATGTTTAAATTATCTCTCCTCCTTTGAGTCTCCTATTGAGAGTGTGACAATGTACTTGTAGAACTACTGGACGTCAGGTGTATAGAACCTAGTTCTGTACTGGGAAGACAGGAAAAGCCTTGTCAAATGCATTTAACTAAGCCCTGCACTTTTCTCTTCCACTGTTTCACTTCTGGCCCCAAACCAGGTTTTGCGTCCAAGTCACTGTCCACTTACGTTAAGTCGACTAAGAAGTGCTGCTTTGTTCAGCTTTGCAGGGCTTAATGTGTTCCTCTTGAGACTCAAAAATAACCTTTTTCCTAAGTATCCTAGCATTCCCTTCAGGATATCCAAATTTTAACAGATCAGATAAAGTAATACAAACTGAACTGTGACAAATAGGAAAACTATTTTCTTGTCTTGCCTTGGGGAGTCATATCTGTAATGTAACTGCTTCCATGCTGCCAGTGATTCTTTTTTAACTCTGCCTCTGCCACAAGCCCTTATAGCATCACTAGTGTGTTACCTGTTGGAGAATCAAAGCACAGTAAGCTACTTTTTTGGAAGCCAATAGTACAATAGCTGACAAAAATCAGTACACTGAAGTTTTCTTCCTTGGCTCAAGTCCACCTTACTAAACTTAAATATAAAATGGGTAGTGTTCAAAGATGTCTAAAATGGTATAATGAAGAAATGTAAGGAATTTACTGGAGAATACAATAAAAACTGATTGCTGCTAGGAGCCAGTGTGCTGTTGCTCAGAGTAAGCTGATCGGTAGTGAACTATATCTGGTAAGAGTATTAAAACTGAAGTAAATTATTAAGCTGCTACCTACAGGTGCTTATAAGAATTGCTCTTGCTTTGCAACTGGAAGAGAAGTGTGTAATTGCTTTTCACTTAAGGAACAGGATGATGATTGGGTTGCTCATCTCTTTTGAGACTAATCTCCTTTAATGCTTACAAGCTAGTTTGAGTATACTAGCTAGAGAAATAAACACAATAGACACTGCATGTGGAATAACTTCTAAGACAAACCAGTAAGACTTGTAGATTATTCAGCTGGTTTTACCTCAGCTGAAAACAAGATCCAAAGATGCTGACAAGATCAGCTCTACAGAGACTGCGCAGGAAGAGGGGGGTGATAGTGTATCTCAGCTGCTCCAGCTGATGAAGTCTGAGAGCCAAGGGCTACAGCAAGCAAGCTGCATGCATCTTAGTCACTAAGTGGGCATGTAGCCCGAGACTACTGTGGCTTTGCTATGAAGTGGTAGTACGTGCTGCTGCTGGAAGAGGCTTTCATACATTCCCTTAGCTAGGTATTCCTATGGGGCTTGTGTGGCCATATTGAGAGCTGTCAAGTGAATGGATCTCACTGTAAACAAGGTCCTTTGTAAACTAGATTAGTGTTCAGCCTGGTCAGTTACTTCATGCAAGTTATGTTGCAGCACAAATATTCGTGTATCTGTGATAGAAACATGTGGCTTAAGGTGTGGTGTTCACAGCACCTAAAATGCAGCTCTTGGTAACTGTGAGTACATTATGCTATTTTTAAATGAGCAGGACTATTGTGTTCTGCCCCTTCAAATGAAATTAAATTAGAAGCTGTTCCTTGTTTGTTACATATGGTTAGTTTGTCCTTTTAAAGGAGAACTTCAGAAGGTGTTGAGTTTACTGGGTTTGTTTGTCACAACACAAAGGGTGCAACTCCAGAGACTCAACTGGATTGCAAGTTCCTAATATACAATCTCATATAAGCTTGGTGCCTGTGATCCTCTCAAGAACAGCCTGTAACATCTGAGCTCTGAAGGCATTTCAGATACTTTGCCTTTGTATGCAGGTTCAAGAAATCCATACCCCTTACAAAGGAAGAATGTCTTATTCTTGAACATTTTGAATGTAGATTCTTGGGAGCTTGATGTCTTGGAAGAAAATTGTATCTATGTACTCAAGACCCCTGTTTCCTTCTGCCTTTATGACAGTTAAACTGCATACCACTGATGACCCAAACTCAGCTTTTCTTTTCACTGTTGAATATAGATTGCTAAGAAATAGTTACAGATTCTCAGAATTTTAATCACTTTGTCAAGAATAATTACACAGTGGTCTGTGCTTCATAAGTGTTGACCTGAACTGCACTAATATGGCCCTGTATGCTGAAAGGTTTACAGCCCCAGCAAGTAACTGACTATTAAAGCTTGACTATTCCATATTGCAAAAGAAGTCAGATTATCTTGTGAAGAAATTTGATGTATTTTGAAGAATGCACATCATGTCAGAAGGGATTTCTTTATTGCATTAAACTGTATTGAATGCTGCTGTTTGTGGCTGGTTGTGTTTTGTTTTGATTAGATAGTGTAGTTCTAAGTCAGTGTTCAAGTCGAGGAAGAATTTATGTTGACTGGTATAAGAATCTGAAGCAGCTGTTATTTTCACCCTATTATTTAGAAAACGAGAGAATAATATGGCTGCCCATTGCATCACTTCTTCATGCAGTATGTGTTACTACAGATATTTGTACATGAATCTCATTTTAAGTAGCCACTTAAAAGAAAGTCTTCAGACTTTTTTTTAACCTTTTTCACAACAAGGGCAGGAAACAAGTGCATGCCTCTTGCCAAGTGTTACAGCCAGGCTCTTGTGTGTATTTCGGCATTGAAATGGGCTGTCCAACTACTGCTTTGCTGAATGTTTTTCTACTCCTTTTTTAAAGCATTTTTTTATGAACATACCACATCTATGTAAATAAATATCCTGTTTCTCTCACCATAATGTCTCTTTATAAATATTTTGGTTTCAAGAAGAAATTATAGGCATGCAAAAAACTTCTTCATGCTTTAAAACTGCATCTGTCCCTGATTTCTTAAATACTTCTGACCTATTAGAGTACATGGAACTATGCCAAAGTTTTCTGTATCCATGGTTAGTTAGCTGTATCTTGCTGCAGCTTAAAGCATAATTTTGGGGTGTTTCCCAACTATTTTTTTCCTATCCCCAAGCAACAGTCATGTTCAAGCTTGTAAGCTGAGAATTTTGCCACATCTATGTAGCTGATTAAGAGCAATTGCTTTGCCAACTACGCTGGATTTATCACTAAATGAGATCAGAGTCTGATTCCTCCCGTTCCCTAAGGAAATTATGGTCTATTGCTGATGCATCTCTGTTCTGCTGTGGAAACAATCCCATACTTTCAGGACTGAAAGATGAGATCTGAGCTAACCTAAACCTTTCCAGTTTATTTCTCTTTAGTAGCTTCTAGTCTTGAAAAGTACCCAGACTTCCTCAGTTCTTCCTATGCAAGCAAAACTCACTACTGATTTTTGTGTTTCTAAGAAAATATACTGCATGCTATACAGGGACTTCAATCTTCTTATGTCAAATGATATACTGTCCTTTTTTGGCCCTGATATCTTGGGGAAGGCTTTTTAAGTGTGGTTTCAGTTCTTGCAAGGCAGTTTTTCCTGGCAAATCTGTAACATCTGAATTTTCATGAGAACTGTATGGAATATGCAAGGTGTGCAATAGGAAAAGTCTGAAGGCAGAAGCTGACTGAGAACCATTCCCACTTATGGAATCCTGCACACTATTGAAGTAGAAGACAGTAAAAAAAAATTCCCCAACATCATCTGTATTCCAGAGAGCTGGATCAGCTTGGTTTCTCCACATACCCAACTTGCACACATTTCTTTCTCCAACAAATTTTTAGGTCAAAAATAGTGATTACACTGCAGCTATTTCCTTTCATTAATTTGAATCTATTCCCTCTGGAAGCACCTGGTGTAATCCCCAAACTGTGGCCAAGTATAGTCCTTCAAATCACCTGTTTGCTCTTGGGTAATTTGCTGGTAAACTCCCCAGGAGTTGCCCTGGCAACAGTTACTTCATGCAAGGCTCTCATTGTTACTGCTCACTTTGAAAGGGGGCTTGGAAGATACTCATTTCATAGTTTCAATGCTGCAGTTAGCATCATCTGTTGCCTCCTATATTTCTATTGCTTAACTGTTTGGCTTTGCTTTAAAGGCCTTGGCTTTCAAGTTCTGTGGTTGGTTAGTGGAGACCTTCATGTTCTTCAGGCTTAGATGACTCATAAAACCAACCCTCTGTTCTAGTAACCATTTGCAGATGTTACTTTGTCTAACCATGATGTGAAGTGTGAGTGTGACTAAATTGGGATTAGTAGGCATTGTATAGCCTTGACATGTCTGACATGCCTCTTGTATGCAGGTGAGTTTCCTTGGTGTGCAAACATAGTTCTTGCCAGAGCTTGCTCCAAAGTATGGTTCTGTCTAATGTTTTCCTATCTGTCACTCCCAAATTCCTCATCCTGTCTTCCTCAGGGACACACTAACCCTTTCATATCCTGGCCTGAGAAAGTAACACTCCTCCACAGTCCTGCTTTTCAGATAATGTCCCAGCTGTGTAGTTCCATGTGAAAGAACAGCCTGGCGCTGTGTGTGCAAATGAGAGGCTGAACCTTGACTGTCAAACTTAAAATAGCCTCAATTTATGATGCAATTTCAGCATTTCCACAGGGGAGAAAAGATGTCTGTCTTGTGTAAGACAGCAATATGTGACCTACAGTAAAAGAGGAGTATGTTTACATTTTAATTACTAGGAAACCAACTTCAGCTGACTAGTTAATGAGCTGTCCATTCCCATCCAAGGAATACCTCTGAGGACCTTACTGTATAGGTAGTACTAAGTACAGCTTAGTTCTTTTCTCTGTAAGATTGCAGCTCTTGCTTGCACACAGCCTTTAATCTCTCATCTAAAAGGTTTCCCCTCTTGTGTTTCCAAGAGCAAGTACTGGAAAAGAAGGCAGGAAGAGAAGCCCCTTTATTTTATCTGAAAATTTTTGTGATGTCTCAGCATCTTGTAAGTGTTTTGAATGCAACTTCCAAGTTGCTGCCCCTGTAGTGGAATGCAGAGCACCTGCCTAAGCAGTACAGTGAGAAAGTTGGGATTTAAGAATGAGACTCATGCAGGCATGCTGAACACCTCCTGTCATGCTAAGCATATAGCTCCTACTGGAAAATAAAGGGGTTATGAGCAAAGCCTAAATAGTGTCTTTTGCATTTTGTGCTCAAGGGTGTAGTTAGATGCTTCTGTCTGCTTGCAATCACCACTCTTCAGCTCTCTCTGCTGTTGTCATCTTGAAGATGTGAGATTGCTGGTTAGGTTCTCTCACCTGACTGAGGAGAGCTAGGTGGGACCTCCCAAGTTGCTAGAGAGTGCCATAGCTGGTACAGTGCCAGGTAATACATGTGGGAGCTGCTACTCCCATTCTTGCTGAAGCAGTGCAAGAAAATAAAAATTCAGGGTGAATTTCTTTGAAGGGAATGCACAATTCTAGCTTAGTGGTTTTAGCAGGAGGTGACAGGTAAAATAAATAAGAAAACTTATTTTTTGCTCTCTTGTTTGTGTCTGAGTTGATTGAGATTGTAAGCACTTTGGGCTGCAACCCTCTTTATGTTCTGCATTTGTATAGTGTAGCTGACAGTGCATGACCAAGGTCTTAACTGCTTTTATATTACAAATTACAACCTTGCAACTGTGAAATAATAAACAGCAATCACAGTATAGCAGCAACCTACACCCTTCTGAGAGATTTTTATAGATACTGCAGCAGAGGTGAGTTTTCAGGAGAGACTTAGTTACTAATAAAGCTGTGTTTTTATAGGAGGGGGGGAGAGGTCTATGTATTTAAGAAACAGATGGCTCAATTATTTTGGTAAGTAGGTGGCTTAAACACTGCATAAACATCCTATGAAACCTGTTTAAGTGGTGCAATTAAAGGCAATGTATGTGTATGTTCAGGAATTTCTGTAGCTCAGCAGGCAGACATGTTTAATCATTGTTAGTTTGTCTGTATGTTGACTTTCTACAAAAAAACAGAAGTATAGTGTGTTTTCTGTATTTTTTCTGTCATAACTTGTGCTTTTGTCATGTTACATCTCCACCACTATTCTTTTTGCAGGGTGAAAGAGGATTTCCAGGCTTGGAAGGACAGCCAGGTTTGCCTGGATTTCCAGGACCAGAAGGACCACCTGGCCCACGAGGCTTGAAGGTAAGTCCCAATTTACTTGCATAACATGAAAATGCTGGGTGATGTTAGCTTGCTTGTGGTGCTGATCCCAAATTATTCCAGATTATTATTATTATTGATTATCATTGGTTTAATAGTCAAACTTTTCATATGTTGGGATATGACAGGGTTCGTTGGTTGGTTGGTTGGTTTGAACAGTCAGCCAGATGCAAAAGATTCCTCTAAGTTTCCTGTTCTTCACCTACACACGTGCTTGCAAACACTACATGTGCACTTGCATCCTTTCACTAGGTACTGCAGATTAAGGTCAAAGAACAGGTTTAGCAAGGTGCTGTGATATGGTTTGATGAGGGTTAGGGTACTGATAAGAGTGGTGATGTTGGGCTGCCAGCTGCCTGGAGGGGTCCTACCACATCGGGGAAACTGTTGTTTGCACCTGGTGGCATACTTGGGCTGGGTTTGGGTGGGGCAATGCAGATGAAGGCCTCATTGAACCCATACACACACGACTCAGGAATGCTCTTCTCTTTCCCTGGAGAGTTTGTTTACTTTTATTTACTACTGAATTATATCTTTACATTCAGATGGTGTTATATGTTGAAAAGTCTTCCTCTGAATGCTTAATATACACAGGATTATTCAGGATCTGCCATTCCTTTTGCAAATGCTCGCAGTGTAAACTAGCAGAAGCAGGTCAAAAAGAAACATACAAACCAAAAATGGGTAGATGGTAGGGAAAAAAATGAAAGTCTACACTAAAAGAAAAGATTAACAGGAGAGAAACAACAGATGGGTATTGAACTGAAAACTTTGATTATATTTCTGTTCCATAAGTGCCTTTTCTTCTCAAGAGTTGGATAATAAGTTCTGCATTATATTACAAAATAATAAAAAATAATAATTGTACAGTATTAGTCACATTTAATCGTGCACATCTTGTTTTGCCCACAAGAGGTCACTGTAGGATATTGCCTGGAAGCACCTGGCCTGCATCTGCTTCTAAGCAAATTTGAAACAGCTTTGATTTCAAAAAACCCAACATTTTCTCTAAGTCAGTTTATGGGCTGTAACAAATACTTTTCAATTCCAAGTCTAACACTCAAAATAAAATAATTTTGATCTCTTTTACTCAGGATATGACAGCTAATACTACTTGCAGTCCACAAGTAAAAGAAATTTTATCATGCTTACAGTTTGATTTGATAGAAAGACTGCAAACTTGACTGGGTTTTTTTGATTTGTTGTTTGGTTGGTTGTTTCTTTTTAGGGTGATGATGGACTTCCAGGGCCTATTGGACCCAAAGGAATTAGAGTAAGTATAGGTGCTGGTTTAGGGTGATATATTGGAATTACAGCTAAAGACTGCCAGGCATTGAGTGGTCTTCACAGAAGTGGTGATTTATGGAGGGAAGAAAATAATATAAATCTAAAGAGTAGTTTATCTACTAGCTAGAAGATACTGTGTTACTTTTTGTGAGTAATATAAGATTGCATTAAGTAATGCAGTCTTATGTACTGCTTGTATTACTTTCATAAACTCATTAGGGAGAGTAGCCCCAGTACCTATTTGACCTGGTTTGCTATACAGGGCCTAAACAAGTGTCAGTAATTTTGCTTCAATTTATTCTGAAATAGATGCAATATACATAGGGTTGATATGGGAGAGGGTGATTTGACTGGAAATCCTTTAGGTTTTTGCCTTTGCTTTTTCTTTTTGTCAGACCCCTCAGCTGGTGACAATTGGTGCATCTCTGACTTCACTGGAACACATCCATTTTCCATACCATGAGTGTTCATTTGTTTTCTTGATGTATCTACATACTCTTACTTTAGTTGTTTTGCATTGTCTTCTTTATGCTTTTGTGGGTGTCTCCCTAAAAGAAGGGTAAGAACCTTGGGGGCTGTCCAGATTGGCATTCTTTTTATGCAGGTGATTCAGATGTATCTGATTTTCTTTACTTATCTGCACATATAGGTTACAATTAGTAAAATTTGGTAAATCCTTTTGCAAATCCATTTGTAACATATTGTTTAAAACATATGTGGTTGGTTTCCTTCTAGGGACCGCCAGGACTTCCTGGATTTCCAGGAACACCAGGACTTCCTGTGAGTAGGAATGGGCTATAGATACAAATCTGTTCCCTTTTCTCTTACAGGCCTAGAAAAGCATCCTACAAGCTAACTCATTCTTTCCTTTTTTCCACTTGAAAGGGATTACCAGGACAAGATGGGCCACCAGGACCTCAGGGTATCCCAGGATGCAATGGAACAAAGGTGGAACCCCTTTAAAATTCTTAACAATGCAACAATAACATGATGAAGAGCTCTTGTTCTCCTGGCTGTAATCAATAGGTTTAGTTTGTTTTGTGCAGCTGTACTTGCTGTTGCTAGATGTGCAGGTAATTCCAAGATAAGTCAGCCTGACACATCTGAGAGAAGGAGTCATGATCTGGTACTTAAAGCACACGTTTTGCCAGCAGTCACCAGCACTGAGATGCAGTGTTTATGCTTTGCAGCCAATGTGGTTAAATTCTTTGTTGTAACCCTTAATTTTATAGTTAACAAGTGAGAGGAATGTCTGGTAATTAGATCAGGTACTCATTTTAATTAGATCATCTCAGCTTTGTAGTAGAGTCTTGCTACCAAAGAAAACTCATTGCCTAACAGTGGGGCCTTTTAATTGTTAATTTTTAATAATATTGCATTGAAAATACTGATTTAGTATTCTTATTGGAAGGAGCCACTTTCATTCTAACATGTTACTTAGCTTCATGTTATAAGAGAAGTTGATATTCTGTAGCTGTGTGTATTTTCCATCTCTCTAGTTACTACTTTGCCTGCAACTATGTGGAAATATCTGAACTGGAAAGTTCTGTTTCAAGCTGTTGTGTGATTTAGCAAACTGCTGCTTCTATAGCTTGTTGCTATACAATTTGCTGCTCTGGAGTTAAGCTAACAATGACACTGGACTTAGCAGTCAAAATTTGTATGGTTTTGTTATATTTTGGTTTGGTTTTGGCTAATAGTTTCCTTTATCCCTAAGGGAGAGCGTGGATTCCCAGGCAGTCCAGGTTTTCCTGGTTTACAGGGGCCTCCTGTAAGTAAATGATTTCTGAATCAGCTACCTGTAACCCACTGAAGAGTTCTACTACTTATGTCTGTGAAAGATCAGATAAATATCAGCCTCTTTTTTCAGTTGTTCTTTTAATAAATAAGAACATACTAATTTTTGTATGGTTAATTAGAATATTTTAAGTGTCCAATAAAAGTGAGCTTTTCTGCTACATGCTGTGGTAAAGTGAATAAAAAGCCCTTTGAATTCTCATATGCTGACATGCTTTGCCACCTGCAGAAAAATACAAATACATGATTGTGTCAAGAGTAAGATGTTGATACTGTCATCTGGTACATTAAAGAGTCTTACTGGTCATTAATGGGGCAGAAAAAAGAGACAGTGTAGGGTGTTTTCATTGTAAAACACAAGGATGTAGAGCAAAGTGGCTGTCAGAACCACAGTAAAAACAAAGAGATGGAGTAGACAGGATGGATAATAGGACACAAAGAAACAAATTGCTAGGATATGGAAGTGTAGTCCCTTTAATGCTCAACATTCACTGTAAAAGTACTTCTCAAATAATAAAAAACATGTTTTCTCATATTTCATATCTCCTTGTACATTTTTATCTTTAATCCTTGCTTCATGTGTAGATGTGACTAGTGATTTGCAATTAACATAACAGTGATCTTGTTTCTGTTGATATTTCTTTTTTTTTGTGTTTCTTTTAAACAAAGGGCCCCCCTGGTGTGCCAGGTATGAAGGTAAGTGTTCTGTACATGAGTACATCAAAGTACCAACCACGTATGGGTGTGCAGCATGATCTAAGTCACCTGCTGGCTGCTATGTGAGACTATGTGCATCCCCTGGAATCTGGATTGACATTCTGCTGATGTTCTTTTTTCTGAAGCTGGTTTCCTTGGGATTGTGAGGGACAGTGTCTGCTTGTGTTGTGAAGCATCATGTTAGCTAAAGGCCTACAAACACCCAAATGCACCAGTAGTCTACCTGTGTATGCACAAGAGCACTGAAGACTAAGCAATGTATTGGAATTGTGCTTTCTACTGTGAACATTACCATGTAGATTGCTTTTTCTCCTCATGTAAATAGTCTCACGATCTGATTTTGGACCTTAAGGACCCCTTTTATTTTTTTCAGAGTTGTTTTTATTGTATCCTAGGCCTATTTGAGCATGGGCCAAAACATCCATATTGGTTCAAATCTATTAGCAAGGAAACTAGACCCACAGAATTGTTCCAATAAACTCCTGAGAGGACAGTATAACACTAGTGCTGGGAAATTGTGACTATTAAGCTGAATTGTTTTTCTCAACTCCTTTTCTTCTCAGTTGTTTCAAAGACATCAAAATGCAAGCTGATCAGAACATACATTTTAAAACAAACTGATTTTCCTGAAATCAGTAAGAAACTGTGCTTCAGTGTAGAAAA
Organism: Galbula dea; assembly: GCA_013399015.1. NCBI lineage: Eukaryota > Metazoa > Chordata > Aves > Piciformes > Galbulidae > Galbula > Galbula dea. The sequence continues at coordinate 3,375,302 of VWZX01000352.1, forward strand.
TGAAGCATGACTATTATAACAGCATACTCAGCATTAATCTCATGAAGTGAGAGACTGGAAAAAGCTGAATAAGCTTTTTTTTTTCTGTTGTATCCTATCCATTGGTTTCTTTTGTGAAGCATTTGTAGTTCAATCCCATAGCATTTTGGAATTTATATCAAGGTTGGTACATCTGTATAAAAAGAGAGCTTTTAATAGTTGGTAGTTTAACCATTTATGGAATCCTCCAAATATGCAAGAATGTCTCCTAAAAAGAGCTACTCCTGTGAACTATAGAACTGCTAGGGTGTAGCATAGCTCTAAGTCTCTCAGAGTCTTAAGAGACTATGTGTCCCTTGGAGCCAGAATGGTGATCAAGAATTGTAAAATGTGCTATAAATTAAAGTCAGCTCTTTTTCTTCTAGGGTGACGCAGGTGAAATAATTACATCCTTGCTGCCAGGACAGAAGGGTGACCCAGGATTTCCAGGTCTTCCAGGGATACCTGTAAGTTGTATAAAGTACTATTAGGCTGTGTTCTGCCCAAAAGATAACGTGAAAAGTATTTGCATTACAGCACAATTGGAACATTTGGTGCTAGGGGATCCATATGTTTATGTGGAGAAGCAGGGCTCGCATTTCGTGTACCTCTAATTTATGGCTTGAGGGGAAGTAAGTGCTTCCATATTGCTCTTAATAGGGTGACTCACAAAGGCCAGAAAGGTCCTCTAGTCAGGAAAGTGGTATTCAGCAGGCAGCAGTACTGACTTGCTTCTCTGTTTCCCCTGCCTGTTCCCCATTCTGTATCAGTTCTGAAGTTCCCTTCCCTTCTTTACTCTGTGGTAAAGCAAGTAGTAGCTGCTTTTCTGGGCTTTTTTTTTTTTTTTTAGATGGTGGGAAGAGAGGATAATGTCTCAGCTGTTCTCCTCATGTTGCACCTCCTGAACAGTGTTTCTGTTCTCCCAGCAGTCTTCTGTGAAAACAGCTAGTGACTCCAGGCCCTGTGCTTCCCCACTGAGCCATTCATTGCTTTAGTGGAAGAACAAGGGGAGCAGAAAATGAGTCTATCTGCCTGAACTGGACAGAAGCCAGAGACTCCCATTTCCTGGTACAGAGAGGCAAGCTCCAGGCTATTCTGACCAGACTGAGCCTGTTAGCATTTTTGTTCCTCTGATCTGTGCTTCCCTATTGTCTGTTTCTGGCTGGGAGGAATCACAAATACAAAGTGTTTTGTTGTTCTCTCTCAGTGCAAGAAGAAAGGAAAGGGCAAAACTAGTTCAAAACAAACAAAAAAAACCATTCCCTTACCCAAGCCAAAGAGATGTATTGATGATGAGATGAGAACACTCCTAACACTCCTTTAGGCCTTTCCACAAGCACAGATTGGTAGGCTAGTTGATTTGACATGTATAGGGTGCCAGCTGTTAGGTTTTTTTGACCTTGAAGGTCTTACTATTCTTTTCATTAAAAGGTGCCTCTCTCACTGCCTCCTCCACTTTCTCAACAGGGCCCACCCGGCTCCATGGGAGTACCAGGTCCAATTGGCCCTCCAGGACCCCCAGGTTTGACAGTAAGTTTCTGTAACCCGTTACCCATAAAGTGTGAAATGGGCAGTTCTTCATTTCATGTTCACAGAGGCAGGACAGTAAACTGCTGAGATCATATTAAGTCTTGACTACCAAGAAGACAACAGCAACCGTGCATTCATTTCACCCTGGAGCTGCTACTGTGCACATTTTAATGTGATGCATTTGAAAAAGCCTGTTCCCAGACCTCTTTTTGCTTTAAATCAAGCTGGGTCTTTGTGCAAGCTCCTTATTTGTGTGAAACCTGAGGGACAAAATTTAGCTTATTTAGACCAGGATGATTATTTCCATAATGTTTACTACCTGTTTAATTTTATTTGACTCTCTCACTTAAAGGAAGAACTAGTTTCTTGCTTGTTTGTGAGGTTGAATAGCATGAGGAAGAGCTCTCGGGAGGGCGGGGTGCCTTATCAATATGGGTATAATGCACAGAAATCAAAGTAGCAGGATTGGTTTGGTTTGGTTTGCCCCCAACACACTAGAGGGCATGTAAAGTGCTTGGAAGTGATGACTTTTTTTTTTTCTTTCCTTTTTTTTAACAGGGACCTCCTGGTCCACCAGGGCTGCCAGGACCTAAGGTATTTTCTTTCCCTCATTGATGGTGGTGGTGGACTGCTGGTTTACTTTCTGTTCATTTGTGAGTTTTAAGGGCTGATGAATTACACTTTTTGCAGGGTAATATGGGTTTGAATTTCCAAGGACCCAAAGGTGAAAAAGTGAGTAGATGATCATGATGATTTCCCTTATTATTTTCAAAATCCTTTTGCGTGCTATTTTGACTTGCATTACCTGTAACAAACTGCCATCTTCTTGCACATTAGGGTGAACAAGGTCTTCAGGGACCTCCAGGGCCACCAGGACAAATTGGAGAACAGAAGAGACCAAATGACATTGAGTTTCAGAAAGGAGATCAGGTGAGTGGGAAACTTTATCCATTCACAGTGAGCATGTGATCAAGCTGCAGCCTGTATTGGTTTGGCTCATATTTACTCACATCCTGCTTGTTACAGAATTCTATTATTTCTCTCAAAGTAGTGAATATTTCAAGTCTGAGTGCTTTTCCTTTTAATAGCATGCCAGTCACATTAGCTCAGTTGCTTCCCATAGCAAAATAACTATTCTTAAGCAATTCTCTTAGAGGAAGTTCATAGTAACAGTAAAAGCAGTTAAAATATTCTTATTCCTTGGAACACCCAGACTGTGATTTTCAAAGCTGTCTGGAGATTCAGATTCCCATTAATTAACCAACTATCTCATCCATTGTAAGACGTCTTTCAAAAATTTGAACTAATTTTTTTTTCTGTCATTAGCAATCTTTCTTCCTCGTGGTCTGAATGAAGTCCTTCCCCTGTTTCTGACCTCTCAAAAGTAAATAGCAAGCCATATTATGACAGTAAACTCAAGGTGTTGGTTTGATTTGTATGGCTCCTTCCCCACCCATAAATGCCACAAAGTCATTGGGAGAGTTGCCATTTTTAAAGCTAATACATTTTCTTTCCTTTCTTCTTCACTGGGGAACCTTTCACAGTACCATTTGATTCTGGGTGCCAGTCATAGATAGGCTGAGCAGCACCAGCAGGATCATGAGTGCCTGGATTTCGTGGGTTTTTTGAAGTTTCTGTGGTATTCTCAAATACCATCCTGAGTAATAGAAGAGTTGAGGGGTAGATATTTTGAGGCAAGAGTAGTAAGTGATCGTTTTTATGCTCTGGTTATTTTGTAAATGTCAGTGTGGTCGCTGAGCTTTGAGCTTTAAACTGTTAGTTTCCACCGTTTATATTTGGATCGGTTTCTACCTTTCCACCTTTTCATCTTGGGAGATGTGTCAGAGAAGAAAGCTTTGGTATGCAGCAGTATTTTATCTTGGCACGTTGTGGGACAATTCAACCCTTCATCTTGATCAAAACCATTTACAACTCTTCCTTCCAGTTGGACAGTAGTCACCCCTATGGCATTACCTAGAGCTATCAACCGATGCACATTTCCAATACAGTCATCCTAGAAAGGTTTCAGTCTCTTTTTTTGTCTGTGTTTTACTGGGTGGGAGGACAGAAGTCAGAGCAGCACTGTATGTCTTTATAGTTCTAAGAAAACACGAGGTGACTTTTTTGACCACACTGTAGCTGAAGGAAGAATTCATCTGCCTTTATTAGGCTTGAAGTAACTTGCCTGTGTCATCGGGGATCTCTGAAAGACTCATTATACTGGCATTAATTTATATAAATGCACAAAATAAAAACATTCTAACTAAATTCCTTTTAAAGCACTAAGACTTACAAACACAGTCTGAGTGCATTGCCTTTGACCAACATTAACAATGATTTAAAAGTTTAAAAATCTGTTTTTATTTCAAGAAAGAGTGTGTTTGGTAGTACACAAGCAGTAAAAAATGTCAGCCTTACATTTCTTTTGCTACGAAATACACAAGTTCTGGTGCATACCTCCACCTATGAGGTCTGACTGAAAAAGCAAGTGTATAGACAGGCTTGTAAAAGTCTGGGAGGCCTCCAAGAAGGTAACAGAAACTGCACAGAAGCAGTTAGTGGATTCAATAGCCTGTAACTTTCCTCTAGGTTGATGATGAAGAGATTTAAGAACTTCTACACAGGTATAACAGCACACCAGAAACTCTTAACTTTTTAACACAGTGATCCTGTCATGTTTTTTGGTGGACACACTATTGATCCTGATGGCCTCACAATTTCAGCAATAACCAATAATCTAATTACTGTTCCTCCTGTGATTTCAGCAAGATCTGGCATTTGTTCCTTCTTCCCTTTTTTTCTTTCTTCCTCCTTTTTGTTGTTGTGTAGCAGCTGCAGGCCACCCAACCAGCTGCTGAAGTGCACGCAGGAGGCAGTTGTCTTAGTGGATTGAATCATCTAAATAAACAGGATGAGCAGTTAATAAAATTTATAGATGCACTTGAAGTTCCACACAAAGAAAGCATAAATGTGATCCTTTACAGTTCATAGCACTTGCAAATCTTAGTAACAGCAAAAAAGATTCTATTTTTAAAAAAAAAATCAAGAGTGCTGCTAGGGAGTGATGGAGGCTTTAATCCTCTCTTGTTTGCCCATGCTTGACAGGGTGTTCCAGGTGATCCAGGCCCACCAGGACTTCCTGGGCCACCAGGCCCTCCTGTGAGTAGTCCTCTTTTAGCTTTTTTTTTATTGTTACATCTGTATCAGAACTGTAAATTCATTCTACTCTGGCTTGTGGGCTGAGTTTAAGATGATGTTTGTGTGTCCAGGGTCTTCCCGGTGGCGTAAAAGGTGAAAAAGGTGAGCAAGGAGAACCAGGCAAAAGAGTAAGTAATCTGTTTAACCAAATGTTTATCTTTCCTATCACTGTTATCTTTGAGAATTAAGCAAATGTTGAATTCGGGTGGGGCCATCAGCCTCTGGGTAAGAGACTTTTTTTTATCCGTAACATGGCAAACAAGTAGATGACACACCTGGTTCATTAAATGCTTCTAGCTATGGATATCTCTGCTTTCTGATAGAATTATCTACATGTAGATCTTGAGTTTGGGGGCAGGAGGAAATAATTTGAATGATGTTATCTAGCTACATGTGGAAACCATCTTCAAAGTCATTGGACTGCTTGACTGAAGCAGCAGTTTTCTGTTTCTTTTCAGAGAGGGTCTCCATTCATTTTGCTATGTACTGGGTTACCAAGCAGCATGAGATTGGTATATGTTTAAGCTGGTCTATGTAAACTCATTTTCAGTGACTTTACTTGTTGAGGTGAGTCACAAACCAAGCATCTGAACACTTCATTAAGACCAGAAGTCCATTTGCCACTTCCCAAGTCTCTTCAGTTTATAAGCTATCTGGGGAGGGCTCAAGTCAAGATAGTTGCATCTAGGGATAGTATGAGTCCCTTTGTTCCTGTCTAGATTCAAATCCATCCTGAAATTTCAAGTTTATTTGGATATCACAACTCAGAAAAGCTGAGGAAGATTATAGAAGTGATAAGAAATAGGATGAAAATAGCATGGGCTGGACCAGCAAAGAAAAGACAAGCTACTACCAGCTCAAAGCATTCTCTGTTTTCAGTCTCACAGCTACTGAACCCATAGTTTCATCAACCTCATGAGCCCCTTTGAAAACCAAGGCACAAGTCTTGATCAGATTAATTGGACAATGTGCAAACACTATTTAGAAATGTTTTGGTATAGGCTTTACAGTTTCCATAAGAAATAAATACGATGGAAACAAATGTTTGGTATTGTGGCTAAAATCCTTCTTAGTTGCTGAGATTTACAGGAGGGCTTTGATCTACCTTCTTTAAGGAACATAAGGCAGATTTAGAAAGCAAAAATTGTCATGATATTTTGAGTGGGTTTTGAATTTTCTGAGTTGCTTCTCTGCAAAAGTAAAGGTGAACCACATAAATTTGCCAAGATCTGAAAGGATAAAAGTCCTGAGGAGATATGGGAGATGCCTTTCAGTAAAAGCTTGTTTACCAACATTTTTGTTTTGTTTTGTTACTCTGAATTCGGGCAGGTTGCATAATTAAAGTGTAGGTTTGCTATTAAGTTACTCTGAAGCTGCCTTCTAGAGGATCTATGTGATTCTGTGTGGCTCAAACTCATTTCAGATATACTGATAAAAATGTTGGTATGTGTACTGAAGCAGGTAGTTCTGCAAATTCACAGGAAGTCTTAAACCCTCATTTTTGAGAATCAGAACTCATCACTAATAACAAAGAATTCACAAATCCCGTTATACTCTAATACACTATATTTGTCAGGTCTTATTAGCAGCATCTCAATGACGACAAGTTGATCTTGGCTCTGTGGTGAGACTTAATCACCTATTCTAGTTATGTTCCAGCAGGTGTCCCCCATACATAACTGCTTCTCTAGTGCTAACAATAGAGGACTGCTTGTCTTGCCCAGTGAATGGTCTGGAATAAAATGGAGTTTCCATTGCTTTTATTGCAGCAGTGACAAGTCTGTTCAAGCGTATATGATTTTTAGAAGTCATTTTTTGAGTAGCATTGCACTTTGTATTTTTGTTGATAATGTTCTTTGGAAAATTTTCTTCAGTTTAAAGAAGAGTTAAAATTCAAACACAAAAATTTTTGTATTTAATTTCACTGGTCACATTATACTCGTTTCCTAATTAAATACAGTGTTCTAGTCTTTAGGGAGTTAGGCTCTGTTTTCCAGTAAATTATTTATCTTTTAAAATAAAAGGGGGTACTAAAGAAAATGAATTGGCGATAGTTAACTGGGATTCATTTTGTGCTGCATTTACACAACTTTTCTTTGAGACTTGTCATGTTTTTGTGCTTAGGTTTTCAAAATAAAAACCTCAATTTAGGTAACTCTGTTGGTTACACTTGATTGAGGACTTTGACAGATTTGCCACAAGGACTGCATTCTAGAGAAAGTTTGGTTTACTGAAAAATGGGAAATAAGTAACATAATTGCCGTAAGAATTCTTTCCCACTGAAGCTTTTTATTTCAATGCATGTTTGTCTTTGAAGGGAAAGCCTGGCAAAGATGGAGAACCTGGTCAGCCTGGTAGGGATGTGAGTAATTCATACATTTTTAATCTAAGCAGACTCCTTATGAGCTTTTCTTCTGGTGTGGAGGAGTTCTGACTGTGATTATCTTTCTCTTTTCCTGAAGGGTTTACCTGGTGAGCCTGGAATAAACGGTGCTCCAGGAAGAGATGGTGAAAAGGTATGACAGGTTTTTTATCATTATTGCTATATAATAGCTTGAAAATCTGCTGTTACTGAGTTCAGTTCTGGCTGAGTAGTAATGGCATTGGCTATGCTGAGACATCGTTGGGGAATAGTTGCAGTAACTTGCTTGTGTACTAATGTACAGTATCAAAAATACTTTTATTCTCATTGGTAGGGTGAAAAAGGTGACATCGGTCCCCCCGGTCCTCCTGGAATTGTAAGTTACTGATTCTTTCTTTTCTCTGTGCACTTGGTTGAGAATGTTGTTTCATCATAGTTCTTGGATGACTGTGAGTCCCATCTCTGGGTTTTCACTGTTAGAAACGATTTTTTCTTTCTTTCAAGATAGATTCTGTGCTTGAGGATTTGCTAGGTTACAAACACAGGGCCTAGACTGTAACCTCAGACCAGCAGAAACTGAGTCAGCTTCACTGAAGCCTGTTCTAACCATGTTGGCTTGGCAGTAAAAGTGCTTCCTATTTGGGAGTGCTCTTTACTGGAATTTTTGCATGGTAATTCGGTGGAATGGGAAAAGCATCCCGTCATTGGGATAAGGTTCAGAGTATGTTGAACTTTTCCTCCCTCGCACCTCTTCACCATTCCTGTGACTCTCTTCTTGGCCACTTGTTTCACATGAACATGAAACATTTACAGGTCATTTCAAGACCAGGCATTGATGCAACAGTGGGACCAAAAGGTAGCAAAGGATTGCCAGGACTTCCAGGAGCCAAAGGAGAGCGTGGATTCTCTGGTAGGCCAGGCCCACCTGGCTTGCCAGGTTCTCCAGGTAGGGGAGCAAGCATTGAAATAAGTTGTATGCTCAGATGTCTGAATGGATGTTTAGCTTTACAGTCTTTTCATGCTCCTTTTGACAGTTGAACTGAGCAGAAAGTGAAGGCAAAACAATTTAGAGATACCTCTGAGCTTGAAGGGTGACCCTTAGCTTATGGGGATAATGTGAGGGATTAGGAACATTCATTGCCTCTGCTGGTGTGAGCAAAGGATGCTAATCATCAAGGCTGTCAAACAGATACTAGCTTAATGGTCTTAAGGGTAATTTATCTCATATCATTTACTTACACATTGTTTACATACATACCATTTGAAACATACCATTGTATTACATAAAGTAAGTATTGTGTACCACAAGTCTTGTCTCTACTGTACATTGGCCAGTTCTAAAAGGGGAGACGATCAGAGTCTACAATGCAAGTGAGCCATGACACCTGTATGTGCCTTATGCATGCACAGAGAAGAACATTATGATTCTAGTGTTACAGCTTTTAAATGATCTTTTTTCCCATCAGTACTTCCTTTCTTTAATCCTATTAGGGTATTTTTCTCCTTCATGAACCTAGTTGTTGAGTCTCAAGTCAATTTTTCAAACAAAGGTCTCTGAAAATGCAAAATGTGCACTTGTCAAACACTGCACGTGAACATGTAGTTTGATTCCATGAAAGAAATGTTATGGAGTACTTAATGGAAAGACAGTCTTATCTGTAGCAGGTTATTCATCATATATTGTCATCCTTGCAAAAAAGCTATCAAGGAACTAAACTCTTCCCGTCTTAGGGATCACTACTATTGGACCTCCTGGCCCACCTGGCTTACCTGGTGAGAGAGGACAGAAGGGAGATCCAGGTTTACCCGGTGTTTCTATTCCTGGGCAGCCAGGACTTGATGGACCACCCGGACCTCCAGGACCCCCAGGTCCCCCGGGGCCACCTGCACCATCTGTTCCTCCTGGTAAGTGATGACCACATAGAGAGCAACTAGAAGAGACTGAACAGCTTTGACATTCATTCATTCTTTCTTTTTTTCTCCTTTATTTGTATGTTTGTTTGTTTTTTAATTCTACCTCCAAAGACATAGTTTATCAGCAGCTGAAGTCCATGAGATTCCAGGTTATTCTTACATATTGTCCAAGTCACTCCCATGGCAAATCAGGACATTTGTAGAGCTCTAGCCTTAAGGACAGTAACAGAATTTGACAATTCAATGGTGTGAATTCCAGTCTGGCTTTATCTTGCCTCTTTCTACCTGAAGTAAGCCCTGCTGTGACTTATTTGAGATTCAGCTGGACTGGATGGGAAAAAGTCTTGCAGACTTGAGGGATCCTTGTGAAAACTTACAAAATAATCACAGTTCTCCAGAGCCAAGCAGATTGGGCCCAGATGTACAAAAATAAGTATTTTTCCAATTTACACTACGTTCTATTTAATGCAACTAATGAAAGTTACATTAGAATTTGTGCATAAAGCAAGAGGTAACCACTTTGACACTGTCTTGAATAAATTGTTATGATGTAATAAATGCTTAAAGGTACTATCCCTTGGTAAGAGTAGTGGTACTAGGAAAGTCATAGGAATAATTTTTCACAGAATTCCAGTTTCACTTCATGAATATTCTAATGTGTAGACCACACAAAATTAGCTTGGGCTCGGGCACTTTGCATGACGGCTCTTAGTTCCTTTTTGGTATGAGGCAAGTAGGTAATGGGAGATAGAATATGGGAACAGGAAAGCTGTAGTGGAGACGGTCTAACATGATCCAGGGAGGAATTTACTGTCTAGATGGCACTGGCACCTCAAATCCCCTCACTGATGATATTTCATACCCATGCTTTTCTGATGTGAGGCTGAACAGCAGAATGTAGTGTAGAGTTGAATGTGTGTATGTAGGCTGTGGGGAGGTAGTTGAAGTTGTGAAGGGGAACCGGTGATTGCTGTTTAATATCACTAATTGTTCCCTTTTGAGTTTGGTAGGATTTCATTAGCAGTGCTCTGTCTGAATTGCCAAAATGTTTGGGATGTGATTGTGTTGGTATATTATATATTAAATATTAATACAATATGTAATGTATTATGAGATATATATATATGTATATACACACTATATATCATAAGGTATAAGGTATTAAATACCAAGAAGTACGTTTTTGTACTGAATATATGTATTTGGTGCTGCTCAGTCTAACACAAATTGACCATTAAACCTCTCCTGAATCTCCTCAGGTGAAGGGTTATGTGAGCGAGGGCCACCAGGTCCTCCAGGAATTCCAGGACAACAAGGCTTTACAGGGGAGCGAGGCCAAAAAGGTGCAGTGTTATACCTATCTTGGTTTTAATCTTTTTCTAAAGCTTGTTAAACAGTGTGAAACCTACATTAAATAAGGATGTATGGCATCTTTTCCCAGCAGGGCTGAGTGCAGGTGTTTTCTGACTCTGTGTAAGAGAGCTGTTTTGTTTAGGCATAGAATAGTTCCTCATGTAGTGTAAAATATAGAAATCTCAAGGTGACTGAGGGTACAACCAATGCTAGGGCTTGGCATGGATCATGGTTAAAATAAAATGTGATTTCAGGTTTATGAGTACCTCCCAGCTAGATAGAAACTAAGTGCTTTGTAACAGCAGTTGCCAACTCTGTGTGAAAAATACTTACCTAGTGAATAAATTTGAAGTTTTCAATGGAAAGCAACCTTGAAATTATAAATGCAAGATTCCTAATTTGAGTTGATCAGTCTACAGTGAGTTTGTTTGTTTGGTAAGCAAAAGAAATACATCTTTAATGTGTATCCTTGTTTCCAAAAAGACAACCTTACAATGAGGATGCTGATACGGGTAAGTGAGAATCTTTTCCTAGCTCAACCACGGACATCCTAGATGACTTTGGGCATCTTACTTAATTTTGTTCTCCTTTCAAACACAAGTCCTTTTTCTCATGGAGATTGTAAGGATTAACCTAAATGAAGTGCTTAAATACTGCATTGATGAATGTCAGAAATATCTGTATGTGAAGGAATTTCCTAAGCTTGTTGAAATCTTTTTTTTTTTGGTAATGAAATAAGCTTAGTTTAGTGTCAAATCAGTGGAATGTTCTTCGTATTTATTTTGCACTCTCAAAGTTTAATTAGTTTGGGATTTTGATATATGTGTTTTAAAGGTGCAGTTTTGAAGTGTCAAGTACCTACTTTAGAAGAGAACCTTTTGCTTAGGGAAAAAGTCCACAGTTGTATTTTTTATTATTGAAAATACTGTTGTTGTTTTACGTTATTTTGCACCATCCTAAAGTAATTCTAGTCATATCCCATACTGCTTGTCTGACTCCTAATAACTAAAAAGCTTCAGATTCGCTTTCATGGGGGAAGCCTTCTAATACTTAAGCAACCATGTAATTACATAAAATAGTCATTTTGGACTCGGTACTATAGATCAGTAGCAAGAAAGCAATTGCTGTTGTGCTGAATTCTTTTACTGTTTTCCAAGAGCTGATGCTCAAGTATGCTTTTGCCAATGCACATCTTTTCAGGTGATCGAGGAGACACATGCTTCAATTGCATAGGAACTGGAATAACTGGGCCTCCTGGGGAGAGAGGACCACCAGGACCTCCAGGTAGTCCAGGTAAGGCTATAGTCTTCACTACTTTGCTTAATATATTCTATAAAGTCACTTTTGTATCAGGTGTCTGTCTGTAATGCTAGTGATACCTGTGTGTTGTGTACAAACGCAGATGCACAGTTGCCAGCTCCAGTATATAGTTGGTGCATGTCTAAAAGCCAGTCTTCCAAAAAAAAAAAAAAAATCAGACTTGCAAGCATTCTGCATAGTGGAGCTTTATGGTCTCCTATAGATTCAACTGAAAGAGAGGCATTAACTTGTACTTGCTATTCCTGAAATGATAAAGGGAGCTACGGCTTTTAGAAAGCGTGACATTTTTTGATACTACTGATTTTGTTCTGCTCAAATGAAATCAAGCTCTCCAAAAACTCCCCCAATAAACAGACTAAACCTTGCCTGGTTTTAAAACAACTTAGCTATTATCTTATGCAAACACATGCTTGATATTTACAGCTTCTGCAATTTTTTGCCTTTTTTTGTGTGTGTTTTTCTGCACTTCTCAGGTTCTCCTGGTTTTCCTGGACCAAAAGGTGAAAAGGGGCTTCCTGGATTAACTGGCCTTGTAGGGCCACCAGTAAGTGGTGGTGTTATGTTCTGGTGGGAAAATAGTGTCTCCTTTATCTTGATCTGTGCACATAGATATGAATTCTTATCTAATACTTCTGTCCATAGGTAGCTTGAATAAATAATTATTATGTTGTGCCAAACTCAGAGAGGGAGTGTAAGAAAAACTAAAATACTGCTTTCCCCCCTCCCCTTTCTTTTTTCTACCTCCTCAGGGATTCCCAGGGCCCCCAGGTGCTCCAGGGAGACCTGGTCCTAAAGGAGATCCGGGGGATGTCCTGACTTCTCCAAGAATGAAAGGTGACAAAGGAGACCCCGGCTTCCCAGGACCTCCAGGTCTTCCTGGCATAGATGGCACTCCTGGACGAGATGGACTGCCAGGTCTACCTGGCCCTAAGGGGGAACCTGTGAGTTTTATTTTATTCTGTTGTTTCTTGGACAGATGTTTTGGGAAGTCATAGATGTATTTGACATAGTGCAAATAAGAGGACTGACAAATGCACATTTTCTGAATGTGACTAACACAGTAATTCTCTTCAGTTATGCTAATCTAGTGATGATATAAAGAAGTCTTCAGTGAGTCTGTCAATGCTTCGAAAAATAAGCTGATACTTCTCTTGGGTAACGTCAGATAGTTCCTTCTGCCACTGTCTACAATTCACCTGTATAGTCTGAAGATTTAAGTCGCCAAGCTTAGTCCTTATCTCTATCATGTTAGTAAGATGTAGGCAGCTAATGCCCTTGAGAGCTAGAAGGATGAAAACTACCAAAGAGTTTCAAAACGGAAGCAATGAAACATTTTGCTCCTGTGCTAGTAAATACACGTTCCTCTTTCCCATCTTGCTTTTCCTTTTTTTCAGGGCAGTGTTGCATTCAAAGGAGAAATGGGTATTCCAGGTGATCCAGGAATACCAGGTCTTCCTGGAGACAAAGGACTTCCTGGACCTCCTGGCTTTGGTCCACAAGGTTTACCTGGTGAAAAGGGCATCCAAGGTGTATCGGGCCGTCCAGGGCCTCCTGGAGTTCCTGGTGAGCTGGTCTCTGTGCTATTGAACAAAAGCTGTAGAGTCAAGTTTTGTCCTTATGCTCCGAATAGTTCTTGGAACATGATGGTGCTTTTAAGCTTTTCTCAAAGGCATTGTAAGACCTAGTATTCACAAGCTCTTTCACTGAAAGTCATCACAGAATCACAGTAGGCAGGATTTGTGCTGTTACTATCAGCACATGACTCGCCCTTCTGCTCTGGAGAAGCTTCTCCTTCTCCACTGGCTCTAGGGGAAATGCATTGTAACTACTGCCTACTACCATCTGGCTTATGTTTAATAATAGTGCAACCACAACAGGTTTTGAAAACAAGGGTTTCCTTTGAACAAGTTTGCTTTTGTTACTATCTTGTCAACTACACAGATCTGATGAAGTTGTACTGGTGTCAGCTACAGAAAATACTATTCCCATGGTGGTACCTTGGAGGAAGCTAGAAAAAAATAACATCTTGGGAAAACTGTCTTAACACTAAACAATGCTTCTAAGCCTATAAGTGTTGTCTGGGGATATGGGGTGCATAACCTACTGGGTGAAGTGTTGCTGCTGTTTAAGTTCTTTGTAAGCCTGGGATGTGGCTAGCCAGAAAAGAAACTCCTGCTGAGCAATACACATTTATTCCTTTTGGTTTTAGGTCCAAAAGGTGACCCTGGCCAGACTATTACAGAACCAGGAGTTCCTGGCCCCCCTGGTCCTCCAGGAAGAAATGGTGACCCAGGTCTTCCAGGTAAAGCAACATCATCTAAATATCCAGGGGATTTCATTATCTTTTTATTCTCGCATAGTTACTCTTGATAACTATGTTGATTGTCTTCTTTTTTACAGGAGATCCTGGTCAGCCGGGTCAGCGTGGCTTACCAGGCATCCCAGGTGCAAAGGGAGAGCCAGGTATTCCTGGCATTGGCCTTCCAGGTCCACCAGGCCCAAAAGGTATGTTTACAGATATGATACTGTATTGTACTGGCTGGAAGAGAGGACATTAGAGGGTTGTGTCTCTTCACTTTTTCCTACTGAGTTGATTGTTGTCTCTAGAATCCTTTGGAAATTTTTGTCTTGAATTTATACATCTTTATGACAGTTTCAAAAGTATCAAGAAAAAACCTGCTTAGCTTGTATTCCTCTGTTCACTGTACTGCTCCTTCGCAGTAGCTTACATTTGTCAGCAAACCAAGGACGAAAATGTAAATGAGTAAAACTTTGGGAAATTATGAATGTTTGAGCTTGAATGCGTAAATGATCTCAAAATGCTATCTCAAGGTCTTAATGTTTCTGATGTGAATTGTTTGTAATCTTTATTAGAGCACAGAGTGCCTGCCTCTAAGAGGAGTCCCAGAGATCCTTTGTGGCAAAAGACTCTAGGCTCAGAATTTATCTCAGCCAGATGGGTACCCCTAAAGTATGCTTGAGCTAGCACAGAACCTCTTTTCAGAGATTACTTTTTGTGGCCCCTGAGCATTTCTGGAAGAGTTGTTCTAATGCTGTCAGGTGTCCTTTCCTCTGCTGCCCTAATCTCCATGCCTTGTGTAGGTTTCCCAGGGACTCCAGGCCCCCCCGGAGCTCCAGGAACTCCAGGTCGCCCTGGTCTAGATGGACCTCCTGGGCCACCTGGTTTCCCAGGACAGAAGGTCTGTGTTTGCTTGTTTAATTCTTCAGTTTCTTAGAGGTTCTTCTGCATCAGTGGGAAGTTGGTGGGGAGGATTTCATCTCTTGTTGTTAGCTTTTGATGGTAGGGGATTCACATTCTCTACTTGAGGTTTGAGTGAGGTTAGGAAAAATAAATTGATCTCTAATGTGGTGGGCATTTTTCTTTTCTGCTTTAACATTTTTAGGAGAGGCTAATCTTAGAAAAAACCTCTTAAAAAAGAAAATCTGTTAATTTGTTACAGGGGGATCGTGGATTTGGAGTTCCAGGACCACCTGGACCTCCAGGACCACCAGGCACAAAAGGAGTTCAAGGACCTAAAGGTGATCCCGGCTTCCCAGGAAACCCTGGTCTCCCAGGACGGGCAGGTTTTGATGGAACTCCAGGGCCCAAAGGTATGGAGAGCTCTGCCCTTTTCTGTTCTATATTGAACTCAACAAAAATGTAAATGTGCTGGGAGTCATAGGTAGCTAAATACAGACAATGCTACCTTGAGAGCAATTACTTCAGGGTCCATTTTTCCAAATCAGACACACCTATGTAAATGAAAGCTTGTGTTCTCAAAATGCAAGCAAGCAAGGGAGTAAATACCAATCTGTAGGTCAGTGTCTGAAAGTCTGTGTTCTAAACACAAATCATGTTAATGTGAGGATAAAAACTGTCAACAGAGTAATTGTCATTTAGCTCCATTGTGCTTCAACATGCAGAGGGTTAGCAATTCATGAATTCCTACTGTTATTCATTGTCTGTTGAACTGCAGAGCATGCCTGGTTTGCTGGGGAGCATCTGATGAGCTTGTGGATTGTGAAGCAATAACATGTCGCTTGTCTAGCTTAGAAATGTAAACTGCATGCATTCCACACAGAGTGAGGACAAAATCTCTGGCTTTCAGAAATGGCCTCTGAAGTGTGTTTTTTCCTGTGTCAGATCCACATTTGTTTGCGTGCAAGGATGAGATTTCAAGTACAATGTGCAGGCACTCTGCTTCTGAAAGCAAGTATCTCTGAACAGAGTTCACTGTTTAACTAAACAAGAATGTTTTTGGTTTGGTTTTTTTTAGGTGACCCTGGACCAAGTGGACCACCAGGACTCCCAGGCCCACCAGGCATCCCTGGCATTGGTGGTCAAGGTCCACCTGGATCTCCAGGACCTCCAGGTCCTGTTGGCCCCCCAGGTAAAAGCCACATGAATTGTACTCTTGGGTTATTTCTGGCATACAGCAAGCAGGTACACAGGACGCTGAAGATCCCACTGAACAGATAGGCAAGGAAAGATAGAGACTTTGGCTGTTTTTCCAGTCAAGCAGGCAAAACTTGGTACATCATGGGGTTTACTGAAATCAGAAGTGGAATTACAGCTCTGCCATTTGCACAACTTGGAGAGGTCTCAGGAGTGTAAAAGCCCACTGTGGAGAAGCCTCAGCAGAAATTCTAGAAAGTGTTGTGCACAGGTAGTGACAAAATCTCTGAGAAGGGGTTTATTGCAGTACTCTGCAGGACAGGATAGAAGGGAGTACAGTGTCTCTACAGAGGTTTTGGGATAGAAGAGAGGAGGAAGGCTGCTTTTAGCTGCCTGTACTGTGCTGTCATTACATTGCTTTCAAACAGCAAGATGGTTCTTAAATTCCAAAGCAGTTTTCTAGCTTACCAAACTGTATTGCAAATTCACTGGGTGGAGGTATTTTTAAGTAACTTTTTTACATTATCATCTAGAAATTAAATTTCTGGTTTAGAAAAAAAAGTAGAAAAACTCAATCCCCTATAAAATGCTGTTTGTCCTCCCTCTGCTTACATGGTAAGTGCAAAATCAAGGGATTAATTGAGATTCTCCCTGATGTGGCGAGGCACTTCTTTTTCGTCTGGGTGGAAGCTGAAGCACAATTTAACATAGTTAATGTGGAAAGGAAGAAAGCATGAACACTTCAAGTAGCTGGGGTTTTTTTATAGAGGAGGAACTGTTCTCCAAGTAGTGAAGTGATCCTATTTTAACAAAAGCCTTGTCAGTAAAAGAGGTCATATACATTCATCTTGTCATGAGCATATCTGGAAAAGAGCTTAAGAAATTCCTCTTACAGAAACCCCTGTGTTTCAAGGTTCATGATTTCCTCACTTTTTTTCTGCAAAGCCAACAATTTTTATAAGTTTTGATAGGTTTGAAGTAGACTGCAAAGTAGAACCTAATGAGTGGTAGTCAGGGTTGTCTCTGAAGGGAGTTTGATTTGTCTTTCATCTAAAATGACTGGTGACTGATGAAGATATGAACCTCTTCCTTTTCTGTGCACAAAGGGTACATGTGCGTGCGTGCACATCATTCTGCTCACAAAGTTTGGTTAGGGCAATTCCTTTTCCCCTTTTTTCTCCTTCAGTCAATGGGATGTGCAGTGACTCCTGATATTGCAAATGTGTGGCAGTCACCAGAGTGAGAACATTCTCTGTGGGCTTGAGCATGCCTGCCACTGAAACACTTCCAAACCCATCTAGTTCTTGCTGTGCCTGTATGACTGTTCATGTTGCATGTTTGTGAGCTGCACTTTTTGAATGTGTTTGTGTGCCAGCACTGAGATTGGCAATATTCACAATGCATGCTGAAAAATTCATTGCCAGCTGTAAAACCATGGGTCACAGATGGGTTGATCATATTCAGATCTTTATGAACTGCAAGGTGAAGTTCAGCAAAGTGCTTAACTTGAAGCTGGGCCCATGGAGTTGGAGTTCTATTCACATATATAAAGCGTGGATCATGTTTAAGTATATTTGATTACAAGTTCACCAGTGGGGAAAGGAATGTGTGGTCACTGCACCAGCAAGCCTTAAATGTGTCCAGTGTTAAGACATAGGGACAGAAGGGAACTGGACAGTGTGCACAGAAGTTCCCTGAGCAGCAGGTGGGTCCTCTGCCTGGCTTACTGTGCTTACTTGTACCATCCTGAACCTATGGTTGCACTCAAGGGTGAACTGAAACAGAAGGCGATACAGGTTGTATTTGGGGTAGGAGGATGTATTAGTATGGCTTTGAATATGCTATCCAATGCATGTTCTTTTGTCTTCCTGTAGCATCTTTTCTGGTGTTAGCTAGAATTTGATTTCATGTGATCACTGATTTATTCTGCAAAATACTGAATTGGACAAATGCAGAATTATTAGAGTTGTTGGATTTGAAATGCTTATTTTCACTCTTCATGTCTGCACTGACTGGTCATTGTGGCTACTAACAGCATGGTGTCTCTCAAATCTAGGGCATGGTTGAAGGTCCCACTTGAGAAGTCCTTGTTATTTCCTTTGTCGCTGGTATTTCTCTGGTTTGTGTGGAATGCCTTACATTCCCATCTCCTATCCCTTGTTTGTTTTACTAAGCTGTTTTGGTTCTGTTCCTTTATGCAACATTAGGGTACAGCTTCTGGGGCTCTGTTTTTTCAGGTAATTTGAAAAATTCTTGAAAAGATTTCTCTGTTCAGAATTTTTCTCTGCACCACTGCAGTAACTCAACATTCTTCTTTTTTTGAATAGGTAACAAATTACTTTAGAATTTATTGTTATCTATATTTTTCTAATTATGATATGGTTAACATTTTTGAGAAGCAGAAACTCAATTAGAATGAATTTCTGTTGGAAAAGTATCTTTACTATTCTAGGCAAGGCATTTGCCTATTACTGGGTTATATATTATTTTCTCTCTAATTTTTTAATTATTTCCCTTACCCTTCCCCCTTGCTGATAGATATCCTGAAACACAGAGCATGTGCAATCCCTATCCATCCTCTGGTACTTTTTTCTTCTCCAGACTGAGCAGTTCTAGGCACATCACACCAGAGTTTAACACAGTGATAAGCTGCTGCTAATGGGGAGCATACTTATTAAATAAATGGGAGTCTACAGCCTATGCTGCCCAGAAGACTTAATGTGCCTTTTTTGTGTGCAAAGAATACATCATCAAATCACTCCTAGACTTGTTCCTGCAGCTGAGAGCAGGCATCACCACTACAGACTAACTACCTTGTAGTTATTTGAGGTTTGGGCGCAGTGTTCTCATTTACCTCAGTGAACTATAGTAGGGCAACTGTACTATCTCTGTAGGTGTAACAATATAAATTTCTGTAATAGAACTAAACGAATGGGGAACAAAATCATTTAGAGGTGGGGTTTTTTGTGTTATAAAGAAGCAGCATCTTTTAAAATGATGAAAAGAGGGGGAAATAATCTTAAGTGTACCATCAATACTTGAAAATTTCTCCGAGTTTCTTGTTTCTGCATACAGTGGTGGCTCCACATTTCCTTGCAGTCTGGTTTCTCTTAGCTGCAGGAGTGTTGTATCTGTTGTATTTAGATCTGTTTTCAGTAACTTTAGAGTAGATTTTTTCTTTGTTCTAATCTGTATGTGCTTTATTTTGTTTTCTAACTTAACGACTATTACAACTCCTTACTGCTACCTGTCTCAACTTCCTGATGAGCTCTAACTCGTTGGCTTTTGAACCTCAGGTTCTCCAGGTACTGTGGTTTCTTTACCAAAGCCTTTTCTTAACTTCAGATTTAAGAATAATCATTTTTGTCAGCTACATTTCCAGAATGAACATCTTCCTTGATACAGTGCACTGCAGGAAACAAGCTGTCTGGTTGCTTCAACAGTGCCTCCAGCTCAGTATCATTAGTGTTAAACAATCTTAAGCATATTTGGACAATTCATATTTTTCATTCAGGGAAATGTAATGTAATGCAGAATTTTGCTATCCTTCAAAAATATTCAACTGATGTTACCCTAGAATGTAATAAAATTGAATCATTAATGGCAATTTTGTTTAATGTAAAATACAAAGCAGTCTCATCAGTCTTGACTTTGTTTTAGTATAATCAGACTTAAAGAGTTGTTGAAGAGTTGCTGTTTTCCTTCGAGATTTTTTAACTGCATTTGCTACAGCTTGGTAAAATCTTAGTAATGCTTCTCTTCAGGAGAATGTGGCTTTTAAACACCTGGAAGCCATTAAAAAGTAAATGGCTTTAGAAGGATTGCAGGGTTTCTCAGTGCTAGGAATGGCATGCAGATAAACTGAGCTATTGCTACACCCACAGACACACAGATCTCAGCCTTGCCTTACTTTTGTGTCTTAACAACATTGTTTAGGGTTACAGGGCATTCCAGGGGAGAAAGGAGACCCAGGCCCTCCAGGCTTCGATGTTCCTGGTCCTCCAGGTGACCGAGGAGCCCCAGGATATCCAGGACCTCCTGGTCTCCCAGGGCCTCAGGGTTCACCTGGACCACCTGGCCGGGATGGCATACCTGGATTTCCAGGTAAGTTCACATTTTTTTACTTGTGGACAAATACCAAACTGTAGTTCCAGGTGGATGCTCTTTGTGCTTGGGCATGCCAGCATAATGAGCTTTGATGCTTATGCTATACATTTAAAGTTGGATACATGTAATTATCACATCTCATACTTCTCTAAAAAATGTCATTTTATCTGATTTAGATCTATACAGGAACTGGGTGCTTGTTGTTCCCTTAAAACAGACTTTATACACATGTGCTGATTAATAAATACCATAAAGATGCAGGGAAATAAAAGTTAAGTACTGATAGGTTCTGAGGTTTTTGTTCAGAATGACAACAGTGATTCATTGCATTTAGGTGCCAAAGGTGAAATGGGCGTCATGGGAGCTCCTGGTCCTCCAGGGCCTCCAGGAACTCCTGGAAGAAATGGTCTTCCTGGCTTAAAAGGTAATGCTTGTCTTGTCCACCTAAATAGAGTGTAGAATGCTGGTTTCCATGCCTTGTGTGGAAAGAGGCTTTATAATACTAACATCTGGATCTTCACTACTGGGATCTGCTTAGGTTATCTTCTTTTGACATTGCTTTGCAGTTTTAAGCCATAGCATTCAGTTACTCTATTTTTGTTTTGTCATTAAATACTGTCTATTGTTAAAACATTACCTTTGGATTGGTGGCATTGAAGTAATGCAACATTTCTGAAGGACGTTGTAAAGCCTGCTTTAAGAAGCAGAAAGAATATCAATAGCTTTGGGTTATGGAGTCATTCATAATCAGCTCTTTAGGTGTCACAGAGAAACTATCTACATTTTTCCAACCTTCCTGCTGGAGATGAAATTTGAAAGAGTTTGGTAGAAGAAAAACCCACTCATGTCTCCAGAAAAAGGAGGCTGTGAATCCAAAGCTCTTGGAGCTGTTGCAACTCCTCTGCTAGTGGCACAGTGTGGTGGGGCTCTGGGAGCTCTCTCATGTCTCTTACAGAGAGGTGGGCTGGGCTGGCCAGAGCTGACAGACTGCAGTCTACAAATGTCCCTGTGTCCCCATGCTGTCCAATCACTCTGCTTTGTTCTAGAGCTTAAGATGCTGTGGAGAACCTTGCAAAAACTAGCTGATCACTTAGTGAATTCCAACTGCATGAGTAAATCATGGATTCTGTGTAAGAAAAGGCATTACAAATATATTAGGCTATCTTAAGGGTTTTTTCCCTTTCGTTTTCTATCTTTCCTGTAGGTAATAATGGATTACCTGGTCCACCAGGACCTCCTGGACCAGTAGGGCAAAAAGGCATCAAAGGTGAAGCAGGCCTGCCAGGTCCACCTGGAAAAGTTGATCCGAAACAGCTAGGAGCAAAAGGAGAAAAGGGCGAGCCAGGTGTTCCAGGTACAGAACTTTCTGTCTGGGTCTGGGGAGGCGATTTGTCTTCAACACATAACAGTGACCTGTAACCAAATCTGTTGCAGTTCCATCTTTCTGGCAGAAAAAATTAAACTCTGAATATAGAAGTGGCTTATAAGGTTTTCTTATTTTAGGCTTTGTTTTAAGTAGGTCTCTGAGCAAGTTAATCTGTATAGTCAGTGTTCAATGTCCTTGCATATTAACTGATACTATTATTTGACCTATGGCAATATTGTAATAGCACTAAGGTGCTTTCAGCAGGATTAAAATTCAGTCTTCTGGGTGTTATTCCTCAGCATGATGAGAGAGAGCTATGTCTGCTATGCTGGCTGCATTCCTGCTGTCTTGAAGGCCCTTGGGCCTTTGCCTTGTAGGAAGGAATTGCACAGGTCACCTGCTCATGCGTCACCTCCAGGTTCTCCCTTTGGGTATCTCTGTAAGCTTACCCTCCCCTGAGCTAGATTTCATCTCTGCGTGTGCTTCTATTTGGAAAGGTGGCAGCCTGGAAACTTTTCTCAGTTTACTCAAATCTGATCTCTCTCTCACTTGCTGGCATTTCCCTCCTCCCCTACCAAGGGTTTTGATGCCTCCTTTGAACTCTAATTTAGTCTTTAAGAAGAGTAAAAATATTCTATGCTACAAAGAACCCAAATGCCTTTCATAAATGCTGGGCCAGCCATTATTGTGCTAATTTATCTATTGTATTCATTTTTTGTCAAGCCTAGGTAGGATCCTAAGACACTTACCTTTTTTTGTATTCCTTTCCCCCCTCCCCTGCCCCATAGAGGGCAGATTTAAATGCACCTGTAGGGCAGGATAAAGTTGTTATATGGGATAATAACCACATAGAATTTGTAAAAATCTGCTAAAATGCCTGCATTACTTTTTGTAATATATCAGTTCCAAAGGGCTTCTGGTGTAGCAATGTAATTAATAANAAGGCAGTCCCTTCTGAATGAAGTATATTGGCATTAGTTATAAAGTTACTTTTTCTTCTACTTATTTGTACTGTTCCTGTTTTGTAGTACTTGTAAACTTTCAAGAAGCAGCATTTTGTGTTCTGTGATGCTTCCCTTTGCTAAACTAGGGACAATTATACTTACTGAAGAAAAAAATCCTTATTTGGATTTTTATTCCCCTGTAGCTGCATTTGATCTCTTAAGGTCAAAGAAAACATACAGTAGTAATAATAGTAATAACAACATATATTTTTCCTTTGAGGTATTCCTGGTTTATCGGGACAGAAAGGTTATCAAGGTCTCCCAGGTGACCCAGGCCCACCAGGACTTAGTGGCCCACCAGGTGTGCCAGGATTGCCAGGTAAGTAAACAAGACCTGATGGATGGTTTTGATGTATAAAAATTTGCATGTGTTTTTATCCCACAGGACTGGGATGTTTGTCCAGGTATAGCTAAGGAAAAAATAGGGATTTACACATAGGGCTGCAGCACAGTTTGGGGACAGTTGAAGTCACACTTTGAGCTCTCTCCTTCTAACAGACCCAAAACCAGTTTTAATCTGGTCCCACTGAAGATTAGGATAGCTTTTAGGATAACTAGAAATGTTCTTGTTGCTTGAGGAAGCAAGGTGACTGCAGGATCTGCCAACAGGACTTGTTTGTTTCATATGTTTATTTCTTCTACTGGTAGTCATTATACTTATACTTTGCCAATGGCCAAATTTCACATCTGCTTTACACAATTGGAAGGATCAAGAAAGTCAATTCTGTTTCGCACTGCTTTTTCCTACAGTTGTAAACATTTATCTGAAATCTTGAATCTTTGCTCACTATGTCTGGTGTAGGTCTTGCTTAAATATCTTGTGGGGCTTGGGGAATTTTTTTAACCATTCAGGACTCAAATTAGTTTGAGCATTGTAGATTGCATTTAATTCTGTAATAGAAATTACTGAATACCTGTTGCAGATGAGAAAGAGAGAATGTTTTCATTCTTCAAAACAACTCATGAGAGACCAAGTCACACCAGTACTATCTTGTTTCAGATGGTGTTCTGCTTTGAGTTAGAAGAGAACTAATTCTGTTCAGTGATTTTACTTTTCAGCTAAGTCTCTTCTAAGCAGCTTCACTTTCTGCAGTTGACAGCAAGTTTTCACAGGCAGTGTCTGCTTCTAGCAGTGATAACACTCAATGGTTATAGTTAGTCCCAAGGATTGGTGTGCAGACCAAGATCACTGCTAAATCATGTGTCCCACCTTTGGGTGCAGGGTCAAAGGCCACATCTGTAAGGAGGAGCAGACAGGACCTGTGACCCTAAACTGACCAATTATGTATTCCATTCAATAGATGTCATATCAGTATAGAGCTGAGGGATCATGAGGGTCAAGCTTTCTTCAGTGGCCAGTGTCCAAGGAGCACTCTGTCTGTTCTGCCTTTGATCCTGATCCATGACTTCTATAATCCAGTTCCAGAATCCAGCTCCTGAAGAGTAGAAAACACCTATCACTATCATTTATTGGCCAGCCCAGCCCTAACCCTTGACAGATGATTACCAAATCATGGACTGAGATTTGATCTGTTTCATCAGACTAATCTTCAAAACAAAGAAGTTGCCCTGATCAAGTCTTGGCTGAGGACTGAAGATGTTTAATATTTCACTACTAGTGGGTGTGAAAAAACATGTAGGAGCAATAGGAAGCAACTCCAAATCCATTGCCCTTATCATTAGGTGACAAGCATATTCACATGAGAACACATGAACATCAGAAACTTGTAATTATTGCCATTAATTAATTATTGCCATTAATTAACTAAACCCACAACTTTCCTAGGCATCAAGGGAGACATGGGGCTTCCTGGGCAGCCAGGACCAACAGGACCTCCAGGATTAAAAGGTGCCATGGGAGAAATGGGCCTTCCAGGTTAGTTTCTGTGCTCGTGCTTTACTTCGTTTGGGCCAGTGTTTTCCTTTTATATAGTACAAAGATGGATCTGCTTGGGTGCAGTATCTCCTAACATGTTTAACCAGCAGTAAGATGAGGAGCACATAAAACCCTACCTAGGTAATTGTTGAAAATGCAACTAGGAAGTATATTGTCAGTACATATTATCAGTGGTTGAGGATGGAGAAGCAGAGTAATCGGCGGTTTGTAACTTTCATACTTTTCTGGTTTCTCAGATTCCACTCTTTGAAAGTTCAGGAAAGTTCTGTAATCCCATGTGTCTGAAGGTAGACATCAAATACAAGCAAAAGGGGAAGGAGAAAGTGAATTCCATTATTTAGAAAGACTGCTGAAACAAAAATTCCAGTTTCTGAGGATTCAAATATTAAATTTTGCCTAGATACTACAACGAGATATTTGGATTTGTGTGATTTAAGAATAAAAAAGGAAAGTTTAGGAATGTCACCAAAAAAGCCATATGAGATTTTTAGATCATTTTTCTAGTTTGTTTTTAAAAAGAAAAACACATCTCAGGTATTGAAAGCCAGCCAGTCAATTTGTTAGTCCTTTCTGCTTCAATTGCTGTTATTTGAGTGATTTCTTTAAACCACTGCAGAACTTTTAACTGACACTTCTAAAACTTGTATTTTACCTTTTGGATAGGTCCCCCAGGGATTAAAGGCAGCCAAGGAATAGCAGGACATCCAGGGCAGCCTGGGCCCGCAGGATTTCCTGGATTGAAAGGGGAGAAAGGTGACCCTGGTCTTCCAAGCATTGGTATTCCTGGTCTCCCTGGCCCAAAGGTACACTCAAAAAATTCTTCAATAGAAGATTCCAGGAGGAAATTAGATTCTGTGGGGTCTTTTGTTGTTTATTTGTTTTTAACTATAACTTTATTTGTATTATGTATAACTGTAAATATCTATATAAATATATTTATAACAAGCAAGGTTGACTGTGGTTTGTTCTTTTCAAGTGTGAGCAAAATTTCTAACTTGAAAGGTGAAAATGTTTATATATCATTTCATCTGGCTAAAGAAGATTGTTTAGCAGACCTTTCAAGTTGTCTTCAGTTAGTGAACTGATCTGCACTGAGTCATCCACTGATGTTTTGGTTGTTGGTCAGGATCTATGCAATTAGTAAATTTGTTCCCATCTCTAGTTAATCTAAAAAAATAAGACAAGATGCATGTAAGAATAAATTAAGAAGCTGATATGTCATGATTACTACTGCTTAGAAGTTTTAAGTCTATGTAGACCATCTACACTAATAGTAACCTGTATCACCCTTTGTCACCTACAAAATAGTGACAAGGCAACTTACAGAGTATGTAGCAGCCTTCACTGATGCTTTACAGTTGATGTTGAGCAGTAATTCATTTTGCAAAAACATTGCAAAATTAAAGCTCCACAGATTTCTTTTTGTCTTCTGTGTTATCACGGGGTAAAAATCTGTCTTCTGAAAGACAACATTCTTTCTTTAATGTAGGCCAGTTCTGAGAAAAATCTATGATACTCTATACAAAATTGTAGGGGAAAACTGCTGAAATCTTTACAGTTGCTATTTCCAATGAATTTTGTGTGAGAGATGTTAACAATGACTGGGTATCAGAAGTGCACACAATAACATAGTGACCTTTTTGCGATGGTAAGACTGGGATATATAAAAGAAGGGCTTACCCATCTTACAAAGGCTGTGTTCTTATTTCTGTTTCATGTTTTCCAGGGTGATCTTGGTTTGCCTGGATACCCAGGTAGTCCAGGCAGTAAAGGCATAGCTGGAAATCCTGGTTTGCCTGGGTTTCCAGGCAGTCCAGGTGCAAAAGGAGAACCAGGCCTTCCTGGATTCCCAGGTAATTCTGAACAGGATTTGTTTTTGTTTTGTCTCTTGCATATATTTGCATATCCATCTAAACACAGTGGGTAACTGGTGGAGGGCTGCAGCTTCTTTCAAAGTTTCTAGCAATCTGCTGCTTCTAATCTCTGTGCTGTTGGAATTGGCACTGCAAGAGTAACTGTGTGAATGCATCACTTAAGAGTGCTTCTGAAATTATTCATCTGCTCTGTAGCAGTTGTTAGTGAATGCTTTCCACTCCCCACAGCAGTCAGACTCTCACCTCCTCTGACCCACAAAATATCTGTGTTTAGCTCCATATTTTTCTTTCAGGAATCAATAAAAATGTCATCAGGAAAACTGGACTTTATTAATAGCATTTATTGTCTAAAGATATGTTCTAAAGAAATCTTTGTGAAACATAAGTTTTGCACTCTCAAAAATATTAATAAAGGTTGTTTATGGCTCTATGTCAGTTCTTCATTCTCAATTTAAAGGAAGGAGGTTTTTACCTGTGCTGCCTTTGCAGCAATAAGGGCTGTTCTACAAGCACGCTTCAGCTGCTCTGTAGGAAGTTAGGGAATTTTTAACAGCATACTTATGGCAGCAAGAAGCTTAGAAGTGAACAAAACCTGGCCATGAACCTGACAGGTTTTAACCTCTGCTTCATGTTATGCCTGAAAGACTGTGAACAGTCAAAATGGTGTATTCAGATACTACCTTGATCAGGCTCAGGTGCTGTTCAGAACAGACATACTGCAACAGACCAATTACCTCCCACTAAGTTCATGCTCTAGGGGTAAGAATCTGCTGTAAATCCTAACTGAGACTATTTTTAAGATCCCTTTTTCAGGAAAGGAAAAGAGGATTGGGGAAGGACTATCCCACCACAGTTCATAATGCTTTCAATTTGTTGTCAAGCACCTGTCCCTAAAATGGTAATTTCCTAGCAAGCTGCCAGACTCACTATGTCCTTGGCCACAGGCACTCAACAATTGAGAAGACAGTCTTGAGAGTAGCAGTAAGGACAGTTCTAGTATGGTTTATTTCTATAGATTCTTTACTTTACAATTCATCTCCTTGATCAGCTGTAAATCTGTAAAACCAGCATAAATACAGTATCTTGATACAATTAGCTCATTTGTTACTCGGGGAATGTCAAAATCTGCTGAAAAGCCAATTTTGTGTTCAGTTTAATTGAAATGCCTGTACTTTACAGGAACACCAGGAATTCCAGGACCAAAAGGTATTGAGGGGCCTCCAGGTAACCCTGGCCTGCCTGGACCACCTGGGCCAGTAGGTGAGCATGAACAGCAAAGGTCAGCTGCTTCTGTGGGAACCATGACACATGAAGCCACTTTGTTTCTTCTTACCTATTTAACACCATGAAAATGCATTTATATGTATATTGATGCTCCAACATCATTGCACACACTTAGTTCTCACCAGCATTGAACAGAAAAGAAGTTCTGGCTTTCTCTTGGTGACTTGTGTCTGCTGTCATAGTCATATCATTAGCTATTGAAACAAGAAGGTAACTGTTTCAGTATTTAGCAGCTTAATTTATGTTAGGTACTCCAGTGGCCTAACCTGGTTTTATAGGAGCAAAATTCTAATTTATCCTAAAGGGAAGCATTATATTTTTAGCAAACACTCACTGCTTAAAAGGTCACAGGTCTAAAATCCTCTTCTTAATTGTCAGGAGAGGAGAGAGGAGGAGAAAAAGGGAGGTTTTAATTTTAAGATTACACCCTTGTGAATTTGTTACATTGTCACACCTTCAGATTCAGATGGTGAGGAGCTGGCTTTTTTTTGGTTTTGATTGCAGGTTTGGCATTACCATGCTAATGTGTTCTGTCCCCCTTTTAGGTGATATTGGTCGTCCTGGCCCTCCTGGCCCTTCAGGAGAGAAGGGACAGCCTGGTCGAGATGGAATCCCTGGGCCAGCTGGTCAGAAGGGTGAACCAGGTTAGGGATCCTTCCTGTTTGTTTTCTCCTCTTCCCTCTGCACTCTGATGTCCTGCTTTCTGTTTTCCCTATAACTGCCAGTACACCTTCAAAGGTGCCCCTGTGGTTCCCAGCTGCTGAATGGTTCACAAAGGATGCTGTCGAGTTGCCAGTGAAGCACAGGACAAGAATTCAATCAGCTCTTAGATTTTTCATACCTGACATCAAGACCAGCCCCTGTTCCTGTATTTCACAGTAGTTGTATTGCTTCAGCTCAGTTACAGAATGGGTAAACAGTGTAATGTCTGCTGTAAAGCTAGAATCCCAACCAAAAATGCAAATGGATTAACTCTCAAAATCTGAAAGAGCATCTCTGAGTGGATGGAAATAATGAAAGTTACAAATGCATTCTGTAGCAAAACTTCTAGCTTTAGTGTAGACTATAGTGAGTGAATGAGAATCCTGGTAGTCTCAAGGCATCAGAGATTTAGATGAGCTTCACTTTCATCATTCTCAGCCTCATATTCCTGTTCCTGGAGACTTGAAAACTAAATGTTCATTATTAACTGAATGTTTGTTTTCAGGCCTACCAGGTTTTGGGCGCCCAGGACCTCCAGGACTCCCAGGATTATCCGGTAAAGTTAAAAATGTTGAACGTAAAATGTATCTATACACCAAACAAAAGAAGGGCATGTTGGTATGTTCTGCAACAAACGAACACCAAAGCAACAACTAAAATAACACACTTTTCTCAGCAGACTGTTTTCAATTAACCACAGTAATAAAAACACTCATTATGACTACTGAATTTTGTGACTTAGCCATTATGCAGAAAGAATAAATCCTCATAGATAGCAGTCTGCTGTGTTATGTGGAACTTTCTTGATTTGTCTCAGTAAAGCATTCGTACAACAGATGACAAGTGAAACTGCTTTGAAAATAGTGCTGCTTGCTATACTTTTAAAAGCAGCCTCACAACCTAAGTTACATTACTTTCCAGTAGCATTAAAGCTCCTAAATTCCTCAAGCTTATTCAAGAATCTTGCAAGTATGTCTTAAGTTTCAGCAGTGTCTCAAAGAAATGACAGTCTTCCTATTGACAGATTTCTTCACAGAAAGCATTGCTTGTAGGCTTACAAACTCAGAGGATATTTATGAATTACAGCATCACTGAGTAGTAAAATGAGACTTAGTAAGACCTTTTAACATGTCAGAAGCTATAGCACTTTCTCCTGCAAGCATTATTAGCCCATGCTCTTTTCTGAATGTCAGACTTTTTGTACTGTCTCACTGCACCAGTGAGGTGAGTTGTGGCCAGACTTGCACTTTGCAAGAGCGAGAAGTGGCTTTGCAGATCGATATCTGGACATTTTTTGCATATCCATTTGTTAACACTACTGCTAAACATAAACATTGGTTTTACAGGGCAAAAAGGAGAACCGGGATTACCTGGCCCACCAGGGCCCCCTGGACTTCCAGGTCTGAAGGGAGAACCCGGTTTCCAGGGATTCCCTGGTCTACAGGGTCCACCAGGTCCACCAGGATTACCAGGGCCACCTCTGGAAGGTCCTAAAGGTAGCCCTGGCCCCCCAGGTGTTCCAGGAAGGCCAGGTAAGAGCGTGACCCATACCTATCAACATCTGCCAGTACTTTCATATTTTGCTGGTAGGTTATCAGCCTTTAAACTTTCCCAATTTATTTGGATGGGTAAGTTCAAGCCTCATGGCATTGGCCTTCATGTTTGTGGGCAACCAGAGGCTGTTGTTTCCAAAAATAACAGTATCTAAAAATAAAACATGCTCAGTTTCTATTAACTCCTGATACCTGGCAGCAAAAGTCCAATGCATTACTGAACGGGCGACTCTCCGCATGCTGGCCCAGTAACCATCTAGCGAGCACGATACCGACTTCTGAACGTCTGAAACCTTTGCAGTATTGCCACCTGATCAGCAAATATCATCACACACAAAAACCCAATAGTAACAAACCCCATCATTGTAAGAGTCGTGAAAATCAAATTCACAGCATGATCAAATTGGATAGCTGCCTCTTCATCTTGTGTCATGTAACATAAGTCATTGCTCCATTGTGTCACGTGGCTCCCATGGACTCAGTGCACCATCATGCCGTCTTCATCTTTCCATTCCATGTTTGCATCTTGTTCTGCATCAGCTAATTCTGGGAATGAAAAAAACCACTGTGCTGAGTTAACATTGCTGAGCATACTCCCTGGCATGGATTAGAATTTGATTTGTATTTTGTGTCATAGAGTTTTCATTTGCATTTAGATACTGCTCTTGAAAAACCTTACTGTAATGAACCTGTCACAGCTCTAGCTCAAGCTAATTGTTGTATCTTGAGTCCAGAGGTACTTTGCTACCAGTAAGACTCATCTTAATGTGCTTGTTATTCTCCTTAAAGGAAACTACTTTCAAACCAAGCTCTTGGTTGATTACAGTTTTTCTCTTTGCATATTAATGGAGAAGTAATATTTTTATTTATTGCACTCTAACTCAGACTTCAGATTTTTCTGTTATTCAGAACATTTGTTTGGGGAAGGTTAATTTTGTGTTAGTACATTGGTAAAATAGCTGCTACACATGGGTCATTTTTGGCGTATCAAGGGAGAGTTTAGTTTCGCAGTACACACTTGGAAGGATTTGCTTTTGCATCATGCTTGCTTCAATACAAGAGGAGGCAATCCCCCTGAAAAATGTTATTAGAAAGGAATTTTGTCAAAATACTTTCACTGGAGCTGGAACTGAGTAATATTTGATTATTCTCAATGGCAGTATGAGCTGGTTTTTGTGCAGAGCAGGCTATGAACTCATCTATCTTAACTGCATTTAAAAACATGAGACAGTATAAACATTTGGTTTTAATTTGTAACAATTCAAAACTGGGGTGCTGTTTGCCAATGTAATGAAGTTTTCTTTAGTTGAATTGTGTTTTATCCTAAACCTGCTTTTTATGTGACAAATGTGGAGCAACCCAGTGGGTTTAGTAATTCACAGTCACAATTTCTTCTTGGTTTCCTTTTTGGTTAATGGAAGGAGAAGTGCATGCTTTCCCTCTTTCTCCCGGGGGAACTTACTGCCTGCTGTACCTCAGGGGCTCTAACCAATCAGTGAAGCATCCCTGTAGCCAGTTGGTAGTCCTAATTTGTTTTACAGTTTCCATGTGGCCTTGTCCTCGTCTGCCTAGTTGCTCAATGGCAGGTAGGAACATGGGATAAGTCATCCCGGCTCTGCTAGCTGTGTTAAGATTTGCAGCTGGGGCAAATGGAGAAGGAGGGAAAGGGGCGAGAGATAGTGGGATGCTGGACATGGACTTTGTAATTCAAAGTGTGCCCAAATAAAGGCCTAAAACATCCTACGTGTCAAGATCTTCCAAAGATATTTTTTCTATAGGCGTCTCATACAGCAATTAAAGTTTTTGCACAGGAAGCTGATTGGTCTATCACAGTGTAGGCTTTCATTTTTAAAAGAGTCTTACACAGAGGATATCTCCCAAAACTGTAAGAAAAATTAACAAATAAACCAGCTAAGCAGCTGCTGAAGTATAATAAAACTACCAGCTGAGATTCCATGCACTGGTGTTTTTTTGAAGCTTCTCAGCCTGTTCACACTTCTCTGTATAAATCGGGTGCTTGCTGACTCTAATGAGCTGGGGGAAGAGAAGAATGGTGGGACTCATTTTGTGCAGTTTTATGAGCATTGGTGGGGAGAAAACAACCAGTGAGATTCTGCTCAGCCATGTTTTCTCTTTCTTTCTCTCATTTCCATTTTTGTTGCATGCAATGTATAAAGTGAAGCATTTGTTTTGCTCAGTTATGTGTGAACTAATGTGGATAAACCAAACTATTATTGCAGTTCTGGTACAATCAGCACTCCAGCCTTTTGTTTCAAATGATAACAGCCTATTGTTGGAATGCTGATTTGGTAACGTTTCAACATAAGGCAGTTAGTCATAAAAGCAGCTGTGTGCCTGTCAAATTACCCCCTTCTGGGGACATAAATAAAACCAGAAGCTGTGTGTGTATACTGTTTGTTGTTGATTTCTGGATATATTCTAAGATTAGTAAAAGTGATGAAGTCAAACATGATGTAGCTTTCTGACTTCACGTGAATTGCCCCTAAACCAAACCTTGATAGGCAGTGTTGGAACGGATCTATTGATTGATTACAAAATTAAACCAATTTCCAGGGCAACACAACGCTGCTGTTACTTCACATCTATTTTCATTGCTATGAATAATAGTTTGGTGTTTTGCATACTGTATGTGAAGAAATATTGAGCTAAATCTAAAAAGAAAGGTTTAGTTGAATATGTTAGTTTGTTGATATTTCTAACAATTTTGATGTTTTTCCCCTTGTTCTAATGATGACCTTGGTGAACTCTGACCCCCTACTCCCAGGTCCCTCAGGTTAGCCCCTTAACTCCAAAATAATAACTTTGCATGAAAATGAACGTATATAATTTTTGTAGTGTCTAAATGTAGATATGCTGAGTCATTTTTCAGACACACCTTTTAATTTGTGGTAGAAAAGAGAAGCTCAGAGTTGGCTTTCAGGCTGTTCCTCCGTGATGTTGTGAGACAGACCTTGGAAGGACGTAGCATTGCTCTCCCCATAGTGGAAGATGATGTGGGTCCAGATTTGCAAGGCTATTAAAAAGCGTCCTCATCTTTGAAACTTGGTTCAGTGTATTTATTCTCAGTGCAGTTGAAAAGAATATATACTGTTCCATCTCTTTTAAAAAGCATATTGCACTGTCCTCCCATGTCTTTGCTGTAGAATTGTGTTTTGCAGCTTGGCTGAGTGACAGTGTTCATTTTTGTAACACCTGCTACTGTTGATTTTGGACACTCTCAAGTGACTTAAATAAATCAGATGCTTCTTTTATACCAACAATATCTGTAGGGAAACTTATACAATGAGTAACAGTGAGGTTTTACATTCCCAACTTAGAGCACTGCAACTTTCCAGTGCAGAGAAATACTTATTTCCATTATTTTGCTTCACCAATGCATTCAGTGGAAATGAGGAAAGCCCTTCCTTTAGTGTGTATTTAATGACAATGAATCATACAGCCCTCCCCTCCCTAGTGCTAGGGCAGTGCAGCAGGATTTTCACAAGCTTATTGTAAATTTTAGCATATAGCACATTTCTAACATCCGTGTCTAGATTGAAAATGACTTGGCATATCTGTTTAATAATAATG
The DNA here is from genome assembly GCA_013399015.1 of Galbula dea. Taxonomy (NCBI): domain Eukaryota; kingdom Metazoa; phylum Chordata; class Aves; order Piciformes; family Galbulidae; genus Galbula; species Galbula dea. The sequence continues at coordinate 3,408,771 of VWZX01000352.1, forward strand.
AGAGCATTAGGTTTTGCTATGATGACCTTCAGGAGGCAAAGAACTTGAATCAATAAAGGAATACATTTTAGTTTCCATAGTGCTGTCCTAAGCACTGTGAGGCAGCAAATGTGGTAGCCACGATGTCTGAATCCTAGCTTTATGCAATCATGTGAAAAACAAAAAGCAAGAATGTAGCTTTGCCTTTTAATTAAAAGGTGGTCACACATCAGTAACCACACTTGCAGTGAGGGCTACCATCATGGCTGTGCTGAGAGCAACTTAGCAATTGCTTCATGTTTTATTCCGCCCTGTGACTGTGCTCAGCCAGAATTCAGTATTCTAGAAGCATAGGACAGATTTATAAATCATAGCAAAACTTACCTAACAGTGAAATATAGTTTATAAGGACTTCAAAGTAACAATGAAATGTCCTTGTTGTTATTTTTAACCATTGTGATATGGTTAGTATTTAAAATAATTTACTGAATGTGTAAGAAATAGTGCATTGAGGTAAACCTGAAGTGTTATTTGTTGTAGTTTATAGCTGAAAATTGCATGGTGATATGTTGATATATTTAAATCACTTCACTGACATGAAAGATGCAAGTGGCACAGGAACTAAAAAACATGTTTCAATTCAGGAGCATGGTAGGGACAACCGGCTTTCAAAAGAGGCTGCTGAAATGGTTTTTCTAAGGATGTTACACATACCACTCTCCATAATAACCTTTAACAGATAAATTAGCATCTTGGAGTGTTTTTATCAAGAAAAAAATAATGTCAACAGTAAAGACAACAAATTCTAAATTGTAAGTTCTGCTGTATCTTTGCTTATAGCATTTGCGGCCCTGTTGATCCATGTCAATCCTGCTTACCATTTTGAAGAGGGTATAAGCCTATTTTTCAGTCCTAGACTTGTATTCACAGATTGTTGAGGCTCATACCTGATTAGTGATGGTAAGTCCTTCTGTTAATCACACTTCTCCCCTGCCCAAAGCAGAATTTTGCTCAAGAGGAAGCTGTCCTTCACAATTTACCTGCATATTTGCCAAGCTCCTGGCCTTGCGATGTTAAATATTGTCAGTGAAATGATTACATAGTTCAAATGCCACTGTGAGTAGGACTAACCAGTCACAGGCCTCAGCTGTAATGTTAAAGCAATAACACATTCTTTAGTACAGCTTGAGGTTTGATGTTAAATGAAGTGTCAAATTAGTCTTAGTAGAGCCTAGTCACCAGAATAACTTGTATCTGAAAATACATACCGTTGTGTACTCGTGTATGGTTTGATGCATGCAGGTGGATTATATTGTAAATACAAAATATGCTGGTGAAATGGGTTGTTGTGTAGTGTATATGCTGTCATCTGTACTATTTCTAACTAGTAATCTTGTTTTGTACTGTGTGATGTCTGACCCTTCTAACATCGATCATTGGGCTTTGGTGAACTCTGATCCTTCCAGGTCCTCCAGGTTAGACTCTTAACTCGGTCAATTTATTTTACTGCGTTACACTTGCTGTAAGAGAAACAGATGTTTTCTGGGATTATCTTTTTAAGGACTGTGGTTACCCTGCAGATCCTATCTGTTTGATTAGCATGCCTCAGATGGTAACCTGTTATTATTTTGCATGTGTAAAGTACTAGACCATTGTAAAAGAGCAAAACGAACACAAAAGATCCTTGCATGACGGGATGTCTTCTGTAGGTGAACCTGCTCCAGGATATGTGTGAAAGCTTGGTTTAAAAAGAAAAGTTCTGGAAGGAATTTTATACTCAGATTTGCATGCAGAAATACAGCTTATCAAATTTATCCGCTGGATATAGACTATGAAGATGTCAAAGGAGATGTTAAATTATTGAGGTTGCAAAAGAACTGAAAATTGAGCACACTGATAAATGTTATTAAACTTGCTGTGCTGTGGGGGGAATGTCATAGCACTGTCCTGCAGAGAGATCCTTCTGTTAATCCAATTATGAGCTCTAACTTGTAAAATGTTATTAGCTGTTGCTGCACTTGCTTACAGTTTTTGTTTTGCCACAAATTAATATTGGTTACCTTCTTAGATGGTGGCATAAAGGTGGGAGGTATCATCTTTCAGTTCTCCAAATACTTAATTTTCTTTTAAATTCATTGCTTTGCTTTGGATTAATTTGGCTTTAGCAAAGGGAAAATACTTAAAAGACCAGCCCCATTCCTCTGCTGGATTTACAACAGACATATCAGTTAGAGGGAGAGTCACTCAACATAAGGAGGTCTCTGCAACTTTGGACAAGGTAGACAGATTTTCCTGCTGCCTACCAGTCAGTAGACAGTATATAGCAGGCTCAGGTATGTCAGATTCCAGCAGCAAGAAAGCAGCAGTATTTTACTTTTTATGGCTTTCAAAAGGAATTCAGTCTGTTAAGGTAGCACTTAGAAGATGGCAAATGTAATACAGGTCAGCAGAGGGGATATTTGTACCATCTAATTTTGGGTTTCTTGGCTCTGATTAAAGGCACTGTTTTGGTCACTGGTAAGCTTTCACTGCCTTCTGCAAAGACCTGCTTCTCTTCATCAGCTAGATAAGGAGCCTTGGTTCCTGATCTGGGTAGTGCAAATAATCCCTCTATTTGTTTTCCTTTTAGTTTATCCTGAATTCAGCATTGAAATAGAGCTGGGAAGTCAAGCCAAAAAAAAAGCTGCTTTTTTATTTTTTACACATTAAAGGCACAAACTTGGGGAGTATGGTTGATAGGTACTGATACAGGCTTATTTGTTCTGCAATGTTAAGGTCCACCAGGCCCAGAAGGTCCACGAGGGCCACCAGGCAGTGGAGGACTTAAGGGGGAAAAAGGGAACCCGGGTCAACCTGGCCCACCTGGCCTGACTGGTCAAAAGGGAGATCAAGGACCACCTGGACGGCAGGTAGGACAAGGAATTGAGTTTTCCCCCTAGTTTATTTCTAAATGCAATAAAGTGAAAAATATTTGGGTGGAATATGCAGTTTATCACAGTAAAACAAAAGCCAAAATGTGGTAGCTAACACCCTGTGTCTTATAGCAATTAAAAGGGTCTTTTCCTTAAGTATCCTCTTAATTATCTGGGCAGGATGATCCCCCAGTATATTGCTGTGGGAGCTGAAGCTGTCAATGCATGCTTGACGTTGCAGCATTCTCTGATAGCACCCAGTGCAGTGAGCACAATGCATGGCATCAGCCCTTCAAAGCACTAGTTCACAGACCCAAAGTGTGGTTATTTGCACCCCAGCCACCTTTTCTATCTGTTTTTTCTGAAACTGCTAAAAATATGAGTGAATAACATAAAGCTGTTCTGTTCAGGGGGATCCTGGTCGTCCAGGCCTGAATGGAATGAAGGGTGATCCTGGCGTTCCAGGCGTTCCAGGATTCCCAGGTATTTAACTGGGGGATTCCCAGGTATTTAACTAGCATTTCAAGTGAAAACCTCAAGACACAGTAATAGCCCCTGTGGGAGAAAAGAAGCCTGATCTCAGCCATTACTGCAGCAGATTTTGTTAGACAGCGTGTTCTTTCACTATGTAACTGGGTGAATTTGATGTTTCAGGTATGAAGGGTCCCCCCGGATCTGCAGGACCTGCTGGCCTCCCAGGCACTCAGGGGCTGCCAGGCCCACCAGGTAGGGTTGTCCTGGGCAACATTTATTGTCACTTTTGCTCCCTGCCAGTAGACTTTATTACACGGGTGGAGGACTAAGTTGGTCTCAGCCAGCAGTGCAAGTGAGTGAGCAACAACTTAAACACCATTCTAAGCTATATTTTTTTACCCCCCGCCAAGGGGGAGCTGTGATGTGTATGTGTCACTAAGAGCACTTTTTACCTTACATACACCCTTATTCTTTGCATTGACAGAGCTCCTGGTTTTCTTACTTTGCAATAAAGAATAACAGAAACTGTTTCTAACACTCTCTTCCACCTTGGTTTATCTAACACTAAGCTGCTTTCTCTCAGGTCCACCAGGTTTACCAGGTACCATTGGACGAAGCATTGTTGTCAAAGGTGACCCTGGTCCCCCGGGTCCTCCAGGACAGCCTGGATCGAAGGGGCCACCTGGATTGCCAGGGCCACAGGGATTGCCAGGTATGATCCTAGGTGGCTGCAGAGAAAATGACCAAAAAGTGTAGCTGACTGCAGGTTACAATGCGTCACTTGGCAGAGGCTACAGAGACAAGTTAGTTAATTCAGTGATAGGTGAATGTAGGGTTCTACCATGTACATCTGGTTTAATGACCTGTTCTTGTCTACTGTATCATGAAGAAACAATAGACAAATCCCAGACAACTTAAAAGATTTCTGCAGTGAGATTTCAAGAGCTTTTATTTCAGTTACACAATTGTCTACTATAGGTCCAATTGGTCTTCCTGGTGACCCAGGCCGAGATGGACTACCTGGTTTTGATGGTCCAGCAGGACGGAAAGGAGAGAGAGGTCTTCCAGGACAACCAGGTATGCTGTTCATCCTATCAGGACTCAGTGGAAAATGAGATGCTCCATTTTGTGAGTGCAGCTTAATACTGGCAAGATCTTTGCCTCATGAGAATAATGATAAAACCATAATTTTAAGGTTTTCTTAATGCAAAAATATAAAAAGTAGCTGAGCATACTTGGATTTGGAATATTCTTGGAACAACACATTGCCAGTCATTGCTGAATAATAGTGTAGAGTGCTTTCTCTCAAGGTTAATGGCATCCTCTTTGCAGCACAAATGATGCACAAGAGATAATGAAGACAGTAAGAAACAAGAGAGAGATCAGTAAATTAATTTTGACTTTGCATGGAAATCATGAATGGGGAAAACCAGACTTCATAAAGGAAAGAATTTCACCAAAGGCAGAGGTCAGGCTACTATGCCTCTACTGCTTAGAATTACTGAATTATGATTTGAGAAAAGAAATCAGACTAGACACTGGAACAGTTTTCTAAGGAAGGTGATACATATTAAGTAGCTATATATTACAACTTGTGAGAAAAAGTATTAGAAATTCAGTAGTTAAAACAGTAAAAAAATCCATAATGCCCTTTTTCTCTGAGTAGCTCTAGGAAATCTGTTAGCATTGTTTTAGTGAAAAAATGTAAATAATAATGACTGTGGAATAACACAGTCTAAATATTTGTCATTGTATTTCCTGATATTTTTGCTGTTCAAGAACAAATGCTTTTCTGATGCCTTTCTGAGTCATATGACTCATTCTTGCTCTCATTCAAGGGTGTTCTAGCCTATTTCCACTTTCTGTCACTTACTCCAAAACCGACAGCAGTTTTCTATTCACTTTGGTGGGGCTTGGCTCATGTTGTCATAGCATACCCTAGAGTGAAACTTCCTTCTGTTTCTTGCTCCTCCATTTATTTTGTGATCATGAGCAAGATGTTTCAACATTATCTTATTAAGCTGCATACAGAGATTAATATGTTTTGGAATTGGGAAGCTGATTTGGACTCATTCCTGTGGCTGTTGTGTCAACTGCAGTTGTTATCTCAGTGCCTCGCAGCTCTGAATGTATTGAATTTCACAATACCCCTAACAACACAGGCAAGTTGCACTGTTATGGTATAAGTAGCTATGACAGCCTCAGTGACTTAACCAAGTTTACATGAAAAAAACTGAGGAATACAGTGTTAGCAGATACCAGGACCCATAACTCTAAAACACCTTAATCACAAGACCATGCTACCTTTCAGAGTTACATTAGTCCTGAAAGAGCAAGAAATGGTGCTAATAAATACTGTGAGTTGTGTTTCTCTTGTGTGAACAGGTTCACGAGGAATACAGGGACCTCCTGGTCCCGATGGCTTGCAAGGGCCACCTGGTCCTCCTGGAACAGCTTCTGTTGCTCATGGATTCCTTATAACTCGGCACAGCCAGACCAGGGATACACCACTATGTCCACAAGGAACAGCAAGAATATATGATGGATTCTCTCTTCTGTATGTGCAAGGAAATGAAAGAGCACATGGCCAGGATTTGGGTGAGATATTTAGGAAAGAGGTTGTAGCTGCTCCTTCAGTTGCTCTCGTTCTCTGAAGATACAAGAGTCTTAAGAGATTTCTAAGATTAGGATGGGGATTGCATACCAAGATCTACTACATGCAGAGGTAGCACATTATAATACAGGATGAAAGAATGTAAACCAAAACTGAGAAGTTAATTTTTTCCCACTTGTGACAATTTGATAGCACATGCTGAATTCTCACAGGTGGAGAGGAGGAATACACAATTACTGTTCTCAAGGAATTGCTGTGAAAAGCAATGAGGTGAAAACTTAGCTGTCACATTTTATGTATCTTACTCTGTAGGTACTGCTGGGAGCTGTCTCAGACGTTTCAGCACGATGCCCTTCATGTTCTGCAACATCAACAATGTCTGTAATTTTGCATCAAGGAATGACTATTCCTACTGGCTATCAACTCCAGAGCCAATGCCAATGAGCATGGAGCCACTGACTGGGCAAAGCATCCAGCCATTCATTAGTCGGTGAGACAAAGCAGATCTCTTTTTTTTATTATCTGGATAATAAAAATCTCAGCCATCAATTTTCAACATGCAGGTTAGATACTAGGAGATAAATCTGTCATATTTTGCTCTGGGAAATACTAGGAAAATAGCTTGTTTTAAAGTAAAAGGTCTATCTAGGTGCAGCAGTGATAATTAGAGGCTAAAGGCTGTAAGTGCTCCCCTAGACTGAGGAAGCTCTGTAGTCAGCACAGCAAGATCAGCCATGGACAGAAAGAGAACATGAGAGCCATTAGCTCTAAGATTAAGGCATTCACTTGGGGCCTTTGAGCTTCCAGTTTGTGTTTCAGGAACTGTTCAGTATTTTACCTAATGATTGTCAGTGGAAATACAGGCAGATTTTGCACTGCAAAATTTTGTCTTATTGCAGTTACAAAATAGGTGAGAAGTCTAGGTTAAAAGGACAGCTTCTCACAGGCTAGTTTTCCTCCCTTTCTCTGTGTATGAATTCTTAATAAAACATATTTATATGTTAATACCACTTGTTTCTCTGATACTTCCCCCGTGTCCAGATGTGTTGTGTGTGAAGCTCCTGCTATGGTGATAGCTGTCCACAGTCAGACCATTCAGATTCCTTCATGTCCTCCAGGCTGGGACTCCCTTTGGATTGGCTACTCCTTCATGATGGTAAGAACTGCCTCCTAGTCCAGAAGTGGCTGGTATCCACATGAGTCCTCAACTAGCTGCCTTAGGACTTTGTTAGAAACTACAGTGGTAGTCATTCAGAAGCCTTTGCCTTCAGTTATTGACCATGGTAGCCATGATTAACAGTGATTTTTGCAGTACACAGAGCCCAGTATAACTGGTATTTGTGAAGGTGTCTGACACTACATTATCTCAACCAAGAACAAACAGTGGCCCTTTTAGGAGCTGAATGCTGTGCTATTTAATTTTTAGCACCTACTATAAGATTCTTGTTGTGTTTTTCTTTCCTCCACCCCTATGCCAGCACACGAGTGCTGGAGCAGAGGGCTCTGGACAAGCCTTGGCATCTCCTGGATCCTGTCTAGAAGAATTCCGCTCGGCTCCGTTTATTGAATGTCATGGTCGTGGCACTTGCAATTACTATGCCAATTCATATAGTTTCTGGCTGGCAACTGTAGAGGTGTCAGAAATGTTCAGGTAAGAAAACCTTTTCCTTGTATACTGCTTTATTCCAGAATGACACTGAATTTATTCTGAAAATCAAAAGAGATTTGTTTACAGGGGTATAGGGAAATAATTTAGCTTGTTTTTCCCCTCACAACCAGTTTTTCAAGTGTTTCCTTGGTAAGCCTTTAATATTACGTTAAAACTTGCTAGGGCACATTCTGTTTTGCAAGGAGAAATTCTTTTTATGTCAGTTCCTATTCACATTTAGTAATACCTTCTCTAAAAGAAGGCCTACTCTAGTTACTGTATTTGGAGCCTAAGATAACTTTGTTGTGGGATTTTTTTTTTCCTTGTCAGGCCTTTCAGTAGACTCAAATATTTGAAAAGGTAGTTCAGAGATATACAGGGGACATGTATGAAGGGCAAGATCAACTCTACTCAAACCTTTTAAGGCAGATCTTCATATAACCTTTTAAAAAAAGTGTTGTGAAAAGGTGGTTTCATTATTTCCATAGCAAGCATTTTTTCCTGTACTCTGCAGAATTAGGAAGACATTTTGGCTAAAAGGAAGCCAATGGACATTCTGTCCTCAGCTACTCTGCAGTCAGCATTTCAGCTAGAATCTCTCAGCTCCTCAAAGTTTTTCCCTTTCAACATGAGTAGCAAAATAATTTTTCCTTTGAAAAAACATCTCCTTTTGTAGAACAAATTGCTGCTGCCTTGTTTGTGTACTGATAAAAACCTCATATTCCCCCTTGAAATATTGAAATACAATTGAAATATGTAGCTTTGTCATAGGGGGCTGGCAATGTGCACAGTGCAGCAGTGGCCCCAAGTTGGTTTTGTGTAGTGCCTGTGACCATGCCACTACTCGTGCTTTAGGTAGTCATCACTCTAACTTTCCAGGGTAGTTGATCAGTGGTGCTTTGCTGGTGATTCACTAGTGAAACTTGCCCACTAACAACTACCATGCACCTTTGAGTCTTCTGTCTCTGCTATGTTCTGTCTCCCATAAACACAACTTCCTTTTTTAATCTATCTTTTTAAAGAAACTTTTAAGAATTGGACTTGCTCTGTTTACACATTTATTACACAAATTTGTAATATTTATCTCCAACCTCCCTACCCTTTCAGAATATAACTAACTAACTTAGTAAAGCCATCACTTAAACACAAATCTCATTGTAGCAGCGGGTTTTTGGGGTTGTTCAACTGAGAAAGCCAAAGGCTACAAAGACAGACTCCAGGAACACTAAATCAAATATACAAAATTCACCTTCTGGCAGTTTGGTATTTGTGCTCCATCATATGCTATCCTGAAGTAGTTGATCAGCATCCCTTGTGTTTACCAAGACACTGGACAAACCCTGAGTGTCTCTCACCTGGTGTGGAGAACATACAGAAAGATCACTTTTAAGGAAGACTCCTATTGTTATCTTAAACTGTGAATTCAGCAGAAGTTTAAAGGAGCAGTTCTGTAAGCAAAGAAAAAGCTAACCTAACCTTACCTTTGTGTCTTGTCAACCAGCAAACCTCAGTCAGAGACACTGAAAGCTGGAGATTTGAGGACACGTATTAGTCGTTGCCAAGTTTGCATGAAGAAGACGTAACATTTTGGAGAACGTCTGGTAAAACAGCTGAGAATTCCTAAGATGCACTGTCTTCCAGCTGCAACAATGGTGCTACTGTGCAGAAAGAAAAGAAAAAACAAATCCAAACTCTTTTAACCATGCAAATTCAAGTGTACCTCACTCGTGTGCCAAACTAAGGGTTGTTCGGTACATGTTTGACAACAGCACTCAAATGAAAGAACTGACCTCTTGGAAACAGAAACAAACGCTTGAGGTTCACAAAGGATCAGAAGATGGAATTTTTCCTTTCTCTCCCTGTACCAAAACAGCACCTTTTGATCAGCCAAGAGAATAAAGAAAAGTGACGACGCACTGAGTATGTTTAAAATAACAAGACTGCAGTTTTGAAAAACATTTTTCATGGTGCTACTAACCCTACTGTATCCCAGGTTTTTAATGAGATTTTAAGCTTATTCCTCTTTGTAAGTAATGAAATGTGTATATTGTGTAAACACCTTTTTAGCTGAAACTTTCAGTCTTTTAGAAACAAACCAGACTGATATAAAAATGCTTATGTCTAAAATTAAAACTTATGGCAGTATTTTATTATGAAACTTATGGTACAGAGAGAATTTACCCCTCCCCTCTTATGCCAACTTCTTCATTTAATATTTCATTTCCTTCCTCAGTTGCCAGCCTGATATATTTGGGGAATACACAGTTATTCTGAAGTCCTTTTGATCAGGGTTTTACATGTTGTAGACCATGCTATCAGTGGGTTTATTTGTGCCTAGAAATCCCAAACCACTTCAAAAGGGGATTTTGTATCTTGTGAAAACATGTGAACTTATTAGCCATACTTTATATCCTCCTTTCCTCAACAAAAGCCACCTTCACATTTTAGTAATCAGTTTGGTTTAACCAAACCTGTTCCTTGGGAATATCCAGTTAGCCAAGCATTTCAGATTATGCTTACGTGAAACCTCTCCTCTGAAACGGTGTCATTCATTGTATCCAAAATAGTGTACACACCACGAAAGCTGCTGAATAAGCTGGTGGAAGTGTTCCTATTTACAAATTAATCTTTTAATCTTATGTGAATTTACACATCCAAAATGTAATTCCAGTATAAAGCAACTCTGGTGTATGTATAGTTCACGTAAGGCCTTGAAAGATGGTGCATGCAGTCTTGCTGATGTCGTTTTGTAAGATTCCTCCTGTGTATGTCTTAAGAGTGTCACTACTTGTGCAATAGCTGAAACGTGATTGCTTTTTGCATGCATGACTGTTCAGCTTCTATGGTCAGTGCGTTTTCATTTACCCTGATGTATAAACAAAGCTCCCTGACAAAGCAAGACTCTTTTTCCAGTGATGATACTTCAGTATTTTCCTTGTATATTGCCACCTCAACTATCAATACAACTAAACTTGTGAATTATCATAGTGCTTTATACAGGTGAAGTGTATTTGTTTGTTGACAACTGTGTTAAGTAATTTATCTGTTAACAACTACTCATTCTTACCTTTCAGTTATCCTTGTAAACATGGAGCATCAGAAATCTCCCTGTTTTGTGCACATTTGACAAAAGACATAGGACTGGTGACTGACCAGGAGGCAGTGATTTATACAATGAGATTGGTGCTGATTTCAAAAGCTTTCAACGAAGTATGACACTGAAGTTCTTTAGTTTAAAGTGCAAAATATAAATAGCTTTTTTTTAATTAGCTGCAGTTATCTATGTCAGTAGAGAGTGGGCAATTCAGCAATGTGCATCCTTCAACTCACTTTATTTTGGTTTGCTGATGCATAGAGAAATAACCTGAACCTGCTGCTACCTCTAAGTCAAGGACTTGGTAACCAAAGCGGAAATAAAATAGTAGATCTCTTCTAGTAAACAGAAGCCCTTATCTTACTGCTGGCTCCTCAGAAGCCTAAAATGAACATGGCAGTCTGTCCCTAGCCCAGAAAAGTGAAGAATGGCTGCTAAGGTCAAGGTGCTCCCCAAGAAAAGAGCCCTACCAACATTCCTTGTCTTGTGCTCACCAACAAGTGTTCATATATAGGGACCTAGGAAAGGGCAGAACATGTTTGTTCCGGTAGTGCGTAACAAGTGCTGCATCCCAAGATTTGGGAGTCTCTAGCAGCATGTAAAAGCAAGCCCACTGAATTGGGATGAAAGGAGATAGATACCATTCCAATCTAAGGTAGATAGCACCCAGAACAGCTAGTCTTTTGAGGCAGCTTTAGGTCCCAAACATGTGAGAGGACCACAGAAAATGAAAATATGTCAAGGAGCTACAGTTCTGACAGATACATTGTTTGTTCTATTCCTGCAGCTCTCACCCTGACCTGGAGAACAGTCCAGAACCTTAATTAGCTTCAGCCTAAGCTTTCCAAATGGGCTTGATTATTTTATTAAGAAAAAAAGTGGTCTAGAGAGGAAGGAAGCACTTTTGAGACCTGCAGCAGAGATTCAAGAGATGCTGGTTTAATTCCCACCACACATTCTGTGCCTTAGAGCAGGTAAACCACTTGACCTGTGTTGGATCAGAGTTACTGATCTATAAAAAGAAAGCATGGTTATTATTTTCTCCTACTTCTTGACTGCTTAGACTGTAAGCTCTTTGGGGCAGAGACATTGAGGGGGCTCAAATGTTGGTTGAGGCCTCTAGGTGCTATCCATCAGTATATAAATATTAAACTACAGGTAAAAACTTGTGTTTGCAGATTTGTTATTAAAAAAGTAAAAAACAAAACCAAACCTGTTTTGAAGATTAGATCCTTAAAATATTCTTCAACATAGACTAAACATGATCCAGCTCAGAACACCACCACTTCTTCATCTAAAGGCTTCTTCCTGAAATACAATTTGTTTTTAATCAAAACTTTTATTCACTTAACTATTCATGTGAAGTTAGTCTATTTTAGTTAATCTTGATCAGGAACCTGGAAGATAACTCAATTGTGTTTGAAGTTGTATGGGGACAAGTTGCACACTTGAGCCACTCGAGGGCACCACATAGCTTTGAAAGGAAGAATAGAAACACGAGGGAGCTCCTGGCAGTGTCTGCATCCAGCAGTGACTTCAAAATAAACTTAACCTCCTAGAAGAGAGTATATTATCTTGCTTTGCTCATCACCCCGTTCTTGTAAGCCTGCTGCAGATTGTGTACTGCCAACTGCAACGGGGCTGATAAGTGGAACAAAAGGAATACCACTCTGTATATCCTAAAACTAGCAACTTAATGCACAATTTGGATTTACATTGTTCTAGTGTTAAATAACAAAGTTCTGCTTTAGACAAGCTTTCAGCAGCTTCCTTCTAGTAAGTCAAGTCCTATTATAATCCTTGACTAAAAAAACCTTTTTCAACCTCAAACTTATTTATAAGGGATTTAAATTTCTGAAACAATTCTGCAGTTAAAGTACAACCTATAAAGCAAAGTGGGCACACAGGGCAGTGCACCACTGTCTCTAGTCAATGAAGTAGACAACAACATGCAAACTTTGTGCTTTAGAAGCTTTTAAGCATGCAGCATTTTTCCTCTACAGGAAAGGCCAGTCCCCTCTAAAGTGAGGATTTCTCACGTGAAAGGGTGGAGGAAATATCTGTTTTAGAATTCAAAAGTGGTAAATTGATTTTTGCATACAACAAATGGTCGAGTTCCAAAATTTGGTCTTCAGTGGTTATTTTCTATATACTTTGTATCGAACTGAAGTGTTCTGTAGTCAAGATGCAGCCTGAAGCGTAGAAAAATGCCAACCTGGGGACACTCCCAAGGCAAGGTTGTTTTGGCAGATTTAGGAGCAGCAGTACATGTTTTTAACAGGTCCTTCCCAGAAAAGCTATGCTTTTAGCCAATCCAGCACTGCTACTGGATACAACACTTCTGCTATACTTCTGCTATACTTCTACTTCCACTATAGAATCACAAGCTGAAAACTATCCAAGAGACTGGAAAAATTTAGCTTTTCTAGGGTATTTTATTGACAAGAAGCAGGGCACTATTGCTCATGGAAGTTAGGAGCAGTGACTAGCTCAGGGGATAGTTGTGTGTTCTACATTTAAGATGTGGGATAAGTCTCTAGAACTGTTAGCTTTTGAAAGGAATATTAACTCAACTCCATTTGTACCAGACAGGTCACCACTGCCTAAGAACCTCGGCTGGCAGCAAGATGAAGAGTAACTATTAGTAAAGGAAACTGCTGTCCTCAGTACAGGTACTCGCTACAGCCCCTGGTTGGAGCTCAGAATGGTAGCCGAGGCTGCTGTGCCAACAAGCACCTTCAGTGCCCACTGAGCTAGATTTCCTGACAGCCACTCTCCTACAACTGTAAGGCTGCTTTAAAAGTTTTACATTAACTCTTAACTCAAAAGAAAACTAAAGAAATGAGCTTGGTATGTTTCTTAAACAACAAAAAGAAAGCGGGGGGAGAAACTGAGCTTGGTATGTTTTCTTAAACACCAAAAAGAAAGGGGAGGAGGGGGAGAAAGAGTTCTTACCTCCCAGATCTAGACAGCAAGCTCAGCGCTCCTGCTCCCTCCTGAAACATGTTGCTTCACACCACCTTTCATGCAAAAATGAGGGGAGAAACTTCTTTATATTTGAGGGAACACTATTGCTATAGCCAAAAGAGGAGGTAGGAGTGAAAAACAAATGCAATACAAATTGTAGAGTTACCTTGTATCTCTGAAAAAAGTCCTTCCCAGTTACTTGATCATTTTCAGTACTGTGCTGCCCAGTGAGATGCAAGGGCCATCCGAACTGGTCAGTCTACTTCAAAGCAAAGACTTTGAATGTGGATTTTAATGACTGTCTTCAAATTCAGATAGGAAGCCTAACTTGCCCACTGGTTTTAATTGAGGACTTTTACCACACTTAAGCAGCAAGAGAGTTCTGTCAACTATTCACCTAAAGGGGTTTGAAAAATTAGTGCAAAACTGTCTGTCCTATCCCCCTCCAAAACCCCTCAGGCAGTTGGCCCATTTCAGATCCAGTGACACATTCCATCAAAGGTCTCTTACAACAGTCACTGTGAGGCTGTTGCAACAGTCTCAACAGCGTTTGGATAATTTGCCCTGTTTGTTTACTGCTGGTAGGGCTGTTTCTGACATGTGTGAGAAGCTGTTTTCTTCTTCTCAATATAGGCTACGTGCTATAAAATGAGGCCCTGAGTAAGGGTGCAGGTTTATTAGAGGAAAACACTATTCTTACAGTGACCTTGGCTTTCCCAGGGAGTTGATTTAATGCACTAGTCTGAGTAATAGGGTAAGAATTAAATCAAGTATTTTTAAAGAAAGGCAAGTCTAATCCAAGCCATTTCACAGTAATCACCTCCATTTATGGAGATTATATATGCTTACTTCTATGGATAACAACTTTTTCCTGTACTGAATTACTCATGTATCCATGTCAGTGAAGAATTGGAAAAGACTACATTCTGTGGTTGTTTTCCAACTTCAGTTCAGTTGGTTTTACAGGTGGCTGCATTACTTGAAATTACCAGGCACCTCTATGGGATTTGTATGTACATACCAAGACCTTATTTAAAGCTTATCAAACCAAAGTATTACCACAAAACTAATGCAGCCACCCATACTTGTTCCCTTCTACCCTAAACTCTAAAGACAGGAACACAGTTGATACTACACTGCTAAAAATTCCTTCTAAGACCAGTAGTTTTTGATCATTAAACTTTCATACCATCAGTCATGGACAAAGTTATGAACAAAAAATTGCCAGTCTTCTGCATTTAAAGCAGAAAAAAAGGTGTATCAGGCACCAATGTTTTTTTCATTCAGAAACTCAGTTGTTTACCAGCACAATGACTCTGTGGCAAAGCAAACTTCTGGGTGTTTTGCTCTATGTTACTTTTTACACCAACTGGCAGCGAAAACTGAACAGAGTAGGACTCACTCCCCAGAAACAACACTAGCTTCTCCAAATCTTTAGGGACACAGGGCAACAAAACCACTGGAAGAAGAAAGCAGCCACAGCAGGAGGAAATGCACTTCTGACAGAAAAACACCACCAAAGTTTGTTTAAAAATAAAACCCAGACACAGAGCTACATGAACACGTATTTACTGCAAGTAGCTCTATGGAAAGCCAAGTCAGATAAATATAAACACTATACAGAGCTTCAAGCCAGTCTCCCAAAACCGCAAACGCAATGTGTTTTACAAAGAAAACAACATAACAATATTTACAATGGAAGACAAAGCCAGATCAATCAGCTCGACTTTAAAACAGATCTGTGAAGCAGAAATAGCAAATATAATGAACAGTTTCAACCATATATGTTTTAGTTTGTACAGACAATAACTGTCCAATATCAAATTAAATTTACAGGACAAACATTGTTCTATCATTGGTATTTTTGTACTATACAGCAGCATAAACGGGTAGCTGGAAGGTAGTATATATAGTGATATGTTTTACATCATCTGAAAATGTTCTTCCAGCACAATACTGAATAAATTAGTTGCTGTAAACTAAGAGATTCAAAAAGATTGCATATTTATTATGCCGTACCTATTAGTATTTGTACCACTACACTTGAGGTTACCCATTTACTTATTTATTCAGCATTTACGAAATCAGTGCTGTATATTGTACAATGGCAGCCTCAGGGACCTAATATGAAATAAGTATGTAACAAATTTCTTCAAAACAACCTTTTCCTTTCACATTAAATGTTTAGAACTATCTTCATCCAAATTTTGATTTCTTAGAAAAGATGTAAAGCTTCATAAAAAGCTGTCTACATATTGCATTATTAATTTACAAGACCAAACAAGAGCTATATGGCAAGACAGTATCATGGTCTGTAAGAGTGGTCTTAGTTTTAATTCCTGTATGTTTAGCAGCAACAAGTAACTGTACCGATTTAAAACTTCTCTTCCAGAATCAAACAGGTCTGTGCTTTTAAACCCTGTTACAACAGTTTCTCCTGTCACCAGACACTGTGTAAACTGATTGGTACCATGTTTTTAAAAACAAACAAAAAAGGAAAATGTTTTCATATTTTAGTCGTGCATTTTAATACAACTCAGAAGCAGATCTGGGTACACATCACCTAAGAATCCAAGCTGACCGTGTCCAATTTGTTATCCAATCTGTAGGAGCAATTTAAAGGTTGTACGTGAGAGGTGAGGCAGCCTGACACATCAGTTGTACAATATACAATAAGGAGGATTACCAGCTGTGTGGTGCATTACAGCATGAGGATTTGTGTACCACTTCTAAACCCTTTTGATAATCATCAGTGCCTGTTATTACACATTGCATGTACCAACGACTAGTGTCGTGCTCTTTAAGTTCATAGCAGTGTTAAAAACCTAAACTCATTTAATCCAAAAATAAAATTCAGTACAAGAGTGAAGCACTTAAATCGTAGAAAAATCAGGGCTTCTTTTTAAAATGTCAAATAGGCATTTCTGTAAGTGGGATAAAGACAACTGATGAGCCAACATTTTACTTTTTTTTTCCCCTGTGATGCCAGGAAGAAAGAAAAAAAACAGTCCCAAATTAAAACTGGGACTTTGGTTTAAAGCAAGACCAATTAGGGTGGTTTCCCTTTAAAAAGCTACAGCTGACAAATATAATGCAGAAGTCACAAACGCTGGATACAACTCTGCAGTTCTCCATTTGAATGCATGAACAAAAACCTCATTTTACACAATCAGTATTTATAAACAAGTATCTTGAGGGTAAGAGCAAAAACAATCTACAAGACAACCAGCCCATGAATCCTACTTTGTACATGCCAAAATTCTGAGAGAAAAAAAAATTTCTGTTTAAGCTTTGACAAGACATTTGATTTAAAACACCCTAGCCTATGATCAAGAAATACCTCTTGTACCATAAAAGCAAAACCTAAAAAAAAAAGAAAGAAAAAAAAAAAGGCAGAAGAGGTCTCTCCTTCTCAGACCCATTTGGGTTCACCCCTCATGCTAATGTGCACCTCTCCCTCCCTTCCGTCCACCTAGCCACCTGAAAAAAATCCTGAACTGCCAAAATATTTCTAAACAATACATGTTTTAAGCTAACCACTTGTTAATGTACCAGAGAAGCAAAACCCATGTTAAACAGACAATCAGAAACCAGCTTTGACTTCTCAGAATATAAATTAAAAAAAGAATTAATGGGAGAGGCAGGAGGAAGAAAGGGGCATACAGGGATCTTCTATTACCATTCACACTGCCTCCCAAATAAAAAGGACATGAAAGACCAAATTCCATCACCAAAAGCACAGCTATGAAAGAAACCTCAATCCAAATTAATTCAACTGCAGAAAGCTGATGCCTATGAAAAAAATGAATTAAAAGGATGTGTGTCTATGTCCGTGCTGGTGGAAATGAAAGTAGCCGGCTGGAGCTGAGCTTTGCTTCCAAAAGCACCACACAGTTTCTGGAGTTACCAGCAGAAGAGTCTTCTCGTCCAACAATGGTTTCCATGGCAATGCAGTCAGTCTAGAAAGGAGAGGGGGGAAAAAGTGTCAATGACATTTTAAATTCAAGTTGTATCAGAAATAAATGTTTTCTAGTGAGTAGACTACATGGAGCTTATCCGTGGCAGGAGTAACAGCTGCCAAATGCTGAACACAGGTCCCTCACAGAGGGAGAGGGCTCTACCAGCTGATAATGCACTTGGAAATCCTGAGCCACTGGGAAGAACTGTGAAGTCTGAAGCAGGCACCGGATTGCTGCTGGAAGCAGCGAGCTGACACGTGTACGCTGGAGAGGAGCTGGGGCAGCAGCCAGTGCCATACGTGCTATGCAATGGACCAAAGCTTACAGCTATCATCACCTATCTCACTTGAGGAGATCTCGATTCTCTTACTGCAACTGGTGATGTGCATAGTAGAGGCTCTCAGTGTGCCGGCAGCACAGGGTGAATGTAGAGCAGCTCTGTTCACCCAGAGGTAATTACAGTTGTGGGGAACACTCCCATTCACAGCAGGTACAGAACTGCAATATAAACACTCCCTGCAACTCCAGCTCCAAACAACGACAAGCAAGTCATGACAGCTGTGTGCCCTGTCCTTAATTTTTCAGGAAAAACCTTTATTTAGTTATAATAAGAAACACCTCAGATTATACTTTTCCCTATTTCAAGAAAGCCTTGCTAAGAGGCAACATGGTACAGAAGCACATAGTGATGGCAGACAGCCACCTCCACTGCCCTCAGCAAAAACCAGAGGCTTCAAACTGACTGGAGAAGGCAAAACACAAACTGCATGGGAGAATGAAGGGAAAAACATATAAACTTGTGTTACAAGAAGATACAGTTGGGTGACAAGGCAGAAACAGGATGACCTCAAAGCAGAACACTAGCTCTGCAATTAATTGCACACTTGCCAAGGCAAGAGTGACTCAAAGGGTTCCTGACACAGAGAAAACTGATGAAGGTGACACAAATGCCTTCTCCAGTGGTGTGAACACAGATGGAGGAACACATGAAAAGTCACTTTTCAGCTGACTACAAAACACCTTCCGCTCCCAGTGTGAACAGCGATTTTTCAATCTGGAGGGGCACTGTCAGACAAATCACTAGGTTACTTCGTCTCCCAGTCCTGACAGGCTGCCCTCGTCCACCATTAGCCCTCTCGGCCAATGCTGAGGGCACCGTGCTCTGCCCATCAGGTGGCTTTGGTCAGGTTTAAGGTACTTGTCTTTGGAATCTGTTTCCGGCCATTACAGGGAAGAAGGAAACAGCATGTTGCTCAAATTGAGAAACAACAGCTGGCTTAAGAGATCTAGTCTTTGGCAGACATCAACTACAGAAGTGTAGTCTACTTTTTCACCTTAAAGCCACACAGTACAAGCACTGTCACAGCTCCGGGAGAGCACAGTGCTGCTGAGAACCACACTATGGGGAACACTTCATTACGAAGCACAGCGATGGCAGCATGGGCTGCTGGAACAAAAGGTGTTTCTGAGCTTTATCCTGCCTGTGCTCTTCTGCAGAGTCACAAGGAAATCAGTTAAAGCTTCCTGCTAAAGAAAGCATAGTGCTTCACTGCCTCGGAAATATGCTGAAGAATGTGACCATCTAAGGAACAAAGCAGCATTACGGATAATAATGCAAACCTGCATGTTTACTTACATAACCAATCGAAGTATGCACACACAAACTCCACCCTACAGTAAAGACATCAACTGATTTCTGTCCAGCTAAAAATACTGCCTCTTCAGAAGAAAAAGCAAGGGGGAAAAAGAAAGAATGAAGGTCAGATTAGGAGATTTGAGCAGTCCTGCCCCTACCCCTGCAATGAGAACAGCCCCAGCACTCAGCAGAGGCTGCCCACTGCTCAAGAGAGACCATGGAAAGGCTGGAAGCCATGCCGAAGCACAGAGGTGTCCTTCGACTACAGGGGAAACTCCCTTTTATCTCTACACAACCACACCAAGCTATGGGTAGCTGAGCTTAATTTTTCAAGTATGTAGTGATTTCAAAAAGACAGTAATTTGTTCTTTAACAACTCAGGGAAGGACAGTCAAAATACACTGAAGGAATCTCCATTTGCACTATTTCACAGACATCAGAAGATCACTACAAAAAGCTATTGCCTGTTACACACAGAGCATGATGTGGGTAGTGATGGCTTTGTTTTCACAAAAGCCAAGTGAAGATATTTTTTAAATAGTTTTCCTCTTTAGAAAAATATTATTTTGTTGTGGACCAAGGAAAGGATGAAAATATGCACCACAGCATGCAATGAATCACACCTCAACGATGCATGCAAGGCAAACATTAAAACTGTTGAAGCTTCTATATTTAACTTGCATTCAGTAAAAATTAACATTTACCAGCATCCCCCCACCCTTTCCATGCTATAGACCAGTAAGCTTACATAAAAGGCACTTCAAAAACTGCCTCTGCTTTTGTCAGGACATTTTTCCTCCACGCCTAACACACAAGGCACACCTGAAAGCTGTTTGACAAGTTATTCTAATCTCTCCAAGCATATCCCCAAAACATTTTGAAGAGCAAAGGCTCAGTTGTTTGAAACAGACAATCCCATGTGGCAGAACATGGTATTTATACCTAAAACTTTTGGAAAACTTTCATAAACTTATACCAAGTTACATTTAAGACACTGGAAGGGGAAAGGGAGTTTAAAAGCAAGAAAAAACCAAAGAACAAAACCAGCTTATCTCCTAGGTTTGATTCTTTGAACAAGCCTGGCCGAACTCAGAAGGCAGCACAACAACTTAAAGCAAGCTCACCAGGTAACTACCCAGAGCCCGGACTAACAGAGACACATTTGCAAGAAACCAGAATGAAGAGCCTCAACTAAGGTTCACTACAGCTTATGAATTCCCTGATGTCCTGGCTCAAATACAGTTTTACACCAGCATAAAGGCAAGTTCAGGACCTCCCTGCAGCATCCCTCCCCTTCTCAAAACTCTATGCTTGTGGAACAAGATCTCATTAATTTGTCCCCTCTTTGCCCCATGATTCTAAACTATACTTGAGCATTTTTCCTCTTCAGTTTTAAGCTAAAATAGAATGGTGGGAACTGTAAACAAACAAAAGGGCGTTTCACCTAAACATCACCTACAGGCTGGTAACTGTCTCAGAAAGCCTCGAGTCTTTCAGACATGGAGTTACTGGTTATCACCACTTCTCTAATCCCCTTGTTAAAGCTGGAAATGTCAAGACTGCACTTGGAGCAGTACAGCTGGCTGATGCCCCGAGTCATCAGCTCTTTTTTGGGATAAAAGCATCAAGCATTTTATATAAGTATATGGATAAAACTGGTATATATATGTGAACATATATCAGTATCAGATAGAAAAGGCAAAAATCAACTGGTGAAGCTTGACCACATAAAAAAGAATCCCTCTGAAATCTAATATAAGACTGAGGTTTTGCAAGATCCCTCCACAAAAAGTGTCCGCAGTCACCCCCATCATGAGGGTGGCACTTGGGAGTCCATTCCTCACTACAGTGTGACCACAGCCATAAAGGCCCACAGGCCACCCACCACCAACCTCCAGGCATCACAGAAATCTCATGTCCCAACAGGTGGAACCTGTCTCCAGAGGTGAGCTGGGTCTCCCAAGGAGCCTGGGACAGTTTCTGCAGTTGCAGTTACAAGCCCCAATACCGATTTCTGAACCATGAACTAGGGAGATCCAGGTGATATAGCTTCCCCACTAAGTCCTCCCAGGAAGACCAGCACTGAACCACCCACCTAACTGCACCTCCCCTTTTATGCTGCAGCTGCCTGCAGGAAGTGAGAAGGAACCTCCGTGTCAACAGACCCCTGGTTTTGTTCAAGACACTTGTACCCAGCTGTGTAGATGCACTGCACCTGCACGTACATCACAAGAAATGCTATTAGTCAAAGAGGGGCGAAATGGGTTTAGTGGGAGAACAAGGCCAATGTCTCCTGTGTTCCTGATACCTAGAGCTCATTTGTGGATTTCCACCTCTGCAGTTCCTCACCAGAAGGATCCTCAGGAAGTGACATGGGTTTATTTAGTGAGGTTACAAGACTGCCCACACATTAAGCTCCTTGGTTGCTCTTCTTTCCCACATCTGATCTTATTCCATCTTTTGACTATCCAGTAGGTGACAGTAAACTAATGGAGGACGTGATGTGCTCAAAGAAAACAACACAGCTTTTGTGAAGCTGGATGATCTTGTATCAGTCTTCATTATGTCAGATTCATCAGCCAACCATTTTCTATGTTAATAGTACAAATACAAGAATTGCTGACCAACAGTAACAACCAGCTTAGCACTTCAATACAGGTACTATATAAATCTGTGACTCAACACTGATTGAACAGTAAAGGAAGCTGACACAGAAATGGAGGAAACAACTCTTCTTAAAGGAAAACAAATTATGAGATGCAAACTAGCTGGGAAGTGAGAACAATGCTCACAAAGCAGCCCTCCAGTCCCCTTGAGTTCTCAAAACAGAAATGCCACCAAATAAAACTCAGTGGCTAGATCAGACATGACAAGTTTGAAGATAGCTTTCACTTGCAGTGTAAACACATGGCTGTTCCTGGACTGTCACATGCTTTTCCAAGAAAATCTGCCCAGTCTACTAGAAAAATAAAAATCTGCTAACTGATCATTACAACAAAACAAGCAGCAAAAAACCTGAACTCCAAGAAGAAAAAAAACCTCTGCACTTTTGAAGCAACCTAGAAATACACTCTTCTGGGTAGTTTTCACAGT
Organism: Galbula dea; assembly: GCA_013399015.1. Classification (NCBI taxonomy): domain Eukaryota; kingdom Metazoa; phylum Chordata; class Aves; order Piciformes; family Galbulidae; genus Galbula; species Galbula dea. The sequence goes on from VWZX01000352.1 coordinate 3,431,147, forward strand.
ACCCTACACGGGGCTTTTCTGTCTATTCAAACTTCAGCTCTGTTACCAGATTCTACACAAAAACTTCAGCCTTTATTCAAAGCTGAGCTCCACTACTTCAGAATATTGACAGCAATACAACTTCACCTTCCATGAAGGTTTAATATGGAAAATGAGTCCAGAAAGCACCCAGACATTTTCACAGATCACCTCTCCAAACATATAAGCAAAAGGTTAGAAAATTAAAACAATGTTGACTACACAATTCACCAGTTTCAGATGGGAACAGATTATAAAGCCACAGGCAGCTGTCTGAATCCTTCTGAGGAACAAACAATCAGAGAAAAAGGATCACAAGGGCAGAGAAGAAACTAAGAGGGCAAATATTTAAAATAGGATGGCAGGATTCCACTGCTCAACAATGTGGTGTTTAAGATTAAGGATCACACTGAGAAAGTGCTCTGCAAGTTTTCTACGCAAAAATAATCTATAGTTTTAAAGAAATTGGGGGCAGAAGATTACATTAATATTTATTCAATAAATGGCAAACCCAGTGTGTTCCATTTGAAAATGTATGGGATGAGAACATATCCAATTACATATCACTTCCTGCATCCAAATTATTAAAGTCACACAAGTCAGGCAACTTTGAAACCAACTATGAGGTTTTGAGAACATATCCTAATTCTCTCAACACATCCATCCTAAATAATATCTGTTTTTACAAGAAAGGCTTTTACTGACATAATTCTGCAACTGATTCCTAAAAGGATAAAAGCTTTGCTTACAGAAGATATTAATTTAAGATAATTAAATGATTAAAATCTCCATGTCAAAGACTAAGACAGCTTAATGCTTTCTGGAGAATGCTACTGAAATTCTCCATTTCCTGAACTTCAGGTTAGGGGGAAATCAGAATTAATCTGCCTTACACAGATCAAAAGCAGCAGAACAGCCCTAGCCTTTCTGTGCACAAGGCCACACAATATTCCTGTTGTTCAGGAAAGCACCAAATCCCAGCACAACCTCAGGACACAACGTGCGTGCCCAAAAGCATGTTGTTCCTGCTGCTGGGACAGGGCAGGAGCAATGCCAGGTATTACATTTCAAGCCTTCCATGTGGCATGCAGGTCAGAGGGAGGGATACAAATACATTCTTCACAAATTAGTGAGATTTTTTTTCCCCCCAAATCTTACCAAATACATACTTACTATCCTATGTCATTGCCCTCCTACTTCAAGCTCTTATTTAATGGCACAGCTTTAGACCTTGCTAGAGGCAAGCAGTGTTACTTGAGAAAAACAAAATTCCTGTTTCATTTGCACAGGCAGACACCAAGTCTACAAACACAAATCAGAAAGACATCTGCTGTGGCCACTGCACAGGCAGTTACTGTACCTGGGTCACCCACAGGAGGCCTGACAGAGAAATAGCTTTATTTAGGAAATGTGTTAAATTACATGCGTGCCATTCAGCACATATTCCACATACCTTCGTCATGCAACCTAACGATGCTCAAGCTGAGCTAATGAGCCTATTTTGTAGCTACAATTCACTGACTTTCCACAAGCAAACCCAAAATTTCTTTCAGAAAACCTGCTACGTGACCCACTTTTCCCTGGATAAACTATTGAAACACAGTGACTGCTCACAACATAGCCCAGTAAATTAGATTCCTCCTCAAGCTGCATTGCTAAAACTGACAAGGTAAAAGTTACTCTTACAAATAATCTTTCACCACAATTGTTCCCTCGAAAGGTGGTTCTGCTATTCTTAGCACTCAGCAATTTCATGAGCTAAAAACTCTCTCCCATGCTTTAAGATCATTTTTATTCCCTTTGCAAAAAGGCCTTATCTTCTGCAACAGTGGCTTCTTTTTCTGCTTTAATAAACAGCAGTGTTGTTTCTAGGAAGGCCCTTATGCACTCTCCCTAATTTCTGATACTATTCCTAGAATTAGGACACTTGCACACAGTTTTGGCAGGGGACTAACACCAACTCAAATTGCACTGGACAGCTTGGCAAGAGGTTGTTGGTTGTTTTTTAAACTCATTTTCTATTACGATAAAGCAAAAGAAGAGCAAAAATTACAAACACACAGATGGTCAAAATTTCAGACTTTCATGTTGCAGAAGAATGCAAAGAAGCTGTTTTTTCAAAAGCACTCTGATGGCAAGTGTGTGATATGACTGACCTCCTGAACTGCAGAGAGCAGAGGTAAATTTTAACCAAAAAATAAAAAGAATCTTGTTTGTGCGGCTTCTGACAGCACCACCTGCTATAGTTCACTCTGCTTCATGACAAAGGTTAGGAGCCCTGAAGTGCCAACAGGGAGGAGCATTTCATGCCTGTGCTCTTGCTGCAAACTGGACTTACAAAAACTGTTAGGAAACAAATAGGAAGAAAAACAGCCATGTCCAATACTGGTGCTGGGCAGCAGCACACAGCTCTGCTTCCCTCATTCAGAAAGGACTTGGAATAACTGGAGGATTTTCATAGTGTGGAAACACTCATGAAAGGTGTGAAACAGCATCCTGGTGAGGAATAGCCAGGTAACAAGGATCCTTCAGCCTGCAGGGATGTTATTAGGATCTATCAGGAAATTTAGAAAGACAACAAAAACAACCACCAAAACCACATTATACTGCAGGTCCCCACTGCATGCAGTACAGGAAGCTGCTGACAGGACACTGGCTAAGTGTATGGCAGAAGGGGATACAGCACCTACACAATCCTAAGTGGCATGGAGAGCAAAGATAGGGTTCGTTATCTCTTCCAATGCACAAACAAGGGGCTGCCAAACAAAGCTGGTAAGGAGCAAGGTCCAAAACGGACAGAGAAAAAACTCTGCATGCAGCGTGTACTGACTGACCACAGGCTGCTGTGGATTCAAGGAGTTTACACAGGATCAAAGAGATTGGAAAAGCACTTGGATTAAAGATCCATAAAGGATTATAAAACAGACAAACTACATCAGGCTCAGGAAATCCCCCAAGCTGAAAAAAAACCCAAAAACAAATGAGACTGGGTGTATGTTTGTGGGGAAGTATCACATACACCTGCCCTCTTCCTCCTCCTCCTCTGCTGGATGGTGCCAGCTTGCAGGCACAGGCCTTCCATTTGAGTGAGCAAAACTGTTCTTATGAACATAACTAAGAGAAAGGATAGTCACTCATGACTAATGAAGCAGCTCTGCACCTTTCATATCACCTCTCCTGTTACTTCCTTTCTACAGAAAGTTTCACCTGTTCTAATTCAACCCTTTGCTCTTCCCAACCACCTTAGCCATCAATGTTTCACAGCATTCTGCACTACCTTTTCCTGTCACCTCTGTTGCCACAAGTGATTGTAACAGGCAGAAGGTTACTACATGGCCACATGCCCAAAAAGTTTCACTCTCCTCAGCTGCACCTTTTGCCCATGTGTGCCTGCACAGAAAACATCTTTGCTGTCAGCCACTACCTGCTAGCATACCAAGCAGTAGCACACTGACTTTTTACATGTTCTAATTATCACATTACTGAGTCTGCATTACCCTTGGGATACTCAAACCCCTGGCTCATACAGGGGAGGAAGAAGAAAGGTTCCAATTGCACTGCATGTGTGAAGTGAGGTCTTCTCAAATCACAGCATGTGCACAAGAGCCAAGGATAGGCCCTTCGGCTTCCAGGAGCAGCTCAGGAGCATGTAAGGACAGAGTTCAACTGTTTCGACACACAAACAAGTTTTATTCAATAGTGTGCAACTCTTGTTTAGTGTTTACCTTGTGGAACACGTCAACATTAATATTTCAATCACTCATACCCTCAACAGCAAATCAAGCCTTGCTGCTGCCACCACCTCCACACTCATCCCCAACCACTACAGCATCTGTTCAACCTGATCTCCTGACACAGAGTAACTTTCTCCTGTCACAGCTATCATTCTGCACTCCAGCTTCCCCAGGCTACTCTGAGTGGTGATGGGGACTCTCTGCAGTGCCTTACTGCAGCAGCGATGGGCAGATGCCATCCAGAACTCCCCATTTAGAGCTGGCCTCCAAACACTCTAACATACTGGTGACAAATCCTAAAGGTGAATCTATCTCGGAAAACACACTGCTGCCTCCTCCCCAAAGCAAGAAAAGTGCCTGAAACCCAGAGATGCTACCTAAAAAGCCCCTGCAAAACCAAGAATGAACCAATAGGAATGCCAGGGCAGCTCCCTAGCTGCTTCTGGAGCAAAGTCTCAGAATGAACAGAGCAGGCAGGTCCACGCCACATTAACTGCTCAGGGTGAGCTCTGGTCCATGTTCCTACACCCCACTGCCACCAAATCTATTAGTCACATGGCTGCAGGAAAATGAACCTGAAGAAAGAAAAAAAAAACAAAAAAAAATGTAAAAAGAGGGAAAAAAATGATCACATTCCACATCTGAAAGGGATAAATAAACACTGGGACATGCTCCTACCTCGGAGATACACGTTGGCCCACATTCCTCTTACCAAGATTAATATCCTGGCCACTGTTCTGACATTTACCTCATCCTTTTCAAGTTATTTAAACCATTACAACCACTGTATTTATAGCTCGGCACCTTCCATCACTCCCTGCTGTGTGCGTACCCTTCCAAGTGCCTCCACCAACTTCCTCTCTTGCAACTGCTCTCAGGCAGCCTTTTATCTCTTTGCAAGGCTGACTCTTATCTTCACCCTGCCAATGGTAGCAGCCTTGATCTCTATCTCACTCTCCACCCCAGCACATTAAGTTTTATCCCTCTCTTTAGTTTCATCTTTTAAATTGTAGGCTGCTTAGGACAGGGACCAACACATTTACATTTGTGGCCATGGTAAAGGAGACCTCCATCCTGCCTACCTGTTCAGGTTCTACAACAGGTAGAGATCACATCTGGAGCTGCAAGCTTTCATTAACAAGACTCACTGGTGTAATATTTTCTCAATGACCTCAAGATCAAAATCTATTCATTTTTTCAACCCATTTCTGACTGACTGCCTGTTCACCACAATCTGCCATTTAAAAACATCCTTTTCTAAAAACAAACAACCCATCCCACTCCCAAAAGAGCATCTCAGAGTTAAAATATAGATGGCAAATACCTCCCACAGTGTCTCGTACAATAAAACAAATATTGTGGCATCTGAACTTCACAGTGGATGTTACTACTGAAAACCCAAACAGCTTACAACTTTTCCTAACAAACTACTTTCCAACATTAAAAAAAAAAATCCATACAGCAAAAAGTATCTTTTGGGCCCTTTAACCCATATTGCTTTAGACTTAAGAAACTTTGTTGGTTTAGATTTACAGAGCTTAAATCATGTTCCTTCATCTGTCATGATGGAAGTTTTACCTGCATCCAACTTGTGCTGAAGAATGCCCTTGGTTGACCCATCTGCAAACAAACTTCAGCTACTTAGACTAAGAAAGCAAAGGTTCCCAGACTAGAAGCCTCTCTGTACCATTTGCTGGTTTGCCTCAGCTACTTTAGCTCAACTGTTGATGAAGTGACACAAAGTCACAGAAATGCCAATGGCTGTCAATAGCTTTAACAGAGTTTTTACACAAAGTATGAATGGCTCACATTAATAGCACTTCTTGGTATAGCATGCAAGAGTTTCTCATTTATCTGATGATGCATCTGCTTCAGTGGCACTTAAGAACGCTCCGAACTCCTGGTAGGCTAAAAGATCTGTATGTGCACTAGTTCCAAAAGAATAATTCAGGCTCAGGCAAACCAGCGTCAAAAAAAGTTATACTGCAAATTCAGCTGCTCAGCCAAGAGCCATAATCAAGTTGGCTTGGCCTAAGTATGGGAACAGAATCGCACTACTCCCAGTGAAAGGAGAACATCCTTCACTGGTGCCTCCATAAATTTAGAAGCAAACATTACCAGGTTTCTTGCACACCTTTTGGTATTACTTCCCATGATTTTCAGAAAAAGAAAAAAACATCTGGTATCTTCAGTCATTCCACAAAATCCTGCTCTGCTAAAAAGGAAACCTTTCTCCAAGTACGTAGCACATTTATAAGCCTTCCATGCCCTAGCAAAAAGGAAACACTATTCATTCCTGTTTTAAGCCTAAATAATAAATCAATTTGATATATAAGCTGGTAACACACATGCTATGCAGTGAACCCAAATACTATCACATTTAGTAGAGATATAAAAGTTTTCAGTTTTGAGTCACATTAAACTGTATCATCACCTTGGAATTATAGCCAAATCTTAACAATATTGATTTCAGCATAAGCCTTCTCTTTCAAAAACCTTTTCTTCTCAAAAGATTAAGATAGATTAGACCTTACATTTCACTCCCAAATCACGGGCACACATCACACGTATACACACACACAAGCAGTCTGAATTGGTAGCATCCAACCATATCGCCGAATTAACAGAAAAATAATGTTTTGCAATAAGTAACTCTTGCCCCTTAAGCTCGTGACTTGACCAGGGCAGAAAATTCTTGCTCTAACAGTATACCACACTGCTGGCTCCTGGGGTAATATTACACCTGAAGGAGAATCTCCACAAATCCAAAAACTTCTACGTTCAAGGTCACTTAGATAAGATACTCAGCAACAACTCCAAAACACATTTGATGAGTCAGGCTAATTTACCTTTGTCTTCGCACTGCCCTCAAGTATGTCACAAATCCCTAGCGACCAAGGTTCTCATCTAAATCATAACCAGCCCTAAGCTGAGTGACCTTTATGCAGATGTAGAGCTTGATTAAAACAACAACATACTTTTCCCTTTTCCCCTACTTGTTGCTTTAACCTGTAAGGCAACAGAGCAACTTGATCACTGGGTTGTTGTTAACATCCAAAAACTAAACACGGAAAAAAAAAACAAACAGCAAATCTGCAGGATGGGCCATAGGACAGCTCTCCAGCCAAGTTATTACATGCCAGTTAAGGATGAATCGTAAGATAATGCTACATTTTTAGGACAAAACAGCAGTGGTAACATCCCCAGGCTCCAGAAAGCTTGACTCTCACCTGCCTTTCAGTTTTATCACTCCATTTTCCTTTGAGTTGAAGAATACCACATTTGATCACAAGAGTACTTAAAACTGTTGAATTTGTTTCCTGCTTCAGATCAGAAAAACAAACTTGTTAGCGCAATCAACATACTGGACACCATTCAGCATGTTTTTGGGAGCACCACAGATCCACAAACAGAGCACACAAACACACAGCACAGTACGACACAGCACTGTAAGCTCTTTTTAGTACCATCCAAACCCTCAAGGTATAAACCTTCCTCCCAGCAATCAATATGAAGAAAACTTCTTAAAGATCCTTTCATTTAAAAAAAAAAAAAATCCTATGCAGAGAAAAAAAACAAACCCAAACTTTACCTACTGCTAACATGCTGCTGGACATAAAAAAAGCCCAAAGAAATACCTTGTGACAAACCACTCCAGTAATCTCAGGCTGGAATCCTTTCCTGCTGCTGAAAGGACTGAGTAAGCTCTGCACACCTTCTGCTCCTCCAAGCTGCCCCCTAAGTGACAGGAGGAACAAGGGACCCTCAGACATCATGGAGGAGGCGAATATCTCAAGTTTGAGAGGGAAAATTGAAAGGGTTTCACCAAAAGACTTGTTAAAAAAAAAAAAGGCAGTTTGAATCAGTCTGGATTACTCCCAAAACTCCCCCTGTCCTGCAGCAGTCCTTTAACCTACATGACAGCTATGAGCAGCATTTTAGATTTCCAAAAAAGACGCATGTCACTATCAGCTGCAACTACAGATTTGAAGTCTGGAAAGCTGATTTCCCAAAGTATTTCAACTCTGACTACAAATAAGCATTCCCTCTCAATGTCTCAGATTTTCTCACCCCAGCACAAGTAGAACTCAACTGATTTTTGGTCAAATATGTCATAATTAGCTCACTCCCACGCTGCATGGCAAAAAATCTGTTCTGCCTTCAGCAGCTCATATACTACTTGAGAAAGTTACTCTGGGTATTTTTAAGCATAGCTATAAGTCACTCAAGACTGTTAAAGTGGCATCTGTTACAGCAAAATCAAAATGGTCTGGGGTTAGGTTTTTTTTGGATTTAAGAATTATTATCTCAGCTTTCCTTCAAAGATGTAGGATACACAGCAGCATTCGGATGTGCTTCAGTAGGGCTCCTCAAGTTATTTTTAAACGGGCCTCTGCCTTAAGTATTCTGCCAATAACAAAAGAGCCTCAGTTTGAAGCAAACTTTTAAAAACCACTAGTCTGAAACCCAAAAGGGGCAGCTATTTGCCTGGTATCCTATAAACAGCAATTTACTATATTAGTAGTAGCTAAAACTTCCACCTTCTGAGTTTCTCAAAGTGTGTATTGTTCATTATGTTCTGCAGGATTCTACAGAATATGAAATATGTAAGTTACTATAAAGGATCTGGAACAGGAGTTTTGCTTTGCAGCTGTACTTGTTTTGCTTCCTCTCCACTCCCACAGTGCACCCAACACTCACCCAGTCTAGTACAGGAGGAGATTAAAAAGGTGAGGAACATTTAAATCATAATCCTGCACTTTAAGAGAACTTCTGAAATACCTTAGCATAGTGTTAGAATATCACGTAGAGATAAGATTAAAGAGTGGGTGTAAAATAGGTGCCTTGATATTAAGCTGAACATTACATGTACTCTGAAGAGTCTGTTTTGGTTTTGAAGTCCAGGGTATCTTTGTGGGTTTCATATTTCTAATTAAGACTGAAGAAACTTGTATTATACAGGACCGATTATGCAGCCTATTACCACCCCATTCTCATTATCCTCCTGAGTCTCTACAAGGTCCAATAACAAGGTATACATTAGCTAAGCCCTGTTTGAAGTAGCTTTAGTGTTCTGTACTCCTAGCACAAAATTTCATGACTCAGATTCATGTAATCAAAGCAGCAAACCGCTTGCTTCAATGTTGTGTAACAATTTTGTGATGAAACTGTTTTGCTAATGACCTTCTTAAACTTCAAGCATTAAAAATCAGAACCTTGTATTTTTATCATCATCATCAACACAAAACCTGAGCTCAATTTTGCCTAAAAGCTTAATAACATATTTACCATTTCAAGTTAGTGTCCTCCCCCTCCTCCCTCCATATCATGAATGGAGAAAGAGAGAAAAAAAAAAGGAAAGTTTGATTCGCATCAGTGAACCTGAACCAGAAGTAGTTTGGGAACTACAATGAGGGGGCAGTGATGCATTGGAAATCACTCTACTACCCTCAGCAGTTAGGAGAATGCAGCTGAGGCACAGAACACAATATTCCACTTAAGCAAACAAAAACAAAACAAAAAACCCAAAGAACTGAAAGTTGGGAAGTCTTCTCCTTCCAGTAAAACTGCAATTGAGGGAAAAGACAAAGTTCTCTCCCATATGTACATTACATCCTATCAGGTAATAGCTCCGTTCCAGGATGTAAAGGGTAAATGCATCTGCTAAATATTTTCCTTAAGAAGGGATTTAACCACAAAGCATTTTTCAGGCAGAGACCGAAAGAGTAGGATGTAGGAAGAAAGAAAAGACAGCATTTGGTTCTTCTAGCAGTCTCCAGAAGCATTAAAAATATCAAATACACACAGGCACACTTACACCTCTTTGGGAAACAAGAAATTTAAGGGCAAAGCTTCATCTTCATTATTCAAAATGGAACATGAAAGTTTTTCTGGAGTACAGAAAAGCTTTAAATATGAAAATAAAAGCTTTCCTGCAGTAGAAACTGGCAAGCTGTTTAAAGAATACAGACTTCGAAAGTCATGCTCACTATAGCTCAGAGACACAACTTAGTATGTGAATGAAAACTGGTACATTTATAATTAAGAATTCAAAGTCATTACTAAGGGTACACATACACAACAGCAATTTACAGCACTGGATTCAAGTCTGGCAGGCTGCTTCCAAAATCTCTTCACCTCTCCATGAGCCACCTACAAGTGAACAATGTCCGCACCCTACCTGTCCTCCTTCTACATCCCACAAATATTTTATGCTGTCTTTAAAGAAAACTGCGAGGCTTTGGTTTGGAGCAGTGTTTTAGAATTGTGTTGTTCTTTTTAGGACTAGGAAAAAACCCACCAACCTAAGCTCTTACTATTCTCATGCTCTTTTTTTCCTGCCAAAGCCCATGTTTTTATGCAGTTTCTTTCACTGCATTTTAATGCATGTTTTGAAAGTCGAATTCACAGTGAAAAACAAGCAGCTGTGAGGCTTGTGCTCCTCCACAACTTCAAATAGGGCAAGGGAAAATCCCCAACTACACAGCTGCAGATCTTTTCCTGTAGCAACAGGGGGCAAAATATTTAACAGGAATACAATTTCTAAACACACTATCTCTTGAAAAATATGGGCTTTTTTTCTTTTAAAATATAGTAGTTAGCACTAGTGAAAGCAAATGATTTCTGTTCTACTTTTTCTCTCCATTTTCTTAGAAATTTTATTTTATAACATGGATTTTAGTCATATCAGAGAAGTAAGATCAAGTCGGGATTCTGCTGCATTTGGGAGAGCTTTTTTAAAAACAAAAAAACCACAACACATCAGCTCTGGCAATCAATGTGCCTTGGATTTAGCAGACAAATCTTTGAAGTGCTGAAAGACTAACTTTGGAAGAAAGCACTTCTTGGACTAGCAACTTTCAAAGTCTTCTAAATTTGATTCCAACCAACAAAACAAAGCAGAGGAAAAAAAAAAAACCACTGAGGCAAACCACACATTTCTGAGCAGCCCCAAGCAGTGCTGCCAGACTGCGAATGGCATGTGAGCTGAGTCAGGCTTGTACCTTCCACTATTAAAGGCTTCACAATTTTAAGCTCCTGCACTACCTTCTGACTTTAGACCCTTAGTTTTAAAGTGAAGCTTGGGAAAAAAAAAATACCCCTATCCTTTCAAGTGTTTAAGACTGTAACTAAAAACACAAAAGCCAGCAGCAGCCTGCCCCTTTCCTGCTCTCTCTGTTGACAGAGAAGCAGACAAGTATCAATGTCCAACAGCGATTAAATATTTCCTGTTAGTCCTCATCAATTATTGACTACACATACATTTGCAAACAGAGGAAAACATCATTTCCAACACAGATAGTTTTCTATCCTGGCAGGTGAATTACTGTAAGGAGTTCAGTGGGTCACTAGCACCAAAATAAGGATTATACTTCCAAAGTCACAGTGCAATGCAGCACTTACACAAACAGTGCTGTTTGCAGGACATGAATACCACTAATTGCTGGTTTTCACTCCCATCAGAAGAGCTTATCACATAAAAAGGAGCGTCCCTTCTCATTCCCATATTCTTCCTCACCAGTCCCAACACCTTTATTTTTTATTGACACCTCAAAACTGCATTACCTTAAGCTGGGTCACACCACTGATCACATGAAAACTAGCAGCCTTCTCTCAGAATTTTCAAACCTGGAATACACCCCTCAGAGCCTGCTCTTCCGCTACTACATGTACTCCTCACCTGCAACATGAAAGGCAGATCCTTCTGTACAGCAGGGGAAGCTAAGCCCTTGGACCCTACTAAGTGGTAAAAGGTGGAACGCACAAGCTGCAGGAGCTCCCCACCACTCCGGTCAGCCACCGGGAGATGGCTTCTCTGGGGGATACAAGAATACTTTGGAGACCAGCTCAAAAGGGGCACCCCAAACCTTCAAGGGAAAAACCCAAGTTCTCCTTACATAAGGTTCAACTAAATACAAGTTGTCTATTTTGCACTTAAAAACCCGTAAAGCATGCATTTCACCTACATTTATTAAAAATAAAAACTATTAACCCCCAAATTTTGATGTCTAAACCAAATTTAGCTATTTTCAGCCATGACACAAATTACAAAACACCAAGTTCAGGAAAAAAGTGAAGAGCCACCTAGTTGTAAGAAGGCAAGAAGAAAAAAAACAAAGTGAAGGGAATAAAGAGCTACTACTACCTCAGGACAAGAATTCACAATATGAAATAGGATTGTTTATGCTAGCAAAATGCTTTTATAAAAAAACAAGGCACATGCCACTCTGATAATACCTCTAACTGCCTGGGAGAGTCACATGAATCCTTTAGGCCAAGGACCATGAACCCCTCCACTGCTGTTTAGCAGTTTGGATGCTGCACTATGACTGGTTGTACTAGAATAATACAGAGGATTATAACTAATATTTACACCACTCTGAAGACCACATCTTAGTATCAGGTAGACAACCTAACTCCTACAGTTAAGGAAGCATGAGAGGGAAGTGCTTTTAAAGTTACAAACCTTTTCTTGCAGCGTTACACTTCAGCCCATCAGATCTGCTGAAATCTATGCTTACATAAGCTCCACTGTCCAAACCTGAAGTACCATTTTGTAGATGGCAAGTTGGTGCTGTAGTACCTGCCTCACAGCTTAGAGGATCATCGTGTAAATTCAGAGCGATGTAGTTTAAGCCATTCTGAAATCCAGTTGAGGTATCCCTGGACATTTTGCTTTCCTGACCATCAGAAATGTTTTCATCCGGTTTTAACCAAACATTGTCAAATGAGGCAGAGCTGTGTCTTTTGCTACTATCTGTAAAGAAAGAGGAGGAGGCTGTCACAGTCCCAGCTGAAGAGAATGTTTCAGAACTGTGTCTCCTCCTGCCTTGAGGATCTGCTCGAATCACTTTCGGCCCCACAGGAGGTTCAGAGCCAGGAACAGAGAAGCTACTGCTACTGGCGTATCGATCAACAATGCACAGTCTATTAACGATGGAAGAAGGGCTATCCATCTTCACACTGTTGTCAGACTCGGCAGCAAACGGCCGAGGTGGTGTTGCTGCCATGTTGAATGTCATCTCCGTGTAGTCATCAGTCCTGTTACTCGCGGTGCTAACACAAGCAGTACCAAAGGAAAGCCTGGCATAGTCAGGATTTGGTTGGTTTCTAGGAATACTGGAACTTGCATAAATTGAAATATCTGTTAGAGAGTTAGACAGTTCCTTCGCTGCTTTCGGTGACTGTACATCCAAGTCAACACTCATATAATCAGAAAGCGGGGACTGCCTGTGGTCACTACTTGAGCCTAGAGATGATGGCGATCCTTCTGCAGATAAGGAGTATGGTGTATTACTTGCCTTTTCATTAAAATCAATGTTTATGTATTCACCAGGACTCGCAGGCTCGGGTGGAACTGTGCGATCATACATTCTCGGGATAGTATTACTCCCTCTAGTACCTAGGGGAAGTCTCGTGGGCCTAGTAGCCCTGTTCTGCCCAACTCCTTCATCTGCACCTTTCACCACTGGCAATTTAGAGATGCCATTAGCCAGAGCCTCACTGCCGACCCCTTTTACATTTTCTGGTCCACCATACAAGAGTTTTCCAGGTGAAGACATTGGAACATATTCACTGTGGTCACCATTTTGTCCTGATAAAGCCTTAAAGCTTCGAGGCAATGAAAAATACGAACTAAAACCTTTGGAAACAGAACTGGTGTGAATATAATTTGAATCACCGGGGTGCTTTGGAGCCAAGTTACCAGGTGACATATCCATATACTCATTGTTAACAATCTTCTCATTACTTCCTTTAGAATTAAATCCAGTTAAAGGGCTTCGTACAGGTGAGGAGCCAGCTTTTGGAAACATCATCATATAACCTCTGGAGTCAACCTGAGAGGGTGACCATGAATTGTTGATCTGTTTTGGAACAGACATACTTTTAGGGGTCATTGGCAAATAATCGCTGTTGCTGGATAGAGACGATGCAACTCCTGGCATCATCGGCATGTACCCATCATCCCTGGCTTTACTCCTACTTTGGTTACATACAGAATCAAGGTTAGTGTCATTGTACTCCAATTCATGGTTTTCTCTCAATTTTGGTGTTTCAGAATAAAGTAATCGTCCATGATTTCCAGCAGTATCTTCATCTAGCAAAGCTGTAGTTTGTGTCGTCTTCTGCTGCACTGCTACAGAAGTTGGTTTTGTTAGAGAGTAAGTTCTTTTCCTGAAACACTTCTCAGCCTCCATATAATCATCTCTTGAGCCATCATCTGCTTGTTGCTTACTCATGGACATGTACTCGCTCAGACAGTTCTCCTCTCTGATAGGTGGTGTGTTTCCCAGGGAATCAGGTGTATTGCTCCTGACCCGAAAGTACCTGAAATCTCCAGGGCTGGAGCCATATTCATCAGAGGAGATAAATCCTCCATCACTTGGGGAACCACAAACAGATGAACTCGAAGGCCTGGTCAGCATGTCCGAAGCAGAGCCATGGCCACTACTGGAAGAAACGCTGATGGGACTTGTAGTAGAAGGAAAATGAGAAACAGGCAGCGAAGCAGATCTGGTGTGGTATGATGAGCTGAAAGCTGCTCTCACATACCTTCCACTCCCTTCTTGCCGGCCCAAATTCATCCTCGCAGTATTCAGGTGGATCAGACTCCCAGTCACTGATCTAAAAGGTCTCGTCATGGTTCCTTCTCCTTCACTGGATGTTCTGAAGCGATAGGAGTTGTTGCTTTTGGTGGTAGGAGGAGTCCCTCCAGCAACGCTCTCAGTTCTTGATCTTCTCTGCAAGCCCGTCTGGCTGGGGGGCAGGTTTCCCAAGTGCCTCCTAGTGGTGATGAAGGAGATTGGATTGGTACCACTACCACCACCAGAAGACTGGCTCTTGCTTCGGGGCCTGAACTCTGCAAAGGCCTTTAGAGCTTTCATGGTTTCCAGAAAAGTCTCATGCATATTCTGGGCAACCACCGAATCATCCACTTGCATCCAGAGCTCTCCAGGTCCAATAGAGGCAGATCTGCCCACTTCGATGAAGAAGAAGTTCTCCGAGTGTCCGCAGCGGCGAATGTTCATTAGCTGCAAGTGGACGGAGGGCACCTCTGAGTTCAGCTTGACAAGGTGGATGGCCTTGCTGGAGAGGCACAACCTATACACTCCCGTAAGGTTTTTTGTTTGTCCCAACCCTTTGGGCTTAACGTTGACCTGCCACACCTCCTTGAACACAGTGCCAGGCCTGAGGGCTGCCCCGTAGTGCTCATCATCCTCATCCACCTGCTGATCGGCATGGTCCTCCTGCTCCAGGAAACCCCTCTTGCTCTGGCTCATCAACTCACTGATCGCCAGGTACCAGGCCTCCTGCTCAGCCTCGTTCTCTGCCAGCATGGCAAAGTACTCATCCTTGGTGTACAAGGCAATGATGTGCTTGTGCTTGGCGTCAGCTCTCCGGCTGACAGTGAAGCACTGGTAGAGGGGGATGACCCGCTTGGGTGGAGGGCAGCAGAGGGCTGCGGGCCCGCCGGCCCCCGCCGCCCGCAGGCTGCTCTTGAACTTCTTCTCGCTGTCGTAGTACTCCAACCGGGCGGGGGCCAGGTGGCTCTCGGCCCGCAGGACGAAGTAGCGCTTGTGCCCGTGCTTCTGCTTCCGCAGGTAGCCACACTTCCTCACATCCTCCCCGGCGGCGGGCGGGG